>CM065395.1:23575000-23920000 GCA_033060915.1 Euryodendron excelsum
AAAGAGGGGAGAGAGAATATGAAAGCATTGCTTGTATGGAGTACGGTTCCTGTACAATCACAATATATGTTTTACATTAAAATCAACAAGGTGTCGCACTTATATTCGGCCACATAGGCAATAAAAGCTCAAATATATATTCGAAGTTCTAAAAGACTATTTAGAGAGCAAGGATGCGGTGATTAAAATGAAAAGGGAACGAAATTGTAAGGCTTTTTTTTCATGATAAATTTGAGTTTTAAAGACAACAAAAATGATCTTTGACTTTTTGCTAAAAATGATCTTTTGACTTTTTGCTAAGTTTGGATGCTTTTTTTTAAGTGATTTATGACTTTTTGAAATTATATATGACACCTTGCTTTAAAAATAGTTTTTTAAAACTGGTGCTTATTTGCGGTCTTTTACTTGGCAAAGAGGTTTTCAAAACTTATTTCTAGGATACGCACCTTAATTCCCGAAGGCATGTGGTTTGTTTTTCGACATTATAGTTTGAAAATGTTATTTTTGTAGAAAAATTTGGATAAAAAATTTATCAAAATAAAATGGCAATAGCAATATTATAATTAAGAGTCATCGTGATAGCTGTTTGGTTAAAAAGTGAACAGTTCTTATCCAACCACATTATTCTGGTAATAAATTCTGTATAAATTTTTTTATATGTATAGCATTACCCTTACAGTTTTGACAACAAAATATACTATATATATATATATATATATAAAGCCCATTTTTAGAAATAAACACTTCTGTATATATATTTATGATTTAGTAATAGCCTCATATATTATGTTTATATTATAATTTTCTATAATTGTGATAATAATATATCAAATATTACAAGATCCACTAGGCTTCTATATACAAATAACTTTTAATTACACTAGCCTTTTACTTTCGACGCTTGCTAGCCCATCACCGTAGAATGTTCGTTATGCTCCTAGGCATGAGGCAACTTCTCGAGATCAAGTGATCTTCAAAACCAATAGGCAAAACTGCCGGAGTAGCAAAAACACTCACAAACTATCAAGTTGTCGAAGTGGCAGAAGCACTCACAAACAGGTCAACATGGGCACACCACAAGCAACCTAGTGTCAAAAGATCGAAAAAGACCTCTTAGCATGGCATATTTACCAAGGACGAGATGCCTTTGGAAATCAACTCGTCACAACCATTGGAGTGATGGAACCATTCGTAAACTCAAGTCAACATCGGCGCCTGCTAGCCCGACACGGTAAAAAATGACTATTTTGCCCCTGGGGCGATACGCCTTTTGAAAAAGTACCAATTCCTCAATATGGTAAGACTACTCTTAACACTGTCATTAGACAGTTTGCCATCTTCAATATGCCTTTCAAACCAATCTCAGTCCCATTTTGAAGAGCCCCGGTCAAAATGACCATTTTGTCCATGGCCGCTCTAACACACTCCTCAAGAAGCACATGTTCCCCAAATCGGTAAGACCACCCCAAACTGTCTCTAGGTAGTCAAGCACACCCTAGTGTCCGAATAAAGTCCATTCCGCTCTTATTCCGGCACTCTCTGGTCAAAATTATTGTTTTACCCCTGCATGCTCGAGTGCATTTCCAAGAATACACTTGCTTTGAAAATTAAACCGGCCTCCACCGGGACATTTTGAAGAGAGTTCCTAACACTTTTAGGTAAGTCCCTTGACTTGAAACACACTTTAGTAAATCTGAGCCTCGTGAAGTGCATCACAAACGTTTCACCAAAGCTAACTTTTCTTTCACTTTCCTAACTAAAACGCACCATCAAACGATTGACAAAACGTGTGAATTAGGAAATTCCCAAAAGCTTGAGCAATAGGCTTTCTATCGGAACAATCCGATCAACAATAACATCACCCAAAGTCATGATCAAACGTCTCAAAGAATTGTACTTTTAAGAACTTGGGAAAATGAAGAAAGAACACCTCCTATTTCTCATGTCAAATCCCGATTCCCTGGTTATAATGCACCATCAAACGATTAGCAAAATGTATAAGTCAAGGAATTCCTTAAAGCCTTTCTAGAGGGCTTTCCACCGGTACAGCTTGACCAAGATGAGCACTTTCCGAAGGCCATGATCGTATGTTTCATATTTTCTAAATCTATACTTATTATATATTTTATATAGTTTAGTGTATTTTTTTATTCTTTTTTTTTTGTCCCACAACCCCATTTAATAGGAGAATCTTCTAATTTTTTACAACAAATATTTACATGTTTTTATGCTAATTTAGCTATCTTTTGCATCTTCTGTTTGTTACATAGTTTTTGTAAGTACCCTATTTTTGCTCGCTTGTCAATCTCTAGTCCACATCGGTTTTCCAGTAAAACATCACAATAGTACCATACTCCAATCAAGTCAATCTGTCACTTCCTAGGCCCGTTGGGTCCAATTGAAGCCAAACAATCAAAATGCCCCTAGGCACTCCAGGTTGCTTCTTGGGATTGATCGATCTCCGAAACTAATGCCAAATACTGTTAGAGCGGCAAAAACACTCACAAACTTTCCAATGTAGCTTTCAAAGATCAAGCGGTCTTTAAAACCAATTATTGCTATTAGAGTGACGGAAACACTCACAAATTTTAAATGATTCACTTCTAACACCTGCTAGCCCACCAATGTGGAATGTTCGTTATGCCCGTTGGCATTAAGTGGCTTCCTGAGATCAGGCAGTCTCCAGAACCAACACCAAACCGTCAAAGTGGCAGAAACACTCACAAACCTTTAAGTTGTTGGAGTGACGAGAACACTCATTAGGTTGACACGGGTGTTGCCACTAAACCACCCAATGTCACGGGACCGAACACGTCTCTTGGTCGTGGCACATTTATCAAAAAAAATAGAGACCTCCTGAAACCAACCTGTCACAATTGTTGGAGTGACAGAAGCACTCATAAATCCAAGTCAATATCGACGCTAACTAGCCCATCTTAGTGAAAAATGACCAACCTACCCCTTGGGCATGATGGCATATTGTCGCGCCTAGATTTTTCGCACTCGAGGAATACACACACAAGTGGAAAAAACACTGTACTATCTCGTTAAAACTCACCCTCCTAGAAGAATGAGTGCGACTAGGTTTGAATTGAAAATAGATTTGAATAAAGGGCTTTTGGAAAAAGTTTGGAGTCGCCACCTAACTTGATTAAGGTGAGTTAGGTCACCTAAAAACTAAGCATAATCCGAAAACTATACTTAGGGTTTTTGGAAAAGGTTTTTGAAAATATCGCCTCAAGAGAGGGTTTTTAAGAAAATAGGTTGTTTGGCAACCTTTAGAAAACATTTAGCCCTTTTTGAAAAATAACTTCTTTTTGGTCTTTGAAATCAGTGATCAAGGTTCGGAGGTTGATTACGTGTAGGGAAAACGCACTAAGCCATCACCCTACCTCGCTCTTTCGGTACCTACATGTTAATCTACCCTAGATTCACCTATAAGAGTCTTCAACTAACTATAGTTCAATCCTATCCACTTTGAAAAACAACGTTTGAAAAGAAACTAACATAATGCATGATATGCAAGTGCAAAAAAAGAGACTTGATTTGGAAATAGATTTGAAAAAAATTTGATTTGATTTGAAAAGAAAGAGATAGAAGTTTGAATTTGGAAAGAAGGTTTTGGAAATTGAAAATAGAGATTTGGAAGTAGAAATTTGGAATTGGAAGTTTGAAAATAGATTAGAGATTTAAAAAGATTTTGTGAAAATAGAAACTTGAAAAATGTTGTGGAATTTGAGATTTGAAAAATGTGGAGACCGCACCCATGAGGGTTGCATACGTATCCTTTTGGAGGAATCAGGTCAGTCGTAGTTTGGATAAAGGTCCGATTGAAAAGAGAAGATATGATTGGAACAAGGAGATTGAATTGGAAATTCGATTGGAAGATTGAGAGACTGAACTTTGATTAGAAGATTTGAAAAGATTTGATTTTGAAAGACTTGGTTTTAGGAAACCTAGAAAGACTTGAGACTTAGAAAAGAAGGATTGGATTTGACTTGGAAAGATTTTAGAGAAGAATTGACTTGAATACTTGGACTTGGAAGATTAGGAAAGCTTGGAATTTTGGAAAGATTCGGATTAGGAAAATTTCAAAATAGGAAAGTGTCATTTTAGGAAAGTTTTGTTTTAGGAAAGTTTTAAATTAGGAAACGTTCATCTTAGGAAGGTTTTGACTTCGTAAAGTTTTCGAAATAGGAAAGTTTTGAATTTGGAAAGTTTTAACTTAGGAAAGTTTTAGGTTTAGGAAAACTTTTACATTAGGAAAGTTTTGTTTTAAGAAAGGTTTTGAAATAGGAAAGTGTTGAATTTAGAAATATTTTTGAATTAGGAAAAATTTAGTTTAAGAAAGGTTTAAAATTTGGAGAGTTTTAACTCAAGAAAGTTTTGAATTTGAAAAGCTTAGAATTTTAGAAAGATTTTAAATTAGGAAAGATTTGAATTTAGAAAGCTTTAGAATTTTTGGAAGATGCAAAGTTTGAGTTTTAGAAAAATTTGAAAATCTAGATTTGGGAGTTAAAGTTTGGAAAGGATGTAGAATTAAGAAAGGTTGAAATGAAGAAAGGTTTAGATTTTGAAAGATTTGAAGTTTAGGAAAATTTAGAATTTAGAAAGATTTGGGTTTAGAAAGATTTAACTTAAGAAAGTTTTGAATTTGGAAAGATTTGAAATTTAGAAAGTTTAAGATTTAAAAAGTTTTGGATTTTGAATTTTAGAAAATCTTAAGATTAGGAAAGGTTTGACTTTAGAAAAGATTTAAAAACTTAGATTTGGAAAGTTAAGATTTGAAAGGGTTGAATTAGGAAAGATGTGGAAGTTGAGTTTTAAAATTTAGGAAAGATTTTATGTTCAAGTTTTGGAAACTTAAAATTTAGGAAAGTAGAAAATTATGAAGGATTTGAATTAGGAAAGGTTTAAACTAGGAAGGGTTAAGATTCCTATTTCTTAAAACAAGGGATTGGATTTTGTTTCTAAAAGAGAAGGTTTGATTTTATTTCCAAAAATGGAGGATTGGATCTAATTTCTTAAATAGAAAGATTGGACTTGATTTCCTAAAGGGAAGATAGGATTTGACAAGGATTTGGAAAGGGAAGTTTCTAGAAACCTTAGATTTGGAAGTGTATAGTTTTGACGTAGAAAATAGGAAGTTTTGGGAATATGTATAGTTTTGATGTAGTTTTGGAAACCTAAGTTTTGAGGCCAAAATAGGGGATTGGAAATAATGTTTTTTGGGAAGGAAAAATTAGGGTTTCCTAATCGTGAGTTCTAGGGCTTGATTTGGGCATCAAGAAAAGGGATTTTTGGAAAGTGCGTTTTTGGAAACGAAGATTTTTAGAAAGGAGTCCTAGAGAGGAGTTTTTGGAAAGTGAATTTAAAGATAGAGTTTTTGGAAAGAGATTTAAAAAAAGGGAGTTTTTGGAAAGTGTGTTTTTGGAAACGAGTTTTTAGAAGAAAAATCCTAGAGGGGAGTTTCTAGAAGGAAAATTTTGGGAAGAGAGTTTTTAGAAAGATTTTTAGTAGAAGATTGTTGGAGAGAGTTTTTGGAAAGATTTTTAGGGAGCGTTTTTAGAAAGTGGATTTTGAGGAGAGTATTTTGGAAACGAATTTAAGAGGAGAAGTTTTAGAAAATAGATTTTTGGAGGAGTTTTTAGAAAACAATTTTAAAAAGAGAGTTTTAGGAAAGTATGTTGAAAAAGAGATTTACTATCTTGAGGAATCAATTGTCTCGAGAGAAGGATTGGGATTGGAATTGGAATTGCAAAGGACAATGCCCCTATGGGCATTTTGGTCATTTTACCTCTATTTGGGCTTGGCGGACCTGCGAAATGATGGACAGACGGGATTTAGATTTAGAGAGTTGGTTTCGATTGGAATAAGTCCATATTGACTTGAGTATAAGTCTGGACGGAGTGTAGACTGTCGAGCGGTAAAAAATGGGGTGCTTACACATATCTTGTAACAAAGTACAAACTCCAAGAGACTATAAGCCCATCCAACCTAACATGTCTTACGATAAAGTACAAACTCCCCAATATAGTAAGTTTATCCAACCCAACATGCCTTTTGAGAAAATACTAAGTCCTCAAGATGGTAAGTCCACCTTCTCTGACTGTCCCTTGACAGTCTGGCATATTTAAGATGTCATTCTAGTTGACTCTGAACCAATTTTAACGATACTCGATCAAAATGACCATTTTACCCTCAAGCACTCCGGCACGTCCTTTAAGAAAGCATCAATCCCTCGAAACGGTAAGGCCACCTTTTCAAACTATCTTTAGACAGTCTAGCATGTTAGATATGCCACTTAAATCCATCCTAGTCGCATTTTGGCAAGTTTTGATCAAAATAACCATTTTGCCCCTGGTGACTCAAGCACTTCCTAAACCACACCGGCTCTGGGTACCAAATCGGTATGCATCAGGATACTTTGAACGAGATCCCTGTCCATTTCTAGACGATTCCCTCTACTCAAAATACCTTGAAGTCAATAAAAGCTTCCCCGAGCGTCTCACATATGCTCCTCTAAGGTTGTCTTTTTTCTTCGATTCTCTAATTAAAATGCACTGTCAAATAACTTGAGAAATACATAAATTAGGAAATTCCCAAAAGATTTTCAAGAGGTCCTTCCATCGATACAGACTGATTGGAAAGATCGCTTCCTGCGGTATCCAATCGCGTGGCCTGAAAGTTGCCACTTTTAGAAACCTTTAGAGCATCTCACAGAAGCGCCACCAGGTTTGACTTTTTCTTCAATTCCCTAATTAAAATGCACCGTCAAATGACATGAGAAATACATAAATTAGGAAATTCCCTAAAGCTTGTTTGGAGGATCTCCCATTAGTACAGTTCGATTAAGGAGATCGCTTCCCGAATGCCACAATCATGTGGCGCAAAAACTGTCATTTTCAAAAACCCTTGGAGCGTCTCATAAACCCTCTAAAAAGCTTATTTTTATGCATGCTTCCTAATGACATATCTTCGTCATCCAAAATCCTTTGAAGCTCCTCGAGAGCTCTTGGTTCATGAGAAACAGCGGGGGAACGTCGTGAACGTGACCAATTTTCCTAGATATTTTCTAGATTACACAAATTTTGAGCTAAAGTCAGCATAAAAGTTCCTGATGGTGGAGCGTATACTACATGCGCTCAAAAAATGTTCAGATTGAATAAAACTTGCCTTGCAGCCCAAGTTGGGGTAGTACAAGGAGTGCCACGTGGCACTTATTTAGTGGCCTATTACAGGAACGTGTAGTACATGCACCTACATGAGCCAGGGCCCAGAAAGTTTGCCTATAAATAGTGGTCTCCCCTATATATTCTAGAGTTAAAAACAATGGCGATGTCGTGCTGAAATACTCATAAAACCTCAAAAAATCCTAAATACTCCACCTTTTTCAACCTTCTAGTCATCCAAGCTGGATTCCACTCACCTCTAGCCTATACACTGTCGTGCCTAGATTTTTCGCACTCGAGGAATACTCACACAAGCGGAAAAATACTGTACTCTCTCGTTAGAACTCACCTTTCTAGAAGAATGAGTGCGATTAGGTTTAAATTGAAAATCTGATTTGAATAAAGGGCTTTTAGAAAAGATTTGGAGTCGCCACCTAACTTGATTAAGGTGAATTAGGTCACCTAAAAACTAAGAATAATCCGAAGACTATTCTTAGGGTTTTGGAAAACGATTTTCAAAATATCTCCTCAAGAGAGGGTTTTTTAGGAAAACAGGTTGTTTGACAACCTTTGAAAAACATTTAGCCCTTTTTGAAAAATAACTTCTTTTGGTCTTTGAAATCAGTGATCTAGGTTCGGAGGTTGGTTACGTGTAGGGAAGACGCACTAAGCCATCACCCTACCCCGCCCTTTCGGTACCTACATGTCAATCTACCTTAAATTCACCTATGAGAGTCTTCGACTAACTATTAGCCAATCCTATCCACTTTGAAAAATAATGTTTGAAAAGGAACTAACATGATGCATGATATGCAAGTGCAATAGAAGAGAATTGAAAAATAGATTTGAAAAGAGATTGATTCGAAATTGATTTGATTTGAAAATAGATTTGAAGAGATGGAATTGAAATTGAAAAGTTTGAAATTTGAACATAGAAATTTTGAAATTGGAATTTTGAAAATAGATTAGAATTTAAGATTTGGAAAGATTTTGGAAACCGCACCCATGAGGGTGGAATTGAAAGTTTGAAAAATGTTGTGACCGCACCCATGAAGGTTGCCTACGTATCCCTTTGGGGGAATCAGGTCAGTCGTAGTTCGGATCGGAGTCCGATTGAAAAGAGATTGATTTGAAGAGAGAGAGATTGGATTGGAAGAAAGAAATTGAATTGAAAATTAGATTTGATTTGAGATTAGAAGAGGAGATTGGAAATTGAAATTGAGAAGATTGGACTTTGATTTGAAGAGATAGATTTGGACTTGTTTTAGAAAGATGAAGGTTTAAGAGACCTAGACTTAAGAAAGATGAGACTTAGGAAAGACTCAAGAGTTTAAGAAAGATTGGACTTAGGAAAGGTTCGAATTAGGAAAGGTCCGATTTAGGAAAGTTCCGAATTAGGAAAGTTTCATTTTTGGAAAGTTTTGAAATTAGGAAAATTTTGAATTAAGAAAGTTTCAACTTAGGAAAGTTTTTTGAATTTGAAAATTTTCAACTTAGGAAAGTGTTGTTTTAGGAAAGGTTTTGAAATTAGGAAGTTTTGAAAGTTGGAAAGTTTAGAATTTGAAAAGTTTTGAAATAGGAAAGTATTGAGATTTAGGAAAGTTTTCACTTTAGGAAAGTTTTGAAATGGGAAAGTATTGAATTTAGAAATGTTTTGAATTAGGAAAAGTTTAGTTTAAGAAAGACTTAGAATTTAGAAAGTCTTAACTTAAGAAAGTTTTGAATTTAGAAAGCTTAGAATTTTAGAAAGATTTGACATTTAGAAAGTTTAAGATTTTGAAAATTTTAGAGTTTTTTAGAAAATCTTGAGATTAGGAAAGGTTTGAGTTTAGGAAAAGTTAGAAAACTTAGGTTTTAAAAGTTAAGGTTTGAAAAGAAGGTAGAATTAGGAAAGGGTCGAATTAGGAAAGATTTGAAAATTGAGTTTTAAAATTTAGAAAATATTTTTATGTTCAAGTTTTGAAAACTTAAGGTTTAGGAAAGTGGAAGTTTAGGAAGGATTTGAATTAAGAAAAAGTTGGATTAGGAAAGGATTGGATTTTGTTTCTAAAAGGGAAGGTTTGATTTCGTTTCCAAAAACGGAGGATTGGATTTGGTTTCCTAAAAGGAATCCTAGAGAGGAGTTTTTGAAAAGTGAATTTGAAGATAGAGATTTTGGAAAAAGATTTTAAAGAAAAGGAGTTTTGGAAAGTGTGTTTTTGGAAACGTAGATTTTAGAAGGAAAATCCTAGAGGGGAACTCCTAGAAGGAAGATTTTGGAAAGAGAGTTTTTGAAAAGATTTTTGGAGAGAGTTCTTCTAGGAAGGTTTTTGGTTGAAGATTGTTGAAGAGAGTTTTTGGAAAAATTTTTGGGGAACGTTTTTAGAAAGTGGACTTTGGGGAGAGAATTTTGGAAAGGAGTTGAAAAAGAGAGTTTTGAAAAATAGATTTTGAAAGGGAGTTTTTGAAAACAATTTTGAAGAGGAGAGTTTTAGAAAAGTATATTGAAAGAGATTTTTTTAGGAAGAGATTTGAAAAGAAAGTTTTTGGAAGGTATGAAAACGTCTCACTTTCCTAAAGCGATTCTAACCAAAAAAATGCTAGAACCACTTTAAGAAAGTGGTTTTGAAAACAACAAGGGTTAAAAATATGGACCATGTTGGTCACTTTAAATGTAACACTTTCCTAAAGCAATCCTAGCCATGGAAAAGCTAGAATCACCCTAGGATTGTGATTTTGAAAACAAGTTTTTAGAAAAGAGGATTTTGATGCAATTTTGAAAACAAGTTTGAAAACGAGTTTGAAAACGAATTTTGGAAGATGCAAGATCATGATATGCACAATGCAATTTTAGGGTCGTGAACATATAAGGTTAAGGCTTCACCACATAATCAAGGGGGCCGAACCCACGTGGTCTCTGGTTAGACTAGAAGAAAGCCCCCAACACGGTGACTCTCCAATAGCCCAATCCTACACATGGACCGGGAATCCCCTTGTTTCAAGCATGCAAAGAAAGGGGGGAAAGAGATGGGGGATTAAATAGAGAAAACCCAAGTGGGTTAGGAGAGAGAAGAGAGAGGGGGGAAGTGCGGAAATTTAAATAGGGAGCCTACCGTGTATCTTGTTTATTTCACGTGCCTTGTTTGTCTTCGATCTTCGGTCTTCGTCTTGATCTTCGTCTTCAATCTTCAAGAGTTGTCTTCAAGCTTTAGATGACAGCTCTTCAAGTCTTCAAAGGATGGTTGAAGGCTAGTGTATGAGGGTGTGTATGAGTGTATAGGAGGCTAGGGTTTGTGTATGGTGGCTAGGGTTTGGAAAACCTAGGGAGGCTAGGGTTTAGGGAGTGCACGAGCTCTGTATATCGAATTATATGATTTTTAGGTTGAGTTTGCGGATCCTTTTCACGTTGAATGAGGCTCTGTATTTATAGAGGTTGGACAACACTGACGCCTGTTGCAGTGGCGCCAGACCAAAGTTTACACTGGCACCACTAGGAATGGCGCTAGGCTAATTTTTGGCTTGGCGCCACTACTAGTGACGCCAACCACTTAGGAAACATTTAAGGTCGGCAAGCAACGTATCTTTGAGTAGATTTGGGCGCCTGTACTAGTGACTATCATGCAATTTTTAGCCTAGCTTCACTAGGAGTGACTCCAAAAAGTTCGGGAATGATTTGAAGGAGCCGGGAATGACCCGGGAGGTCGGAAAGGAGCAGAAACACTTAAAATAGTGTCCTGGAGGTATTTGAATTGAAAAGTGAGGATAAGATGTGTCGGAAAGGTTGACCGGGCCTTTAGGGGCAAAATGGTCAATCGGACCGGGAAACTGCTGAGACAAACTCGGACTGTCCCGGAAGAAGACCTGGGATTTGGAAACATTATTTAGAATGTTCCCAGAGGTTGCCGGCTTGATTCCCAGAGCCGCTGTGGTCGGAAAAGGAGACCGGCCCACTAGGGGCAAAACGGTCATTTTGTACCGAGTTTGCCGGAACTGACTCGGAATGAACCGAAAAGGTAAAGGGAGGTTGAGAACACTATAAAAAGTAGTCTCATGAGGCTACCGGTTTGATACCCAGAGCCGGTATGTTCGAAAAAGAAGACCGGCCCACTAGGGGCAAAACGGTCATTTTGTACCGAGTTGGCCGGAACTGACTCGGAATGATCCGGAAAGGTAAAGGAAGGTTGAGAATACTATAAGATGTAATCTCAGAGGGTTACCGGTTTGATACCCAGAGCCAGTGTGGTTCCCGGGGCGTTCGGATGCCTAGGGGCAAAATGGTCATCTTGACCGGAAAGTTTCGGAAAAGGTCCAAAGGGCAGTTTGATCATTTTTTACCGAAGTGGGCTAACAGACACTGGTGTTAACCTGGGTTTTGAGTGCTTCCACCACTCTAACGGCGGTCGTCATGACATAGGGGTTTGTTGGCAATTCCCTATATCGACCTATTTGTGAGTATTTCCGCTACTCTAACGATTTTGTGAGTAGTTTCGCTACTCGGACCGTCTCGAGGAATAAACTGTCTCGAGAGAGGGATTGGAAAGGAGACTTACCATCTTCGAGGAGATGTGCCTGGATTGGAACCGTCTCGAGGAATAAACTATCTCGAGAGTGGGATTGGAAAGGGGACTTATCGTCTCCGAGGAGACGTGCCTGGATTGGAACCGTCTCGAGGAATAAACTGTCTCGAGAGAGGGATTGGAAAGGGGTCTTACCGTCTCCGAAGAGACGCGCCTGGGTTGGAACCGTCTCGAGGAATAAACTGTCTCGAGAGAGGGATTTGGAAAGGGAAAGGAAAGGACAATGCCCCTAAGGGCATTTTGGTCATTTTGCCTCTATTTGGGCCTGACAGGCCCGCGAAGCGATGGACAGACGGGATTTGGACCTAGAGAATTGGTTTCGATAGGAATATGCCCACAATGACTTGAAAACAAGTCTAAACGGAGTATAGACTGCCGGGCGGTCAAAAATGGGGTGCTTACATACACTTCATCCCCAAAGCCTCTAAAGTAAAACTTAAGCCATTTCCAGCCCCCTTCAAGGCCATTGAAGACCTTTCAAAGCTCAAGTAAAGCCTTTCATTAAAGCTTGAAGAAGTTGTGAAGACAAGGTAATATTTCTATTCACATTTTGCTACCCCCCTCTTTTCTTGTCCCTCTTGGCCTATTTAGGCTATCCTTTATTTTGCTCCCCATCTTCTATCCCTCTTTCTTGCTTATTTCAATAAGAGAATCTTAGGTTCATGCCTAGGGAATGCTTTAGAGAAGCCACCGAATGGGGGTTCTCCCTTTAGCCTATCTTATCATAGTATGGACCATAGGTCCCTTACACTGTGATGTGACCTTTTAGCTTTATATGATTTCATAACCCCCTTTGCATATGGTTACTATGTCCATGTTTTGCATGCTTAGCTCTATTTCCACGTTTATCACTGTAAGCACCCCATTTTTGGTCGCTTGGCAATCTCCGACGTGACCGGATGCACATTCAAACCAACACAAACACATTCAAGCCCAAACTGACTTTTAAACTCAATCCAGTTAATCAACCACTTTGCGGCCCAATACCTGCAAAATGACCAAAATGCCTTAAGGGCATTGCTCGGTCTATTTCCATTTGGCACGTTTTCTTAAAGATGGTAAGTCCCTATTTCAACTTCAATTCCAATTTGAATTCCAGTTCAAGTCAATCAAACTCAATCCAGCATATCTTTCAAGAAAGTTGATCCCTCAGACGGTAAGTTCATCTAGTCCAGCACGTTTATCAAGAAAATTCCTTAGAACGATAAGTCCCTTTAAACTTATCGACCGAAACGAAACCCAAGTCCCCGAGATGGTAGGGCGGTTCACTTCTACCGTCTATTAGCCCGCTAATGTAGAATGTCTGCCATTCGACATGTCTTTTGAGAAAGTTGATCCCTTAGACGATAAAACCATCCAGTAGCTTCCTAAGATCATATAGTCTCCAGAATGGATACACACTGTCAGAGTGATAAAAAAACTCACAAACATTGCAACCATCAGAGTGGTGAAAACACTCACAAACAAGTCGACATTAGGAATTGTCAACAAAACTCTTATGTCATGGGATCGAACATGCCTCTTGGTCGTGACACGTCTACCGAAGGATAGGATACTTTTGGAAACCAACTCGTCACACACCATTAGAGTGATAAAAGCACTCAAAACCTAGGTCAACACCAATATCTGCTAGCCCACTCTGGTAAAAAATGACCAAATTGCCCCGTGGGCCTTTTTGGCACACTTCTCGAGAAAAATACATAAGTCCTCAAAATAGTAAATCCACCCTTCCAAGATTGTCCCAAAGATAAACAAGCATGTTTAAGTGCTTTCTAGTTGGTTCTAGATCAATTCCGAGAGCATCCAGTTGAAATGACCGTTTTGCCCCTAAGCATCTGATTGCCTTCGGGAACCACACCAGCTTTGGGTATCAAACTGGTTACCTCCTGAGGATGCTTTTAATAGTATTCTTGGCCTTCCAGCACCTTTTCAGATCATTCCAAGTCTATTCTGGCAAGCCTGATGCAAAATGACCGTTTTGTCCCTAGTGGGTCGATCGCCTTTTCGAACCACAATGGTTATGGGTATTAAACTGGCAACCTTTCAGAACACTTTTGATAGTGTTTGTAACCCTCAAGCGTTCTCATGGGTCATTTCGAGTCCATTTCGGTGTTTTTCCGGTCCAATTGATTGTTTTACCCCTAGTGGGCTGGTTACCTTTTTCAACTATCCCAGCACCGTTTCTCAAGCCAGTTACCTCTGGAGCACTCTTTCAGGGGTTTTTATCCACCCCCGGCCTTCCGGATCATTCATGGACTTTCCAGAGTCACTCCTAGTGGAGTCAAGCTAAAAATTACATGGTAGTCACTGTGACAGGTGCCCAAATCTTTTGCCTTACGTTCTAAGGGTCAAAAGACACGTTTCTTGCTGCCTTAAAACTTTCCTAAGTGGCTGGCGCCACTCCTAGTGGTTATAAGCTTAAAAGAGAATTGGTTCCACTACAACATGTGCCAGTTTCTGTTTTAATTGCCTATAAATACAGACCTTCCCCCTGTGTAAAAAGGGTCCACAAACTCAGTCTAGAAACTTTGCCTATTTGAAAATAGAACACGAATTCCCTCAAAACCCTAATTCTCTCAAGCCTCCTCAAACCCTAGCCTTCATACACTCCAACTCTAGCGTCTATACACTCTATACACTTAAACACAAGCCTTTAAGTATCTATTAAAGATCAAGTGCTGCATCTTCAAAGCTCTCAAAGTTTAAGTCAAGAAAAACAAACAAAGCAAGAACAAGACAAGGTTGGTTTTCTATTTACTTTTATATAATCCCCCTCTTTCTTCTCTCTCCGAACCCACTTGGGTTTTCTTCTATTTTAATCCCCATCTTCTACTTCCTCTTCTTGCATGCTTGAAATAAGGGATTCCCTGATTCATGCTTAGGAAGGATTGTTGAAGGTCACTGTGCTGGGGGCTTTCTTTAAGTTCGACCTAAGACGGTGTGGGTTCGGCCCCCTTGATTATGTGGTGAAGCCCAACCTTGTATGTTCACGTTCTTATTATTGGCCCAAAAGGCAACCCAAGAGAGAGGTGAATTGGGTTTTTCAAAAATAATTGCAATCAAGACCATTTAAAAATAAACTAGGCAATGACACAGTGATTCAAGATATATGCAATGCAACAAAGTCAAGCAACTAATGAAAGCAAAGCACAAAAAGAGACACCAAAAATTACCAAGGTTCAACCACAACTTGTGGTCTATGTCCTCACCCTAAGATTCCCTTGAAGTTTTCTTCTATTATGCAATCTCTAATTACAAAGTAGAGGCTAGTTGAAATGCATAGCTCACTCTCCTTGAAGCTTACACTCAAGCTTCAATGCTACAAAAGTTTTGTCCAAGCTCTCTTAAACTTACAAGTGTTTTTCTTTTACAAGAGAACACTCAAACTCTCACTCACAAGTGTATAAAAGGTTTACAATTGAAGAACACACTTTTTATAAAGAGTAGATAAAGAAATGAATAGCTCAGTAAATGCCAAGTACTGAAGACAGAGAATTTTCAGTGAGTAAGAATTGTCAGCTCTTGATGATCAAAGATTGAAATAATCTTGTATCTCTTATCCATAAATGCATTTGGAGGCTTGTATATATGGCCCTGAATTGATTTCACCCATTGGAGATAGTTTGGGCTTCATTAAATGCGCGTCCAGTTCAATATAACGGTTAAAAATATAGCCGTTAGTCTCCAGGTGTCGACACATGACTTTATGTGTTGACACATTAAGCCTGCATTATCCAGAAGTTGCTCTTTATCTCCATGTGTCAACACATCAAACCCTTGTGTTGACACTTGATCATCCATTCTTCAAGCATTGGCCTTTATCCTCATGTGTCGATACATCAAATCCATATGTCAACACATCACCTAGAAAATCTCTTTCATGCTTTCTCTGATTAAGCTTAGCTTCAAAATACTTCAAATACTGTCAAGAATCTTCTCTTTGGGGTATAGTGATTTTTCAAAACTTTTAATCCAGTGTGGTTATTCAATTAAAGCATTTAATTCAATTTGGATTGAATTCATTTTAATTTCTTCAAAAAACTTTTTTTGGATTCTTCATAGAGTCTTTGCACACATGTTGAATTCTCTTTTGAACACCTTCAATCTCTTTGAATTCATATTAACTTCATAGAGTCTTTATAGGCTTAATAAATTCTCCGTTTGAGCACCTTCAATCTCTTCAAATTCACATAATTGGTTTGACATTTGAATAGGTGTCATCGCTCTGTTTTGGTGTATTTTTCTATTTTGATGCATTACTCGATCCTTGTGCATCCATTTTGACATTCATGATACTTTAGGTGTAAAATATATATTTACTCATTTAACTACACATTAATTAAAATCATTAGTGTAAGCACCCCATTTTTTGTGCTCGGCAATCTCTGGTCAGTCTAGACTTGTATTCAAGTCAATATGGACATTCTAGTTCAAACCATTTTTCTAGACATGATCTAGTTAATCGATTGCTTTGTGGGGCCGTCCGGCCCAAATAGAGGCAAAAATGACCAAAATGTGATTGGGGCATTATTCGATCCAATTTCAGAAGGCACATCTTCTCAAAGACGGTAAGTCCCTATTTCCAGTCTCAATTCCAAGATTAAAATCCAATTCCAGTCCAGTTCCAGTTCAAATCGAATTCAGCACGTCTTTCGAGAAAGTTGATCCCTCAACGGTAAGACCCTCTAGCTTGGCATATTTTTTGAGAAATTCTTCAAAACGGTAAGTCCCTTCAAACCTGTCGACTGGGACAAGACCCCAAGTCCATGAGATGGTAGAACAGTCCACCTTCGACCCTTGCTAGCCCGCTAATGAAGAAATATCCGTAATTCGGCATGCCTTTTGAGAAAGTTGATTCCTCTGGCGATAAGTCTACTTAGAAACTTCTCAAGATTAGGCAGTCTCTGGAATGATCACGAATCGATAGAGTAACAGAAGTACTTGTAAACATCGCAACCATTAGAGTAGCGAAAACACTCGTAAACATGTCAACATTGGGAATTCCCAACAAACCCCTTATGTCACGGGACCGAACTCGCCTCTTGGCTGTGACACGTTTACCAAAGGATGAGATACCTTTGGAAATTAACTCGTCACAAACCGTTAGAGTGATGGAAGCACTCAAAACTCAGGTCAACACTAGTGTCTACTAACCCACTCTAGTAAAAAATGACCAAACTATCCTTAGGGCTTTTCCGGCACGCTTTTTTGAGAAAGTACCTAAGTCCTCAAAGCGGTAAGTCCACCTTTCCAAGATTGTCCTAAAAGATAATCCATCATGTTCAAGTACCTTCCAGTCGGTTTCGGGCCAATTTCGAGACCATCCAGTCATTCGAGTGTCCCTAGGCATTTGAGCGCCCCGGGAACCACACCGGCTGGGTATTAAACCGGTAACCCTTCGATGATGCTTTTAATAGTATTCCTGATTGTTCGATACATTTTTGGGTCATTCCGAGTCAGTTTGGCAAACCTGATGCAAAATGACAGTTTTGCCCCTAGTTGGCCGGTTGCCTTTTCCAACCACGCCAGCTCTGGGTATCAAATTGAAAAATTCTGGGAATATTCTCAGTAATATTTCCAAGCCTCAAGCCTTCTTCGGGGACATTCCATGTCCATCCTGGTAGTTTTTTGGTCCGATTGACCATTTTGCCCCTAATAGCCCGGTCAACCCTTCCAACAAATCCTGACATTATTTTTCAAGTCTACTACCCTCGAGACACTATTCTAAGGGTTTTTGTCCCTTTCTAGCCCTCCGGATTTTCGGTCCTTTAAATCAGTCTCAGACCTTTCAGAGTCACTCTTAGTGGAGTAAGGCTAAAGATTGTATGGTAGTTACTAGTATAGGCGCCTAAATATTTGAAAGATACGTTGCTTGCTGTCCTTAAAAGTTTTCTAAGTGGCTGGCGCCACTATTCGTGGTGCCAGCCAAAAAATGGCCTGGCGCCACTAAGTTTTGCATGGCACCACTACAGCAGGTGCTAGTTCAGTCTTTTGTTTATAAATACATAGCCTTCTCTATCGTGAAAAAGATCCGCAAATATAGCTTAAAAAATCTGCTCTTCGATGTACAAAGCTTGAAGCCTCTCCAAACCTTAGCTTTTTTTAGGTTCACCAAACCCTAGCTCCCATACACTAAACCCTAGCATACATACACTCATATACTAGCTTTCGAAACCTCCACCAAAGACTTGAAGTGCTGCAACTTGGAAGCTCTTGAAGACCGAAGTAAAACAAAGTAAATAAAGCAAACAAAACAAAGAAGACACAAAGTAGGCTTCCTATTTACGTTTACACAATTCTCCCCTCTCTCTTCTCTCTCCTAACCCACTTGGGTTTTCTTCTATTTTAACTCCCATCTTCTACCTCCCTTTCTTGCATGCTTGAAACAAGGGACTCTCCGGTTCATGTGTACGATTAGGCTATTGAAAGTCACCGTGTCGTGGGTTTTCTATTAGTCTAACCGGAGACCACATGGGTTCGGCCCCCTTGATTATGTGGTGAAGCCTTTAACCTTGTATGTTCACGACCCCAACTTGCATTGTGCATATCATGATCATGCATCTCTCCAAAACTTGTATTGAAAATCGTTTTCAAAACTTGCATTAAATCTTCTTTTTCCAAACTTATTTTCAAAATCACAATCCTAAGGTGATTCTAGTCTTTCCATGATTAGGGTTGCTTTAGGAAAGTGTTACATTTAAAATGATTTCCACGGTCCATATTTTCAAATCCTTGTTGTTTTCAAAATTACAATCTTAGAATGGTTTTAATTTTCTTATGGTTAGAATCATTTTGGGAAAGTGATATATTTTTATAGGCTTGCAAAAGTCCACATTCAAATCCTTTTCCAAATTGCTTTTCAAACTTACTTTCCAAAACCTCTTCTTAAATCCTTTCGAAAATCTCTTTTCAAACTTGCTTTTCTAAAAACTCTTTTCAAAAATCTCTTTCTTAAAAATCTCTCTTTCCAAAATGATCTATTTTTCAAAATTCCTTTTTCTTGGAGTTCAAGTCAAACCCTAGAGCCATGGTTAGAAAACCCTAATTTTCTCTCCTGAAACATGATTTCCAATCTTGCCTCAAAACAGAGATTTCCAAAATCTCTATTTTCTACGTCAAATCTTAGATTTTCAAAATCACTTTTCCTATATCAAAACTATGGCTTTTCAAACCTAAGTTTTTCAAAATTCATCCTTTCTAATTCTATGCCAAATCAAATCTTCTATTTTTGAAACTAAATCAAATCCTTCGTTTTTAGAAACAAAATTAAATCATCTCTTTTTGGAAATAAAATTCAATCTTTTAATAGAAATCAAATCTTTCCTAATCTAAATCTTTTCCTAATTTCAACCTTTCCTAGTCCCAATCCTTCCTAATCTCATACCTTCTTAAATCTTAAGTTTTCAAAACTTAAACTTTCAAATCTTTCCTTAAACTTTAAGCTTCTTAATCTTTCTAAATCCAAACTTTTCGTAATTCTAAAACTTTTCAAATTCCAAATCTTTCTCAAACCTAATCAAATCTTTTCTAACAAGAAAACTTTCCAAATTCGAAACTTTCTTAAGTTGAAACTTTCTTAATTCAAAACTTTTCAATTTCAAAACCTTTCCTATTTTAAACTTTCCTAATTCAAACCTTTCCTAAAATGAAACTCTCCTAATTTGAAACTTTCTTAAAATGGAACTTTCTTATTTTGAAACTTTCCTAATTTTAAGATTTTCTAAATTCAATCTTTCCTAGACTCCAGCTCTTCATGTTTTCTAAATCAAACTTTTCTATCAAATCTTTCTCAATCTCAAGTCCTTCCTAAATCCTATCTTCCTAAGTCTAGGTTTCTTAAACCCAAGCTTTCCAAAATCAAGCTTTTCAAGTTCAAGTCAAATTTAATTCAAATTCAATTCAATGACATACTTCAACCCTAGGTTACCCAAAGTCCCAGGATGTCTAGACCCTAATTCGACCCTAACCCTAAAGTTAGGAAGCTTTCAACTCTCCTCCAAAAATTCTTTTCTAAACCAAGATGGTTTTTCAAACTTCAATGCAAGTTGAAATGTTTTCAAATCTCAATATTTTCAAATCAAGTCCAAGTTCTTCTTCCAAGTTCTATCTTTCCAAATCAAAATCAATTTCAAATCCTCAAGTTCAATTTCGAATCTTCTATTCAAAATTCAAATCATACTCTTTTTCAAATCAAACCACTTTTACAAATCAAACTCTTTTCAAATCAAATTTTCTATCGAACTCTTGTCCAAACTACGATTGACCTGATTCCTCAAAAGGGATACGTAAGCAACCCTCATAGGTGCGGTCACAACCTTTTTCAAGCTTCTATTTTCATAACCTTTTTCAAATTTTCAATTCCATAACCTTTTTCAAACTTCCAATTTCATAACTTTTTCTAAGTTTTCAATTTCATAATTATTTTCAAATTTCCAATTCTATAATTTCTTTCAAGTTTCTAATTTCATAACTTTTCTTGAATCTCCAATTCCATAACTATTTTCAAATTTTCAATTCCATGATCGATTTCAAATTTCTAATTCTACAATCTATTTTCAAATCTTTATTTTCAATTTCTAAAACTTTTCTTTTAAAAATCAAGTCTTCTTTTCAAATCTCTTTTCAACATCATATTAATTTTTTTTCATATCATGCATCATGTTAAACATTTTTTCAAAATTATTTTCAAAAGTGGATAGTTTTGGACAATTATTAGTCAAAGACTCTAATGAGTGAACTTAGGGTGAATAGACATATAGGTACCGCAAGGGTGGGGTAGGGTGATAGCTCAGTGCGTCTTCCCTACACGTAACCAATCTCTGAATCTAGATCACTGTTTTCAAAATTCAAATGGAGTTATTTTACAAAAAGGGCTTAAATATTTTCAAAGGTTGCCAAACAATCTCTTTTCTTAAAAACCCTCTCTTGAGGAAGTATTTTCAAAAACCCTAAGTATAATTTTCAGATTGTGCTTAGTTTTTGGTGACCTAACTCACCTTAATCAAGTTAGGTGGTGACTCCAAATTGTTTTTCAAAAGCCCTTATTCAAAATCAATTTCTAATTCAAACCTAGTCGCACTCATCTTTCTAGAAGGATGAGTTCTAACGAGATATCACTGTGTTTTTCTCACTTGTCTTTTTCGGGTGTGAAAAATCGGGGCACAACAATTACATTGTGGTTGTCATGTTCATAAATTGCATTCAAAATTACATTCAAAATTACATTCAAAGTTGTTTTTAAATTTGCGTCAAAGCTCTCTTTCAAGACTTGCATTCAAAATCTCTTTCTTTCAAACTTGTTTTCAAAATCACACTCCTAGGATTATTGTAACCATTCCATGGTTAAAGTTATTTTAAGAAAGTGTTACATTCAATATGACTATCAAGGTCCAAATTTTGGGTTCAAACCCTGAATTGTTTTTATCAAAACCACAATCTTAAGATGATTATAGCCATTCCATGATTAGGATTGCTTTAGGAAAGGTGTTACATTCAATGTGATTATTATGGTCCATATTTCAAATCCTAGTTCTTGTCAAAATCACAACCCTAGAATGGTTATAATCTTCTCATGGTTAGAATCATTTTAGGAAAGTGAGATATTCAAGAGACTTGCAAAATGTCCATATATAAATCTCTTTCCAAATAATTTTGCAAATCTATTTCTTAAAAAATCTTTTCAAATATCTACTTTTCAAAAACTGTTTGTCTTGAAGTCCAAGTCAAACCCTAGAATCCATGGTTAGAAAACCCTCATTTCTTGAAATCATGACTTTCTGTTTTGCCTCAAATCATAGGTTTTCAAAACCCCTTTTTTTTACCAAATCATAAATTTCCAAATCTAAGATTTTTAAAACCCAATCTTTCCAATTCTATGTCAAATCAAACCTTCTAATTTAGGAAACTAAACCAAATCCTCCAATTTTAAAAACAAAATCAAATCATCTATTTTCGGAAATAAAATCCAATCTTCAACTTTAAGAAATAGAGATCAAATCATTCCTAATTTCAAACCTTTTCAAATCACAGCTTTCTAAATTTTGAACTTTTAAATATTTCCTGATTTCAAACTTTCAAACCTTTCTTAATTCCAAACTTTCAAATCTTTCTAAATTCAAATTTTCCTAATTCAAAACTTTCTTAAAATGAAACTTTCCTAATTTAAAACATTTCTAAATAGAACCTTCCTAATTCGAAACTTTTCTAAAATCCAACTTTCGAAAATCAAATCTTCCTATTTCAATTATGTGCTTCAACTCTAGGTTACTTAAACCCTAGGAAGCCAAGCCCTAGTTCAACCCCAACCCTAAAGTTAGAAAGTTTCAACTCTTTTCTAAACCTCTTTTCTAAACCACGATGGTTTTCAAGCTTCAATTTAAGTTAAGATGATTTCAAATCTCAACTAAATCTTTCCAAATTAAGTCTAAGTTTTATTTCAAGCTCGATTTGTAATAAAATTCAATTTCAAATCAAAGTCAATTCCAAGTTCGATTTTGAATCAAAGTCAATTTTAAATCAAAGTTTAAAGTTCAATTTCCAATCTTCCAATCAAAGTTCTAAATCAAACTTTTTTAGGTCAAACTTTTCAAAGACCTCAAAGTGTCTATTTTCAATTGGACCCTAAGTCCAAACTACGACTGACCTGATTTCCAACAAAGGGATACGTAGGCAACTCCATGGGTGCGGTCACAACTTGACCCTAAGATGATTCTAACAATTCCATGGTTAGGGTTGGTTTAGGAAAGTGTTATATTCAATATGACCATCAAAGTCCAAATTTGAGTTCAACTTTTAAATTATTTTTCAAGAAATCACAACATTAAGATGATTATAGCCATTCCATGGTTAGGGTTGTTTTAGGAAAGTGTTACATTCAAAGAGACCATCAAAGTTTATATTAAGGTTTCAAACCCTAGTTATTGTCAAAATTACAACCTTAGAATGGTTCTAGTTTTCTCATAATTAGAATTGTCTTAGGAAAGTGAGGCATTCAAGAGAATTTTAAAAGTCTATATTTAAACCTTTCTAAACTTGTTTTGCAAATCCACTTTCTAAAGGTTTTTCTCAAAGATTTACTTTTCAAAAACTCTTTGTCTTAAACTTCAAGTCAAAACTTTAGAGCCCATGTTTAGGAAACCCTAGCTTCTTCACATAAAATCATAACTTTTTATTTTCATCAAATTATAGATTTCCAAAACTATTTTCATATGAAATCATAGATTTCCTAATTCAAAAGTCACATAAAATGTTAGATTTTCAAAACTAAAGTTTTCCAATTTCAAGTCAAATCAAATCATTTTCAAATAGGAAACCAAATCAAATTATCTATTTTTAGAAATAAAATCCAATCTTCAATTTTAGAAAATGAAGATCAAACCTTTCCTAATTTCAAACTTTCAAATATTTTCTAATTTCAAATTTTCAAATATTTCCTAATTCCAAAAATATCAAACCCTTTCTAAATTCAAATCTTTTTAAAATAAAGTATTTCGTAAAATGAAAACTTTTTTTAAAATAGAACTTTCCTAATTCAAAAGTTTCCTAATTGAGAACTTCCTAATTCAAAACTTTCTTAAAATAAAACTTTCCTAATTTGAAACTTTCTTAATTTGGAACTTTCTTATTTCGAAACTTTCTAAAATTAAGCTTTTTCGAAATCAAACATTTCTATTTCAGTTGCATTTTAAAACCCCAGATTACCTAAGTCTTAGGAGGCCAAAACCCAAGTTCAACTCTAACCCTAAGTTAAGAAACTTAAACACTTTTCTAAACAAAGGTGGTTCTCAAACTCCAATTCAAGTCAATATGATTTCAAAGGTCAATTCAAATTTTTCAAATTAAGTCCAAATTCTACTTCAAAGTTCTACATCAAAGTCAATGCCAAATCAAAGTTCCATTTCAAATCTTCAAATCAAAGTTCAAATTAAACCCTTTTTAAGTCAAACTTTTCAAAGGCCCCAAAGTGTCTTTTAAGATCAAACAAGACCCCAAAGTGTCTATTTTCAATCGGACCCTGAGTCTGAATACGACTGACCTGATTCACAACAAAGGGATACATAGGCAACTCTCATGGGAGTGGTTGCAACCTTTTTTTTAAAATTCCAATTCTCTTTTTTTAAAATTTCTTTTTAAATTCTTTTTATGCGCTTGCATATCATGCATCATATCATCCCTAAAGTGATGGTTCAAGTCTCTCTTCCAAAATTCTTTTTATAGTGGAAATAATTGGACATTAAATAATTGAAGATTCTAAATGAGTGAATTTAGGGTGAAAAGACATATAGATACCACAAAGGCGGGATATGATGATAGTCTAGTGCATCTTCCCTATACCTAACCAACTTTCGAACCTAGAATCACTATTTTCCAGAGATCAAAAATGGAGTTTTTTTTTTCAAAAAGGGCTTAAATCTTTTCAAAATTGCTAAACAACTTGTTCTCTTCAAAAAAATCCTCTCTTGAGAAGTTTTTCAAAACCTTTTCAAAAATCCTAAGTTTATTATGTTTTCGAACTTTGCTTAGTTTTAGGTGACCTAACTCACCTTAATAAAGTTAGGTGGTGACTCCAAACTTTTTTCCAAAAGCCTTTATTCAAATTAATTTCCAATTCAAATCTAGTCGCATTCGTCCTTCTAGAAGGATGAGTTTTAACGAGAGAGTACCGTGTGTTTCCCACATATCATCTCAAGGTAAGAAAACTCGGGACGCGATACATGGCCAACCTATCCACAGTGAAGAGCCTTGATCCTCATATTTATATCAATCCACTTAATCTTTCTATAACACAAATACACTATCTTCAATGCATTATGAAGAAAGTTCAAAGGAAAAGTTTATCAAGATTGTTGACAATGCAGATGAATGGTGACACCTAATGGTCTGTCCAACTAAACTACTTCACTAGCATAAGAAGACTGCTGACACCCAATAGATTGGTTGACAAATGACTATTAAGGCTAAATATGTTTAGAGGTTCAAAAAGTCACCGAGGAAAGTCAGAAAGGTTTAGACATATTCTCACCATCGAAGACTGATTTATAGAATGAATGGAAAATGTTTAATGGAGAGTAACATTAAAAGAAGCAAGAAGCTAGATTGGCGACACTAGCAGAGATTGCTGGCAATCTCAGCTGATGATAGAAAAAGGCTCCAACGGTCAAGTTGTTAAAACTGTCTGTCTTAGCCACCCGCATATTAAATGCTCCTCCAATGGCTCTAACGGCTAATTACTATGAGAGACTATATATAAGTTTAAACTCATTTATTAGAGGGAGATAAGGATCTTAAAGTGCAAAAATCCAAAAGCCCCAAACATTCTTCACTGCTCTGCACGTGCTATTATCTGAAAGGATTCATTAAGCTTAAATCTTTATTTATTCACTTCTGAGAGTGATATTTATTGTAATTCTAAACTCATTACTCCAGAAAAAGGTTGTTGTTACCTTATTGAGTGAGTGTAACTTCATTGTACACTTGTAAATAGAGAGCTTGGAACGAAACTTCTCGGTGATTAAGGGTTTGGTGTAAATCCTTGAATGTAATAGTGAACTGGGCACTTGAAGAAACTAGTAGCTGTGTAAGAGGACGATTACATAATGGAATACCTTTAACAGGATCAAGGAAGAGAGGACGTAGGCAAGGGTTGGGCCGAATCTCTGTAAAATTCTTGTGTTTTGTTTTCTTGCTAAATGCGTGTGCGCTATTTGTGTTTGCCAGCAATCATCATAATCATTAGCATTGATCGTTGCATTACATCTTTAATTAAATTCTTTAGAAAAACCTTTCTGCATTTAATCTTGTTTAACTGCCAGTCTTAATCGGACAAAAACACACCTTCAAACCGCCCATCCCGTGCTATTGGCCTAATATGGCCTGATTCAACCTCCCTCCTCGTCGCACAAGCCAAGAGTAGTCCTGGATTAACGTACTACAACATTAACAGTTGTTTTAAGACCAACCATGTCCCATTTTGCGCCCTGCAAACCCTTTTACCGGTCATAATTGGAGGAAAAAACACCTCAAAACGGCCACGCCCCATGCTATTGGTCTAATATGGCCCGATTCAACCTCCCTCCTTGCCGCGCGAGCCAGGAGTAGTCTTAAATTAATGTCCTCCAGCCTCGTACGGTTGTTTCAAGCTAGGCCACGTCTCGTTTTGCACCTTGTAAACCCTTTTGCTAGTCATAATCAAATGAAAAACACCTCAAAACAACCACACCTCATGCTATTGGCCTAATATGGCCCGATTCGACCACTCTTTTTAAAATCCAAAAATGAAGAAAGAAGTTTGGTATAAGGATAGTGGCTGTTTGATGTAAGCACCCCATTTTTCCCGCTCGGCAATCTTTGGTTGGTCCAGACTTGTATTCAAGTCAATATGGCCGCATTCCAGTTCAAACCAATTTTCTAGATGTAATCTAGTCAATCGATCGCTTTGCGGGCCCGTTCAGCCCAAATAGAGGTAAAATGACCAAAATGCCCTTGGAGCATTATTTGGTCCAATTCCAGTGGGCACGTATTCTCGAAGACGGTAAGTCCCTGTTTTCAGTCTCAATTCCAAGATTAAAATTCAATTCCAGTTTGGTTCTAGTTCAAATTCAATTCCAGTTCAAATCCAATTCCAGTCCAGTCCTAGTTCAAATCGAATTCGGCACGTCTCTTAAGAACGTTGAGAAATTCTTCGGAACGGTAAGTCTCTTTCAACCCGTCGACCTGGACGAGACCCCAAGTCCGCGAGATGGTAGATTGGTCCACCTTTAGCGCCTGCTAGCCTGCCAATGAAGAAATGTCCGTTATTCGGCATGCCTTCTGAGAAAGTTGATTCCTCAAGCAATAAGTTCACTTGGCAACTTCCCGAGATCAGGCAGTCTCCAGAATGATCACAAACCATTAGAGTAACGGAAGTACTCGTAAACATCACAATCGTTAGAGTGACGGAGACACTCGTAAATAGGTTAACATTGGGAATTGCGAACAAACCCCTTATATAACGGGACCGAACTCGCCTCTTGGCCGTGACACATTTACCAAAGGATGAGATACCTTTGAAAACCAACTCGTCACAGACTGTTACAGTGACAGAAACACTCAAAACCCAGGTCAAGACTAGTGTCTGCAAGCTTTTTTTGAGAAAGTACCTAAGTCATCAAAGCGGTAAGTCCACCCTTTTAAGATTGTCCTAAAAGACAATCCGGCACGTTCAAGTACCTTCCAATTGGTTTCAAGCCAATTTCGAGACCATTCGGTCAAAATGACCATTTTGTCCTTAGGCATCCGAGTACCTCGAGAACCACACCGGCTTTGGGTATTAAACCGATAACCCTTCGGGGATGCTTTTAATAGTATTGCCGATCGTTCGATACATTTATGGGGCATTCCGAGTTAGTCTGGAAAACCTAATGCAAAATGACCTTTTTACCCCTAGTGGGCCAGTTGCCTTTTCTAACCACACTAGCTCTAGGTATTGTAAGCATTCTATTTTTGCCCGTTCGGCAATCTCTGGTCCAACTGGGCTCACTTTTACACATCACACGCATATCTAGACTCTAACCTACCTTCTGAACTTGAATTTATTCCACCAGTCGCTTCCCGGGCCCATAGGGCCCACTTGAAGCTAAATGACTATTTTGCCCCTAGGCATCCAAAAGCCCTGGGAACCACATCGGCTCTGGGTATCAAATCGTAACCTCCCGAGAATGCTTCTTATAGTATTCCTGACCTTTCGATACGTTCCTAGAGCATTCCGAGTCAGTTCCGGCAAACTTGATGCAAAATGACCGTTTTGCTCCTAGCGGGTTGGTCGCCTTTTCCAACCATACCGGCTGTGGGTATCAATTCGGTAGCCTCCCAGGAATGGTCCTTATAGTATTCCTGGCCTTTCGTTGACTTTTTGGATCATTCTGAGTCAGTTCCGGCAAACCCAGTGCAAAATGACCGTTTTGCCCCTGGTGGGCCGGTTGCCTTTTCTGACCACACCGGCTTTGGGTATCAAACTGGTAGCCTTTGGGAACATTCTAAATAATGTTTTCAAATCTTGAGTCTTCTGCCGGGGCATTCTGAGTCCATCCCGGTAGTTTTCTGGTCTAATTGACCATTTTGCCCCTAATGGCCCGGTTAACCCTTCAAACACATCCTTTCAGCATCTTTCAAGTCTATTGCCTCCGAGACAATATTCTAAGGGTTCCTGTCTCTTTCTGGCCCTCCGGGTCATTCCCGGCCCCTTCAATTCATCCCCGAACTCTCCGGAGTCACTCTTAGTGAAACCAGGCTAAAAATTGCATGGTAGTCACTAGTACAAGCCCCAAATCTTCTAAAGATATGTTACTTGCCGACTTTAAACATTTTCTAAATGGCTGGCACCAAGCCAAAAAATAGCTTGGCGCCATTCCTAGTGGCGCCAATATTTTTTGGCCTGGCGCCAGTGCATTCCTCTCTCTATAAATACAGAGTCTCCTCTAACGTGAAAAAGGTCCACAAACTCAGTCTGAAAACCCTAATATTCGATATACAGAGCTCGTAGCCTCCCTAAACCCTAGCTTCTTTAGGTATTCCAAACCCTAGCCACCATACACAAACCCTAGCCTCCTATACACTCATACACACTCCTATACACTTATACACTAGCCTCAATCCTCCCTTGAAGACTTGAAGTACTGCAACTCGAAGCTCCCGAAGATCGAAGAAGAGTTCCCGACGAATAAGACTGAAGTGAAGCGAAGACTAAAGAAAAGCAAGGCGCGCAAAGCAAAGTGAAATAAACAAGACAAGGTAGGCTTTCTCTTTAAGTTTCTGCATTTCCCCCTCTCTCTTCTCTCTACTAATCCACTTGGGTTTTCTTCTATTTTAATCCCCCATCTTCTTTTTCCCTTTCTTTCATGCTTGAAACAAGGGAGTTCCCGGTCCATGTGTAGGATTAGGCTATTGGAGAGTCACCGTGTTTGGGGCTTTCTTTTAGTTTAACCGGAGACCACGTGGGTTCGGCCCCCCTTGATTATGTGGTGAAACCTTAACCTTGTATGTTCACGACCCTAAATTTGCATTGTGCATATCATGATCTTGCATCTCTCCAAAATTGTTTTCAAACTCGTTTTCAAAACTTGCCTTAACATTATTTTCAAAATTGCATCAAAATCTTCTTTTCTAAAATTTGTTTTCAAAATCATAATCCTAGAATGATTCTAGTCTTTCTATGGCTAGGGTTGCTTTAGAAAAGTATTACGTTTAAAGTGACTTTCATGGTCCATATTTTTAAATCTTGTTATTTTCAAAACCACTATCCTAAAGTGGTTCTAGCCCTCTTATAGTTAGAATCGCTTTAGGAAAGTGAGATATTTTATATATATTCCAAAATCTCTTCTAAAAAATCTCCTCCTAAAAATCTCTTTTCCAACATGCTTTTCATATACTCTCTTCAAATTCTTTTCCAAAATTGTTTTCTAAAAACTCTCTCCAAAAATCTCTTTTCCAAAACACTCTCCTCAAAATTCGATTTCCTAAAAACTCTTTCCTAAAAACTTTTTCCAAAATTTTGTTTCCAAAACTCTCTCAAAGTTTTACTTTCCAAAAACTTCCTTCCTAAAATTCTTTTCAAAATACGCTTTTGAAAAATCCCTCTTTAGAATCTTCCTCCAAAATCTTCGTTTCCAAAAACGCACTTTCCAAAAAACTCAAACTCTTTTCTTGGAGCCCAAGTCAAGCCCTAGAGCTAACAATTAGGAAATCGTAATTTGCTTTCCAAAAACATGATTTTCAAACTTACCTTAAAACCTAGGTTTCTAAAACCTCCTGTTTTTTACATCAAAATCATAAGTTTCCAAAAAACCTCTTCTCTACGTCAAAACTATAGTCTTCTCAAAACTAGAATTTCCAAAATTCTATCTTTCCAAATTCATGCCAAATCCAATCTTCCTTTTAGGAAACTAACCCAATCTTCTTATTTAGGAAACTAGATCTTATCCTCTGTTTTTTTAAACAAAATCAAACCTTCTCTTTTAGAAACAAAATCTAATCCTTTATTTTAGAAAATAGGAATCTTAACTCTTCAAAATTCAAATCCTTCCTAATCTTCTACTTTCCTAAATCTTAAGTTTCAAAAGCTTGAACATAAAAATCTTTCCTAAATTTTAAAACTCAACTTCCACATTTTTCCTAATTTAACCCTTTCCTAATTCTACCCCTTTTCAAATCTTAACTTTCTAAATCTAAGTTTTCCAATCTTTCTTAAACTCAACCTTTTCTTATCTCAAAATTTTCTAAAACTTAAACTCTAAAACTTTCTATATCCTAAACTTTCTAAATTCGAAGCTTTCTGAATTCAAATCTTTCTAAACTTCTAAACTTTCTAAATTCTAAACTTCAAATCTTTCCAAATCTAAAACTTTCTAAACTCAAAATTTTCTTACTTTCAAGACTTACCTATTTCAAAACATTTCAAATTCAAAACTTTACAATTTCAAACTTTCTTAAAACGAAACCTTTCTTAATCCAAAACTTTCCTAAGTTGAACCTTTCTTAATCCAAAACTTTCCTAAGTTGAAACTTTCTTAATCCAAAACTTTCCTAAAATGAAACTTTCCTAAGACGAAACTTTCCAAAAATGACACTTTCCTAATTCGAAACTTGCTTAAACCAAAACTTTCCTATAACGGAACCTTCCTAAAGTGACACTTTCCTAAAACGGAACTTTTCTAATTCGAACCTATCCTAAATCTAATCTTTCCTAGAACTCTTTCGAGTCAAGTCGAATCTTTCTTAAACCCTTCAAAGTCAAATTTTTTCTTAAGTCTCCTCTCTTTTCTAAGTCTAGGTTTCTTAAACCTCCATCTTTCCAAAATAATTCTAAATCTTTCTTCCAAGTTCTATCTTTCAAAGTCAAGTCCAATCTTTCTTTTCTAAGTTCCTAAGTCTAGGTCTTTCAAAACCAATCTTTTCAAATCTTCCAATCAAAGTCCAAATTTTCTATTATTCCAATTCCAACTTCAGCTCTTTTCCAAATCAACTTTTCTATTTTCAATCGGACACTTGTCCGAACTACGACTGACCTGATTCCTCCAAAAGGATACGTAGGCAACCTTCTTGGGTGCGGTCACAACATTTTTCAAGTTTCCAATTCCATAACTCTTTTCAAATCTCTTTTCAATTCTAATTTCAAATCTATCTTTTCAAATTTCTTTTTAAATCAAATCAATTTCTTTTCAAATCTTTTTTCAAATCTATTTTCCAACTCTCTTTTCTTACATTTGCATATCATGCATCATACTTTTTAAACATTCTTTTTCTAAAGTGGATAGGATTGAACATTTGTTAGTTGAAGACTGTCATAGGTGAATCTAGGGTAAATGGATATGTAGGTACCGCAAGGGCAGGGTAGGGTGATGGCTTAGTGCGTCTTCCCTAGACGTAACCAATCTCCGAACCTAGGATCACTGATTTTAAAGACCAAAAACGGAGTTATTTTTCAAAAAGGGCTTAATTATTTTCTAAAGGTTGCCAAACAACCTGTTTTCCTAAAAACCCTCTCTTGCGGAAGTATTTTCAAAATCGTTTTTAAAAACCCTAAGTGTAGTCTTCGAATTATGCTTAGTTTTTAGGTGACCTAACTCACCTTAATCCAGTTAGGTGGCAATTCCAAATCTTTTCTAAAAGCCCTTTATTCAAATCTGTTTTCAATTCAAACCTAGTCGCACTTATTCTTCTAGGAGGGTGAGTTCTAATGAGAGAGTACCGTGTTTTTCCTGCTTATTTGTGTATTCCTCGAGTGCAAAAAATCTAGGCGCGACAGGTATTAAACTGGCAAACTCTGGGAATATTCTCAGTATTATTTCCAAGCCTCAAGCCTTCTTCCAGGACATTCCAAGTCCAACCCGGCAGCTTTTTGGCTCGATTGACCGTTTTGCCCCTAATGGCCCGGTCAACACTTCCAACAAATCTTGATATCATTTTTCAAGTCTACTACTCCCGAGACACTATTCTAAGGGTTCCTGTCCCTTTCCAGCCCTCCGGCCATTCCCGACCCTTTAAATCATTCCTGGAACTTCCAGAGTCACTCCTAGTAGAGCCAAGCTAAAAATTACATGGTAGTTGCTAATATAGGCGCCCAAATCTTTGAAAGATACGTTGCTTGCCTTACCTTAAAAATTTCCAAAGTGGCTAAGCCAAAAAATGGCCTGGCACCACTTCTAATGGTGCCAGTGTAAAGTTTTTCCTAGCGCCACTGCAGTAGTTGCCAATTCAATCTTTTGTCTATAAATACAGAGCCTTCTCCAGCATGAAAAAGGTCCGCAAATACAATCTAAAAACTCTACTCTTCGATATACAGAGCTCGAAGCCTCTCCAAACTGTAAGAACCCCATTTTTGCTCGCTCAACAATCTCCGGCCCAACCGGATCCAATTTTCAGACATCATAATATGTGTAAGCCCAAAAAGGGTCTTTCAAACTCTAATCCAGTCAACTAGTTGCGTCCCGGACCCACCAGGCCCAATCGAAGCCATAAACACCATCATGTCCCTAGGCATTCTAGGCAGCTTTCCGAGACTGGGTGGTCTCGGAAACCAACACCATCTAGGTAGCTTCCTAAGATCGGGCGATCTCGGAGACCAACACCTTATCAAATTTTAGACGGTTCACTTTTGGCACCTGCTAGCCCGCCAATGTAGAATGTCCATCATTTGGTAGTTCTCCGAAACCAGGCATTCTTGGAGACCAACACTACCATCGCAGGTAGCTTTTTGAGACCAGGCGTTCTCAGAAACCAACACCACCCTACAGGTAGCTTTCTGAGATCAGGCGGTCTTAGGGACCAACATCACACAGGTATTTTTTCGAAACCGGGCAGTCTCGGGAACTAACACCTAGGTCAACACCAGTGCTTGCTAGGTCGACTCGGTAAAAAATGACCAAACCTACCCCTTGGGCCTCCAGGCACGTTTTGAGAAAGTTCAAAATCTCTCAAAACAATAAGTTCACCCTTCCAAAGTGCTAAGCAGTTAGGTGTACTTCGCATGCCATTCGGTCCAATTTCGGTCCCATACCAACTAACTCTGGTCAAAATGATCGTATTACCCCTCAGCGCCCCAACACAGCACAAATCTCACTGAACAGTGAAAGACTCTCCCAGGATCATCCCTGAATAACCCGGCATGCTTAACATAACACTCCGATCTATTCTTGACCATTTTTAACCAAACCAGACCAAAATGACCATTTTGCCCCTGACAACCGAAATGCACCCCAAAACAACACCGGTCCTAGAATTTTGAATGACGGGTCTTGTCATATACCCATGTTTAATCTAAAGAGGACCTTACGACATTAAACACCCCCGACTTAATAGAAGTTCCTTGGAGCGTTTTGCAGATGCTCCGCCAAAATTACCTTTTCTCTCGATTCCTTGATTATAATGCATTGTCAAATGACTTGACAAATGCGTAAACCAGGGAATTTCCAAAAGCTCGTTCATAGGCCTTTCCATCGATATGGCTCGATTGGATAGATTGCTCCTTGAAGTTCCTCATCACGTGGCTTGAAAACTGTTATTTTCAGTACCCCTTGGAGCGTCTCGCAGACGCTCCGCCAAGATTAACTTTTTCTCCAATTCTCTAATTATAACGCACCGTTGAATGACTTGAGAAATGGGTAAATTAAGAAATTCCCGAAAGTATTTTCAGAGTACTTTCCATCGCGCTTCCTGAAGGCCTCGATCATGTAACACAAAAATAGCTACTTTTGAACTCCTGCGGAGCGTATTACAGACGCTCTGCAGAGATGTGATTTTAGGCACACTTCCTGAGATGATATCTCACACTTCTGAACACCATTCAAACTTTTTGAAACTTAGAAGTTCACGAGAAACCCTAGGAGAACACCGTGAATGCAATCGATTCCTCCAAAACCTTCTTGATTTGCTCAATTATCAAGACAAAGTTTAAACGAACACTCCTGGCGACAGAGCTATGCTACATGCACCCAGATTTTGATTAGATCGATCAAACTTCACTTAGCCGCTAAGATTTAGCCAGTATAACGAGTGCCATGTGGCATTTTGCCAATGGAACAATATTGGCGCATGTGGTCTGGGCAAAATTTTTCCCAGGCGCATGTACCACATGCGCCAGGCCTCTCTAGGATGGCCTATAAATATAAGCCTCCCCCTTTACATATTCCAAAATCAAAATTGACAGTGAAGCTCTGCAAAAACAGCTCCAAAACCTCGAATTCCTATATACCTTTTACACTTTAATCATTTAGGGTAGATTTCACCTCCCCCTGACCTATACACTTCATCTACATAGCCTCCCATGCCAAAGAATACCTCCTTCCAGCCTCTCAAGCACACTTAAAGCCATCCTAGTTCAAGTCAAAACATCTATAGAAGATTACAAGTGTATTGAAGGCAAAAGGTGGTATTTCTTTTTTTGTCTTCCTCCACTCCTCTTTTTTCTCTCCTAGCCTACTTAGGCTATTCTCTATTTTAATCCCCATCTTCTACCCTCCTTTCTTGCATGCTTGAAGCAAGAGGGCTGTTGGTTCATGCCTAGAGAAAAGTTAATGAGAGCCACCGTGTAAGGGGATCTCTCACTAGCCTACTTTAAAATGGTATGGCCTTGGAACTCCTTGATTATGTGGTGTAGCCTAAGGCCTTATATGAATTCTTGACCGCCTTTGTATATAGTTATATAGTTCATGTTTTGCATGGTTGGCTTTGTCTTTATGTTTATGACTATATTGATCAAGTCTTCACTATCCCCATTTCTATGTTATCTTCAAGCCTCTTATTCAAATGTTCTCTTAAAAGTGGTTTAAGAGTTGGCCCCTTGAAGTTTAGGATGAGACCCTAGGTAATCATGCCCTAGAAAATCTCCCCATTAACCCCCTAGCTCACATTTTTGCACCCTTACATTCCAACTTGCATAAAAATGATTTTCAAATTCTCTAATTCCCAAGGTTTCTATTCTCTCAAGTTTAGTGGTTGGAATGGCCCCTTGGAAGCTTCTCTTGAGTGGTCTCCCTTTTCTATTGGCTATAGGAACCCTAAATTGTTAGGATGGTTCCGTTCTCTTTTGATTCTTGTGTGAAAATGATTTCCTAACTCTTTGATTCCTATGATTGCTATTCTCTCAAGTTTAGTGGTTGGAATGGCCCCATGAAACCCTCTCTTGAGTGGACTCCCTTTATATTGGCCATAGGAACCCTAGCTTTTTAAAATAATTTCCTTTGAAAATGGTTTTCAAAATCTTCTTCTCAAAAACCAATTTTCAAAAGTTTATTTTCTCCATCTTTGCATTAAAAATGGTTTTCCAAAAAAGATTGTCATTATTGTGTTGATTTTTGAAGTCCCTACTCTTTTCAAGATAAAGGTTATAATTGTCCTAAGGAAACCTTTTTCGGAATGGTTTTCAAGCACCAACCATATAAATCATATCCTTGGTTTTCAAAAATGCATAAAACCACCTTTCAAAACCATCTTCCAATCCAACCCTAGGTTAACTTGACCCTAGTTGTCCAACCCTAGGTTAATCTAACCTAAGTTAGTTAACCCTAGGTCACCTTAACCCAAGGTTAACCCAAGCTTAGTTAGTTAGTCTTAGGTCACCTTAACCCTAGTTTAACCAAACCCTAGTTGATTAACCCTAGTCCAACTTAACCTTAGTTGTCTAAACCTTCAGTTAACCCAACCTTAGTTAGTTAACCTTAGGCCACCTCTAGGTTAATCTAACCCAAGTTAGTTAACCTTAGGTCACCCCTAACCTCAGGCCAACCCAACCTAGGTTAGTATACTTCAAGGTTCTAACTCAAGAACCCCTTTTAAATGATTTTTCAATTTAAAACTATTCTCATTACCCATTTTTCCAAAACCTCATACTCTCTTGAGATTTCAAAAATCAATTCCATAACCTTTTCAAATATTCCTACACTCTATCTTTAAATTATTTCCAAAAATGTTTTCAAGAACTCACAACTCTAAGGTGTCCCTACCCCTTTTATGGTTAGAGATTCCAAGGAAAAGTGATATATTAAGTTTAACCTTCAAGGTTGTCCATATTAGAGTTCCAAAGTCCTAGGTGTTTTCAAAAACCACTTTCAAAAACTTTTCAAAGACCAATTCACTAAAACACTCCAAAATCACACCTCTAAGGTTTTCAAAATAAGACTTCAAAGCATTTTCAAAACTCTCTTGAGTTATTTCAAAGTATTTCCAAAACTCCCTCAAGTTGTTCTAAAAACATTTCAAAACCCTATTTCAAGAGCGTTTTTCAAAAACCTTCAAGTTCTATTCTAAAAACACTACAACGTCCGGCTTCAAATCAAAATTCTCAAGTCATTTTTTCAAAAATCACAAAGTGTCTTCAAACTATTCCAAAGATCTCAAAACGTCTTCAAACATTCCAAAGGCCCCAATGCACCCACTTTTCATCGGGCTCTTGCTCGAACTACGAATGACTTGATTCTTGCCAAATAAGATACATAGGCAACCTAAAATGGTGCAGTCATAACTTTTATTTCAACTCAAGTCCTCTTTTCAAAACTCTCTATCAATTCAAGATTTCTATTTCAAATTCTTTCAAGACTTCCATGTTTTTAGATATTTTACTCAAAACTTGCATCATGCATCATTCATCCAAAAAGTGATGACCAAACCCCGTTTTCAAAACTCCAAAGTGGATGTTAAGTGGATAATAGTAACCGGTTATGCTAGTGAGTGAACCAAAGGGTGAATAGACATGTAGGTACCGAAAGGGTGGGATAGGGTGATGATCTTAGGATATCTTCCCTACACGTAACCAACTCCTGGACCATAAATTTCTATTTTCGAAAGACTAAAATAGAGTTATTTTCAAAAAGGGCTTAAAATTTTGTAAAGGTTGCCAAGCAGCCTATTTTTTGAAATACCCTCTGTAAGTACTCCATTTTTGCCCGTTCGGTAGTCTCTAGTTTGTCCATATTTGAGTTCAAGTCAATACGGACATATTTTAATTTAAATTAGTTTTCCAAACTTAAATCAATCAATCCATCGCTTCGCGGGGCCGCCGGGCCTAAATAGAGGCAAAATAACCAAAATGCCCCTGGGGGCATTGTTCGGTCCAATTCCAATAGGCATGTCTTTTCGAAGACGGTAAGTCCCTGTTTTAATCTCAAATCCAATTTCAAGTCCAATTCCAATTCCAATTAAATCTGGCATGCCTTTCGAGAAAGTTGATTCCTCAAGGTGGCAAGACCATCCAATCTGGCACATTTTTCGAGAAAAGTCTTCGAAACTGTAGGTCCCTTCAAACCCATTGACTGGGATGAGACCCCAAGTCCCTGAGATGGTTAAACAGTCCACCTTTGGCCCCTACTAGCCCGCTAATGAAGAAATATCCGTTATTTAGCACGCCTTTCGAGAAAGTTGATTCCTTAGGCGATAAGTCCACCTAACAGCTTTTCAAGATCAGGCAGTCTCTGGAATGATCGCGAACTGTCAGAGTAGCAAAAGTACTTGTAAACATCATAATCGTCATAGTGGTAGAAACACTCGTAAACAGGTCTATTGCGCCCAGATTTTTCGCACTCGAGGAATACACACACAAGCGGGAAAATTACTGTACTCTCTCGTTAGAACTCACCCTCCTAGAAGAATGAGTGCGACTAAGTTTGAATTGAAAATAGATTTGAATAAAGGATTTTTATAAAAAATTTGGAGTCGCCACCTAACTTGATTAAGGTGAGTTAGGTCACCTAAAAACTAAGAATAATCCGAAGACTACACTTGAGGTTTTTGAAAAACGATTTTGAAAATATCTTCTCAAGAGAGGGTTTTTAAGAAAACAGGTTGTTTGACAACCTTTGGAAAACATTGAGCCCTTTTTTGAAAATAACTCCATTTTTGGTCTTTCGAAAACAGTGATCTAGGTTCGGAGATTAGTTACGTGTAGGGAAGACGCACTAAGCCATCACCCTACCCTGCCCTTTCAGTACCTACATGTCAATCTACTCTAGATTCACTTATGAGAGTCATTAACTAACTAATGTTCAATTCTATCCACTTTATAAAACAATTTTTAAAAAGATATGATGCATGATATACAAGTGCAAGAGAAAGACTTGATTTGAAAATAGATTTGGGAATAGAAGAATTTGATTTGATTTTAGAAGAGAGGTTTGAAAGGATAGATTTGAAATTGAAAAGTTTTAGAAATTGAGAATGGAGATTTAAAAATAGATTTTTGGAATTGAAAACTTGAAATAGATACGGAAATGGAGATTGAAGAAGATTGTAGAATTGGAGATTTGAAAAATGTTGTGGAATTGGAAATTTGAAAAATGTGGAGACCGCACCCATGAGGGTTGCCTATGTATCCCTTTGAAGGAATCAGGTTAGTCATAGTTCGGACAAGAGTTCGATTGAAAATATAAAATTTTGATTAGAAGAAAGAAACTTTGAATTGGAATTTGGATTGGAAGATTGAGAGATTGAACTTTAATTGAAAGATTTGAAAAGATTGGTTTTAGGAAACCTAGACTTAGGAAAGAGAGGATTTAGAGAAGACTGGAGATTAAGAAAGATTGGACTTGAATGTTGGAATTGGAAGATTGGAGAAAGATTGGATTTAGGAAAGATTCGTATTAGGAAAGTTTCATTTTAGGAAAGTTTTGTTTTAGGAAAGTTTTGGTTTAGAAAAGTTTCAAATTAGGAAAGTTTTCAAAATAGGAAAGCTTTGGAATTAGGAAAGTTTCAACTTCGGAAATTTTTGAATTAAAAAAGCTTTATTTTAAGAAAGGTTTTGAAAATAGGAAAGTGTTGAATTTAGAAATATTTTTGAATTAGAAAAAGTTTAGTTTAAGAAAGGTTTAGAATTTAGAGAGTTTCAAGTTAAGAAAGTTTTGAATTTGAAAAGCTCAGAATTTTTCAAGGATTTTAAATTAGCAAAGATTTGAATTTAGAAAGCTTTAGAATTTTTGGAAGATCCAAAGTTTGAGTTTTAGAAAGATTTGAAAATCTAAATTTGGGAGTTAAAGCTTGGAAATGATGTGGAATTAAGAAAAGTTGGAATGAGGAAAGGTTTAGACTTTGAAAGATTTGAAGTAGGAAAGTTTAAAACTTAGAAAATTTTAGAGTTTGAAAGTTTCGAATTTAGAAAGCTTTAAAGTTTGAGTTTTAAAAAATTTTGAGATTAGGAAAGGTTGAGTTTGGGAAAGATTTGAAAACTTGGATTTGGAAAGTTAAGATTTGGAAAGGGATAGAATTAGGAAAGGGTTAAATTTAGAAAGATTTGAAAGTTGAATTTTAAAATTTGGAAAAGTTTTTTGTGTTCAAGTTTTGGAAAGTTAAGATTTAGGAAAGTAGGAGATTAGGAAGGAGTTGAGTTAGGAAATAGTTGGATTAGGAAGGGATTGGATTTTGTTTCTAAGAAGAAGTGATTGATTTTGTTTCCAAAAACGGAGGATTGTATCTAATTTCCTAAATGGGAAGATTGGACTTGGTTTCCTAAAGGGAAGGTAGGATTTGACAAGGATTTGAAAAAGGAAGTTTCTAGAAACCCTAGATTTGGAAGTGTATAGTTTTGATGTAGAAAATATGAGGTTTTGGGAACCTAGGTTTTAAGGCAAGTTTGAAAACCAGGTTTTTGGAAAGAAAATTAGGGTTTCCTATTTGTTAACTTTAAGGCTTGACTTGGGCATCAAGAAAAGGGATTTTTGGAAAGTGTGCTTTTGGAAACGAAAATTTTTAGAAGGGAATCCTAGAGAGGAGTTTTTGAAAAGTGAATTTGAAGATATAGTTTTTGGAAAGAGATTTAAAAAAAAAAAAGGAGTTTTTGGAAAGTGCATTTTTGGAAACAAGTTTTTAAAAGGAAAATCCTAGAGGGGAGTTTCTAGAAGGAAGATTTTGGGAAGAGAGTTTTTAGAAAGATTTTTGATAGAAGATTGTTGGAGAGAGTTTTTGGAAAGATTTTTAGGGAGCGTTTTTAGAAATTGGATTTTGGGGAGAGTATTTTGGAAAGGAGTTGAAAAAGGGAGTTTTGAAAAATAGATTTTTGGAGGGAGTTTTTGAAAACAACTTTGGAAAGGAGAGTTTTAGGAAATATGTTGAAAAAGAGATTTTTAGGAAGAGAGACTTTTGAAAAGAGAGTTTTTAGAAGGTATAAAAATATCTCACTTTCCTAAAGCGATTCTAACCATAAAAAGGCTAGAACCACTTTAGGAAAGTGGTTTTGAAAATAACAAATGTTTGAAAATATGGACCATGAAAGTCACTTTAAATGTAACATTTTTTTGAAGCCATCTTAGCCATGGAAAGGCTAGAATCACCCTAGGGTTGTAATTTTAAAAACATGTTTTGAAAAAGGAGATTTTAATGCAATTTTGAAAACAAGTTTAATGCAAGTTTTGAAAACGAGTTTGAAAACGATTTTTGGAAGAATGCAAGATAATGATATACAGAATGCAAATTTGGGGTCGTGAACATACAAGGTTAAGGCTTCACCACATAATCAAGGGGGCCGAACCCATGTGGTATCCGGTTAGACTAAAAGAAAGCCACCGACACGGTGACCCTCCAGTAGTCTAATCCTACACATGGACCGAGAATCCCCTTGTTTCAAGCATGCAAAGAAAGGGAGAAAGAGATGGAGGATTAAAATAAAGAAAACCCAAGTAGGTTAGGAGAGAGAAGAGAGAGGGGGGAAGTGTGAAAATTTAAATAAGAAGCCTACCTTGTGTCTTCTTTATCCTGCTTGGCTTTGTGCGTCTTGCTTTCTTGCTTTCTCTTCAGTCTTCGCTTCAATCTACGAGAGCTTTATCTTGGTCTTCAAATCTTCATAGTTGCAGAACTCCAAGTCTTCAATGGAGGGTTGGAGGCTAGTGTATAAGTATATAGGGGTGTGTATGAGTGTATAAGAGGCTAGGGTTTGGTGTATGGTGGCTAGGGTTTGGAAAACCTAGAGAAGCTAGGGTTTTGAGAGTGTACGAGATTTGTGTATTGAAAATTAGGGTTTTTTAGACTGATTTTACGGATCTTTTTCATGCTGGAAGAGGCTCTGTTTTTATAGAGATGGGACAGACCTAGTGCCTGTTGCAGTGGCGCTAGGCCAATTTTCCTCTTGGCGCCACTAGGAGTGGCGCTATGCCAATTTTTGGCTGGGTGCGACTGCTAGTGGCACCAGCTAGTTAGGAAGGTTTTAAGGTTGGCAAACAACGTATCTTTGGAAGATTTGGGCGCTTGTACTAGTGACTACCATGCAATTTTTAGCCTAGCTTCATTAGGAGTGACTCTGGAAAGTCTGGGAATGATTTGAAGAGGTTGGGAATGACTCGGAGAGCCGGAAAAGGGTAGGAACACTTAGAATAGTGTGTCGGAGGTATTTGATTTGAAAAATGAGGATATAATGTGTTGGAAGGATTGACCGAGCCGTTAGGGGCAAGATGGTCAATCGGGTTGGAAAGCTGCCAGGACAGACTTGGAATGTCCCGAAAAAAGACTCGAGACTGGGGGACATTATTTAGAATGTTCCCAAAGATTGCCGGTTGGATACCGAGAGCCGATGTGATCGGAAAAGGCAATCAGCCCCTAGGGGCAAAACGGTCATTTTGTACTTGGTTTGCCAGAATTGACTCGGAATGATCCAGAAAGATAAAGAAAGGTTGAGAATACTATAGGAAGCATTGTCGGGAGGTTACTAGTTTGATACCCAGAGCCGGTGTGGTTCCCGGGGCATTCGAATGCTTAGGGGCAAAATGGTCATCTTGACCGAAAAGTCTTGGAATTGGCCCGTAACTGACTAGAAGGAACCTAATCATGTCGAATTGCCTTTAAGACAATCTTGGAAGGTTAGACTTACCGTTCTGAGGATTCAAATGTGTTCTCGAGAAATGTGCCAGAAAATGGCCCTAGGGGCAGTTTGGTCATTTTTCACCGAAGTAGGCTAGCAGGCACTAGTGTTGACCTGAGTTTTGAGTGTTTCCACCACTCTGACGGCGGTCGCGTAATACAGGGGTTTGTTGGCAATTCCCTATATCGACCTGTTTACGAGTATTTCCACTACTCTGACGGTTGCGATGTTTGCGAGTATTTTCACTACTCTGACGGTTCGCGATCATTCCCGGGACTGCCTGATCTCGGGAAGCTGCTAAAGGGACTTAGCGCTTGAGAATCAACTTTCTCAAAAGACATGCCTAAACGGACATTTTTACAGTGGCGAGCTAGCAGATGCCAAAGGTGGACCGTTTTACCATCTAGGGGACTTGGGGTCTCGTCTCGGTCAACAGGTTTAAAGGGACTTACCGCTCCGAAGAAATTTTCTTCGAAAAACGTGCTAGACCGTCTCGAGGGATAAATTGTCTTGAGAGAGGGATTGGAATTGGAATTGGAATTGGAATTAGAAAGGGGACTTATCGTCTTCGGAAAGACGTGTGCCTAAATTGGAATTGGAAAGGGGTCTTATCGTCTTCGGAAAGACGCGCCTGATTGGATAGATTTACTGTCTCAGGGAATCAATTGTCTCGAGAGAGGGATTGGAATTGGAATTGGGAAAGGAATTGGAAAGGGGTCTTACCGTCTTCAGAAAGATGTGTCGGGTTTAGAATATGGAAAGGATAATGCTCCTAAGGGCATTTTGGTCATTTTGCTTCTTTTTGGGCCCCAGTGGGCCCGCGAAGAGGTGAATAGAGAAGATTTAGACTTAGAGAGTCTATTTGATTTAGAATATGTCCATATTGACTTGAACACAAGTCTGGACGGAGTGGAGACCGCCAAGCGATAAAAAATTGGGTGCTTACAGCTGCCCCTTTTTTCTGTCTTTGCTTGTCGAAGACAGAAAACGATAAAGTAAGAGCCCCATGTTGACCGTAAGGCGGTCAGAGGGACGGACTTGGAAAAACGGGGGTTTGGAAATGGATGTTAGGCCCAAAAGGCCTTTGAAAATGAGTTTTGGTGGAAAAAAGGGCAAAACTGCCCAGAGTTGGCAACTGGCGCCACTAGGAGTGGCGCCTTTGGCAGAAATGGCTTGACGCCTCTGCTAGTTGCGCCAGGCTTGGAATTAAAATCAGAAGATTTTCTGGTTCGAACACTTGTGGCATTTTGGAGAGTTTTCGCAAATCCGAGAGACATTCCGAGGAAGCTGACTTGGACATTGAAGGAGCACTTCTTGGAGACCACGGGTGATTGCCGGAAGGAGACCCCGTCACCAAAAAAGTCGCCGGAAGAGAAGATTTCATTAGAGAACTCTAAAAGTGAGTTTTCAAATTTTTATTGATTTTGATGTGTAAAATTTCGTTTGGATCAAGTGAATAGTGAAAATTGATGTTTTGACATGCTTTGGCATTATGGTGACGTTATTTTTGCATTTTGGTGCTTGTTTGATTGAATTTGTGTGATTTTATGTGAGTATGTGAAGGGGGTTTTTTGCAAGAATAGGGAATTTGTTCCTACAAGCTTGGGCATTGGGTTTTCTGGCTAGATTTTTGTGCAATGTGCCTTAGAAAAATGTGTTTATCAATCGTATGAAGTTTCGTGATTTTTTGAAAACTCGATGAATTTTTGATTTTTTGAAAAATAAAAAAATACTTAGAAAATTAGGAAAATTGAAAAACTCAGGAAATTGATGGAATTTTTAGAGTTTGAAATTTAGAAAATGTAGAGGTATTTTTAGAAAACATTTAAAAGAATTTTGAAGAATTTTAGGACATCTTGGAAAACCATTGATTTATTTTGAAAAATAAAACTTATGTTTTGAAAATTTCAAAAAATTGAAGAGTGTGCGCGAGTGCTGATGTTACGTGATTGTAACGCTGTGAAGTGCACGGTTTGTGCTTTGTGTTAATGTTGTGGGTGTTGTAGGGACCATTTTTAAACGAAACTTTGTCAAAATCTTTAGAAATCAGGGAAAGAGTTGGAAAAAGGTTTAGAAATAAAATTTTTTTGAAGGAAAAGACAGAAAACCCTTGAGATTTAATCTGAGAGGGAAAATCGAAAGGGTAGGCAATTTATTTTGGCTTATCATTTGAAATCTTTTATTATTATTATTTTTTTGTGTTAGTTTTTATTTTATTTTAGTTTACTTTATTATGTTATTATTCACCTGCATGTGCGGTACATTACCACTTCTTACCTTGACTTACCTTTTCAAGATGGCATATGCGGGTGACGATGGTTTTGAGAGGAGATGCCGCTCGGGGAAGGCGGCTCAGACAGATTCCATAAGCGGTTCTAGTTGGTCTTGGGTAGCCGATGGTCTACTAGGCAGGCAACATCTAGTCAGAGTGGTCGGGGGAGTGGGCCACCTGTCGACCCTTTTCCTCCGGTTGAGCAGGCCTTTGTAGAGGAGATCGGTGGCGAGGAGGAGATACCGAGTCTGGGCGATCAGGTCACTGGCTATAGGAGAGCCTCCTCCAGGCACAGGCAGACGGATGCCGACTTGGGAGATCTACAGGTACCGGATGTTCCACCACTCGGGGATTTGGCTTATCACCCCAGTGTATACTCCAGACAACATTTGCCCCCTCCGCGGATACATACAGCTTTTAGAGGGGCCGTTCATCAGGTCTTTGTGACTATGTAGCGAGCTGCCCTGTCATATCGTGCCTTCTTAGCAGAGATCGGATTTGGAGCCTTCATGTGACTACAAGCTAATCGCCTGAATCGATATTTGGTACTGGCGTTGGTTGAGCGGTGGTTTAGAGAGACCGGGACCTTCCATTTTGTTGGTTTTGAGTTAGGCCCCACTCCCTTGGACTAGGCGATCATCACAGGGCTTTCCTTTGTCGGCTGGCAGATCACCCTACATTCAGTCAGTAAGGACGAGGCCTGTTTGCTATTGGACTTGCCTCCTCCTGAGCGTTCTGCCTTCCCAGTCTCCTGGATCAGTCAGGATGACTGTACCTTTGCTACTGAGCCATCGCCTGCCAGGCGGGATATTATGAGACGGCGACTTGTTTTGTACATCATTTTTAGTTGCTTTTGCAACAACAACAAGTCGATCGTGCCATGTCGGTTAGTAAGTATAGTAGTCAATCTTGGAGCTTTATCTGAGCTGGCCTGGGGGTCCTTCTCCTTTGGCTGCTTCCGTAGGTCGATGCGGGTCTGGACTTCTTCTCGTTGGGGCAGCATGACTAGTTTTTGGCCTTTCCTTGTTTGGTGGAGCTACGAGTACCTTCCTGTTCGTCGCCCTGCAGTTGTTGAGGTTGATCTCTGTCCTCGTACTTTGAGGTGGGCTCGTGACCGGGTAGCCCAGTGGTTGGAGATTACTGATTTTGTGACGCTTCGGGCTAACCTGGAGCTGATTGAGGCGAGGGATGTGACTTGGCGGCCCTTCATTGGATTAGTTCATTATCGGTACTTAGTCCCGTTGTCCTTGCTTTTCTCAGTGATGACACTTGGGAGTCCTATCTCGGAGAGCGACACTGGCGGTAGTTTCATGAGGAGTCCCGATCAGCAGGAGCTCCACCGAAGTATATGTTTGGAGCACTAGTGGCAGGAACACCTATCCCTTATCAGGAGTGTCAGCTAGGTGCCGAGTTCCTGCTTCCCCAGACAAAGATTATGCTGCACACTTTGGGGCTCATTCGGTCAGTGCCTTCACTCGGTTTGAGGTAGTAGTCGGCGGGTACGCTGTTGGCCAGGAGGTGGTTGACTTATGGCGCCGAGCAGGAGAATATGTGCCCCAGGCTGAATTTATTGCTGTGAGAGGCCAGAGAGATCAGTACTAGATGGAGTGGGATCAGTACCAGGCCGAGGTTGCTTCCCTGACGGCTCGGTTAGCTTAGCTGGGCGGTGGGGGGGGGGTATGTTGTCTTTCCCCTCCTTCTTCTTACTCTACTGTTATTTTAGTTCTTCTTTTATGTAGCTAATTTTGGCTCTACCTTCCTAGCAGGGTGGCGGTGCTTCGAGTAGCTATCTGCCTCCTTTGATGCCAAGTTTCGGGGATTTTGATCCAGATGACATTGACTTTGACTTGTGATAGATACCCCTTGTGGAGACTCTGATCTTCTTTTGCCCCTTGTCCCTGAGTTGTATTTATGTTAGACAGTTTTATTTTGTAAGCTTTGTACAAATATGAATATTTATGGTATTCAGATGCGTGGATAGACAGATACATTTATGACCTTTACAGCTAGGCATATGATCAGATGCATGTGATGGATGATGATGTTATGTATCTATTACATGAGTTGATGTTGATGACTTTTGGTTTTACATGGAGTTATGTCTATACAAAGCTCATGTGATTTTCATTTGATTTTTTTTTATGCACATATTAGGAATATGTTAACTAATAAAATGACAAGGGGTGCTGTTGAACTTGATATCTTTGGAATGGTAACTTCTTCCTTTTTCCGGCGGCTTGGCCTCTCCGTTGGCTTAACCTTACCTTGATTGGATGATAGCACTTTACACCTTTTTCAACCTTTTAATCGCCTCCGGCTCTCTACCTTGAGGTTAGTGTATGGGGTTACTAGGCTGAAACTCTCGACTCTCGGGATTTTAGCAATAGCTTACCTGACCTTTGGCCGAGCGATAAGTGGTTAGTCCTTTCAATCCGAGGAGACTTTGTTTAGGACCGTTACGTAGGCTAGGTTATGGGGTTTGCGAAACAACAAGATATATAGGCCCACATTTGACGTTGTTTTCCATAGGGTTTAGATCCATACCGTCCCTGACTATTTTCTCCATAGGGCTAGCATCCTTTTTGGCTTTGGCAGCGTGTCCAGCTCATCTAGATCAAGCAAACTGTTTTTAATCAGAGGGGACTTTAATAGGGTTGTAATGTAGGCTATGGTTTTGGGATTTTGCAAGAAAGGGTAAAGGCTCGAGCCTCTTGTGTCTACGGGGTTTCTTTGTAACCTAGGATCACCTTTGAATTTCCTTCTTGCTTTGGCTATATACTTTTCAAGGTGAAAATGACTCATTCTTTCTATATGCTTTTTGAGATAAACATGACTTTCTGTTCTTCTTATTATGGCACAATCATGGTTTTCTTTAGGCCTTTCCTTAAAGGATTTTTTTTAATTTTTTATTTTTTTATTCAGCCTTTTGCCACTTGGCAACTTTTTTTTTTTTTTTTTTCACTTTGTCCTTTCTTGAATGATTCTTCGACCCTTTTTCCTTAGACCTTTTCCTTGGCAGTTCAATCTACCCAATGTGGGCGGTGATCTGTAGGTTGGGGTTCTATTAAGAAAAGACATACGGCTCAACGGGTTTGGCAAGGGGTTGCTTTTGACTGTATGGGAAATGAATTGAAGGTCTCTCTTCACTTTGAATTAAATTGCTTGACCTATAGAGCTTTCACTGCTGTCATAACATGATAGAAGATGGATACCATTTCTAGAGTTCTCAACTATTGTTTGCCCTAGTGTGGGGAGGACAGTCTTGGATCGGGGTTGACAGAAAATTTTTGCTTTCCGCGAGGCACTAGGAGTTAAGCAAAGGGAATTTAAGCACATTTGTTTATTTATTTAGTTATTCATTCTTTTATTTATATGTGGGGAAGTGAAAGATGGCTTCTCTTCATTTTGATAGACTGATCGCACATCGCTTAGCTTTAGTGTCTTGCAAGTGTTGCCTTTGGGTAGTATCCTCACTCATCCTTATCTTCTCTTTCTCTGGAAAGCTGATCATTTGGTGAGTGGTTAACTCATGCTATTATCCCTTCAAGTTGGATCATTCCATGAGACAGGCCATGCCCCTTGTGTAGAAAGTAACTACCAATCCGAAGAGAAGATAAGGCAACAGCGATGAAATAAAAGACTATCATTTAACTACTCTTTATCATTTTTCTTGAAAGCATAGAGTTTCTAAGCAAAAACGGAATGTAAACATCAATTTAGAGACAGAAAGTAAAAGGGATAGAAAGAAAGAGGGTGAAAACACCCCTCTCTTGTACGCTTTTGAAGGGATTCCTGTTTCAGTAAGGCTTTGGAACAATGCCCACATCCTCGATGCTCCATTCGCGACCTAGATCCTCGGCCAAGATGAGATAGGCAAAGGATTCTCCTAGAGTTCTGAAGATGTTGACGCTGCTGGCGCCGTTGTCAGCCTCCTTCTTGCTCTTTACAGTGGGTTCTTCTGTAAACAGAGTGACTAGTTCATCGCCTTCCGACTCGAACGGCTCCGTTTGCTCTCTTGACACCTCTAGCTCCCAGCCCATGTCTTCATAGTCGTACTCAGTTGCGGGCCAAGGGTTTTCCAGCAAGTGACTTTCCACTACGGCATACTTTGGATGCAGAAACTCAGTGCCCCATCCATCAACAACCATATTCTTAGCAAGCTCATCTTTTGGAAACATTGGCTCCTCAACAGGCCAGTCAGAAGCTTCAGGCACCTCATCAGGGTTATGGAGATAAATTGGGCACAATGGGAGATCCTCCTCCCAGTCATCTCCTTCATCGGTCTCCCAATCGTCCTTATAATCTTCGACCTCGGGCTCATTGAATTCTCCTTTGCCTTCCATTTCTACTAATATCATGTTGACGATGTGGTCCGGCAAAGGCTAAGTGGTCACATTAGGGGTTGAAGCAGGTTTTACCGGCTGCAGATCAATGGTGTTATTGTCGATTAAATCTTGAATTTTTTGCTTGAGAGCGAAGCAGCTTTGGTATCATGCCCCTGGCCACCCGAATGGTATTCACATGTAAGAGCGGGATTAAAGGTCGGGGACAAAGGGCTTGGCAATGGGCGAGCAGGTACGGGCTTCAAGATGTTGTTCTTTAGAAGGCTATGGTAAGCCTCGGTTTGGGTGCAGGCTAAGGCGTCGAAGGTATGAATGCGTCGAGCAGGTCTATTAAAGTTAGGACGTGCCCTAGCGGGACCATAGTTAGGGGTTGGAACGAGTATGGTCAAGGTGGGTAAGGGCAGGACTGGGGGTGATTGTAGTGGGGGACGGTATTGGGGTGGTTGGCTAGGCAGAATAGTGGACACTTCACTTTCCTTCCTGATCGTTCCCTTTGTAGTAGCCACTCTCTTGGCTATGTTGGTGGTGCTCTCTCCAGTCTTGGCGTAGAGGTCTGTAATTCTTCCTATCTTGAGGCCATTTCTATCATCTCCCCTTGTATGATGAGCTCGGAGAAACTTTTCCCACACTTGTGCAGAGCTTCTCATAGTATATACCTTGAAAAGTATGTATGAACAGTTGTACATACTCCTTCTCTTCCAGCGAGGGATTAACTTGTGCAGTAGCCTCCCTCCATCTTAGGGCATATCCTTTAAAGCTTTCTTTCTCACCCTTGCTCATCGTCATCAGGGACCATCGATCGGAAGTGAGGTCGATGTTGTGGCGGTATTGGGCTTTGAACACGTTGACCAGCTCGATCCAGGTTGTGATCTTCCTTAGGTCCAAATGAGCAAACCATTGTGGAGCAGACCCTGTGAGACTGTGTTGGAATAGCTACATGAGGAGCTTCAGATCGTTGCCATGTCCACTTAGCGCTCCAGCATAGAGACGAAGATGAGCAACGGGGTTACCGGTGCCGTCATACTTCTGGAAGTCGGGCATTTTGAACCTAGCAGGTCTCGGGTGGTCAGGGAAGAAACAGAGCTCATCGTAGAAAGTGAACCCGTAAACGTCGTGGCCATAGAGGCTTCGCAGCGAATCCTCCAACCGTTGGATTTTCAGACTAAGAGGGTCTAGGGGGATCTTTTTTGCGGCAGGGGAAAGCAATATGGTCTCCTCTTCTTCAGTGTTGGCTCTTTTGGCATCTTCCTTATTCCTCCCAGCATTGTCAGACCGAAGCACGATCCTTGGGTTAGTGGGTTCAGGGTCTTTGGATGAAGTCATAGATGATGATGGGACTGCAGCAGTATCTTTCATAGTCATAGTTTGAATGAGCTTGAGCATCTCATCCATCTTGGTCCTCATTTCGTTGACTTCCTCTCGAGAGACTTGAGAGGATTCTTCAGGATTAGCAGCCATTAGTGATGCTCTTTGCCGAGTGATAATGGGATCCCTAGCTAGATGTTGCCCCTTCTTGGGAGCAATATTGACTCAGTGTAGGGTGACCGCTGTAAATGGGAAATAAAAAGGAAGAAGGAAAAAGACAAAAACACAAATCGCAAGTCAGTTTCTGGTTTTTAGGGAGCTTTATGCAATGAATGTCCTAGGGTGTCCCTATTTAAGAGGGAAACTAATTGTGATGTATTGGCCCACTTTTGGAGATAGGGGATTTGCCCTTGTATGCAGATACCTTACCTTTCAAGTAGGAACCTTCAGCCATCCATGCATTCATTCATAAAAGTAATGAAGTACATTGAATTTCGGGTTTGAGATATAAAGAAATTGAAATACATTTTACTAGGGGGAGGGGGAACATTTTCCTTTGAACTTTCACCTATCTAGTTTTACAAGGGAAAAACCTAAACTACTATTGAAGGTCACTGTGTCGGGGGCTTTCTTTTAGTCTAACTGGAGACTACGTGGGTTTGGCCCCCTTGATTATGTGGTGAAGCCTTTAATCTTGTATGTTCACGACCCCAACTTGCATTGTACATATCATGATCATGCATCTCTCCAAAAATTGTTTTCAAAACTTGCATTGAAAGTCATTTTCAAAGCTTGTGTCAAAATTGTTTTCAAAACTTGTGTTAAAATCTTCCTCTTTAAAACTTGTTTTCAAAATCACAATCCTAAGGTAATTCCACCCTTTCCATGGTTAGAGTTGCTTTCAGAAAGTGTTATATTTAAAGTGACTATTATGGTCCAAATTTTCAAATCCTTCTTTTCAAAACCATAATCCTAGAATGGTTCTAATCCCTCCATGGTTAGAATCGTTTTAGGAAAGTGGAGTATTTTTAGAGGCTTACAAAAGTCTACATTCAAATCCCTTTTCAAATTGCTTTTCAAACTTGCTTTCCAAAATCTTTTTTTAAATCCTTTCCAAAATCTCTTTTTACATCGACTTTCTGAAATCTCCTTTCAAATATACTTTATAAAAACTCTCTTCAATCTCCTTTCAAAAATTTGTTTCTAAAAATTGTTTTCTAAAAATTCTCTTCAAAAATCTATTTTCCAAAACTTCTTTTTAAGCTCCTTTCCAAAAAGCTCTCTTCAAAATTCACTTTCTAAAAACGTTGCTTAAGTTTCCTTCCTAAAAAACTCAATCCGAAAACCCCTTTTCAAAAACTCTCTTTTGAAGTTTACTTTCTAAAATCTCTTTTCTAAGATTTCCTTCCAAAAATCTTCCTTTCCAAAAACTTACTTTCTAAAAACTCTTTAGCTTGGAGCCCAAGTCAAGCCCTAGAGCTAATGATCAGAAAACCCTAATTTTCTTTCATAAAATATTTTTACATCAAAATCATAAATTTTCAAAAATCTATTTCCTACATCAAATCATGGACTTCCAAATGTAGGGTTTCTAAAACTTCCCCTTCTAATTCCATACTTTTCCAAATTTCAACTTTTCAAATTCTAAGTTTTGAAATCTTTTTTAAACTCAAACCTTTCCTAATTTCAAGTATTTCTAAAACTCAAACTTCGAAATCTTTCCAAATTCTAAACTTTCTAAATTTCAAAAGTTTTCAAATCCAAAACTTTCTAAATTTCCAATCTTTTCAAATCCAAAACTTTTTAAATTTGAAACTTTCTTAAGTCAAAACTTTCTAAATATGAAACTTTCTTAAGTTAAAACTTTCTAAATTTAAAACTTTTAGATTTTAAAATCTTTCCTATTTTAAACTTTCCTAATTTAAAATCTTTCCTAAAATGAAACTTTCTTAAAACGGAACTTTCTTATTTTGAAACTTTTCTAATTCGAACCTTTTCTAAATTCAAATTTTCCCTAATCTTCCAAGTCCAACATTCGAGTCAAATCTTTTCTAAAACCCTTCCAAGTCAATTCCAATCTTTCTTAAACCTAAAGTCTTTCCTAAGTTCTATCTTTCCTAAGTCTAGGTTTCCTAAAACCAAGCTTTCCAAAATCAATCTTTTCAAATCTTCCAATCAAAGTTTAAATTTCTTAATCTTCCAATCCAAATTTCAACTCAATTTCTTTTCCAATCAAAACCTTCTATTTTCTATTGGACTATTGTCCGAACTACGACTGACCTGATTCTCAATAAAGGGATACGTAGGCAACTCTCATGGGGGCAGTCATAACCTTTTTCAAGTTTTTATTTCCACAATCTTTTTCAAACTTCCAATTCCAAAAATCTATTTTCAAATCTTCAATTTTAATTTCTAAAACTTTCTTTCCAATTTCCAACTTCAATTCTTCTTTTCAAGTCAATTTTCAAAATCAAATCTTTCTTTCAAATCTGTCTCTTTAAATCTGTTTCCAACATCAAAGCAAGTTATTTTTAAATCTATTTTCGAATCAAATCTTTCTATTACATTGGCATATCATGCATCATGTCAATTTTTTTCAAAAAATTCTTTTCTAAAGTGGATTATTTTGGACATTTATTAATAGAAGACTCTAATAAATGAATCTAGAGTAATAGACATGTAGGTATTGCAAGGGCGGGGTAGGGTAATGGCATAGTGTGTCTTCCCTACACGTAACCAACCTCCAAACTTAGATCACTGTTTTCAAAGACCAAAATGGAATTATTTTCAAAAAAGGGCTTGCGTTTTTCTAAAAGGTTGCTAAACAACCTATTTTCTTAAAAACCCTCTTTTGAGGAAGTATTTTCAAAAAACCCTTTTTCAAAAATCCTAAGTGTAATCTTCGGATCGTGCTTAGTTTTTAGATGACCTAACTCACCTTAATCAAGTTAGGTGGCGACTCCAATTGTTTTCCAAAAGCCCTTTATTCATATCAAATATTCAATTCAAATCTAGTCGCACTTGTTCTTCTAGGAGAATGAGTTCTAACGAGAGAGTACAGTATTTTTTCCATTTATGTGAATATTCCTCAAGTGCAAAAAATCTAGGCGCGACACCCCTCTTGAGGAGGTTTTCCAAAACCCTTTTTCAAAAATCCTAAGTTTGATATTTAGATTATACTTAGTTTTAGGTGACCTAACTCTTCTTAATTAAGTTAGGTGGCGACTCCCATTTTTCTAAAAAGCCCTTAATTAAACCAATTTCAAGTTTAAACTTAGTTGCACCCGTCCTTTTAGGGGGACTAGTTCTAACGACAGAGTTCCGTGCTTTTTCCCGAGCCGAAAGGACTGGGTAAAAAATCAGGGCGCGACAGCTGGCGACTCCACTGGGGACGCACTTAGAGGGTTAGGCTATTGACATGTCTCTTTACCCTTCATTCACCCAGAATCTCTGGTTACTTTGTCCAGTTTTATTCATTTTTTAAAATTTTCCAAGTTTTCAAAACAAATCTTATTTTTCCAAATGATTTTCAAACAAGTGTCATCCATTGCATTCATTACTTACATTCATGCTCTTGCATTAATCATCCATTTTACCTTGCATTGAGTTTTTCGAAAAGTTACTAACTCTTTGCATTTTTCTTTTATAGATGGACCTTTGTTCACATTTTATTTTATGTCATAATTTATTGCCATGTATGTGATGAATGAACATAACGTGATGTGTGTTGTTAGGTCCTTTCTTCCATTTTTGAAAACTCCACACACACTTGGTGTGCTCGTTTGCATTTGCATCTTGCATATATTACCTGGTTACTACCCTTCCAGATAGAAGGGGGAACATTATATTGACTGTAGGAGGATGCTGTGTCAGTTTCTCAGCTTACGGTTTCTTGATTGTTCCCTTGCTCGAACCACCAACCAAAGATGGAGTTCACCCTTTCGGGGGTGGACGCCAGAGGTTTGAAGGTTTGGGAACCGAGTTTTTATAGGAAACATTAGTAAGCTCCCAACCTCATGCTCATATAGCACCACATGCATAGCCGAACCTATGCCAGGTTTAGGACACTCGTGTCAATTTCAAAATCAAGAAGGAAAGAGTGACCACTTTACTTTCTTTTACTTTTTGTTTATGATGTCATGCTTAATCTTTGTTTTTATGTCATGTCTACATCTTTTCGTATCATAACTGGTCATGCATCGGAATTCATTTCAAGACAAGAGTTTCGAAAGTAATTTAAGTCATTGCATCTCCATACATCTAATCAACCCCTAGAGAAAGGCCTAAAGACCTTCTCGCTCAAATCAAGCCAACCCAAAACTCCTAAGGATACAAAGAAACCTTAGGGATTCATGGCATGCATCAAAGTCATCTCATAAGAAGGGACCCTAATCCCTCTTCGCTCATGAAGATAGGGTTGCCAAGACGACGAAGGGGCAATTCAAATCAAAAGTCTCTCACCAACTTCCATCCAAGGAGGTGAATCCAAAGAGTCAAGAGTAGTTTAGGATCTTATGATGTAAATATAGAATAGGCAAAAGTCTCAAGGAAGATGTTCCCCCTTCCCATTTTTAATGTAATTTTGAAAAATTCTATGTACAAAGAGAATTCATCTCAATAAAGTTGTTGTTGCTGTCAAATGAATAAATGTATGAACGGATGAATAAACAGGCTCGCACAAGTACAATATTGCATACAGGGGTAACCCCCTATCTCTAGATGTGAGTCAACACATCATGCTTAGTTTCCCCCAAAAGGTAGGGGCATTCTTAGGTCATGCATTGCATGAAATATTTTTTATCCAAAACCTAACATATAATCCCTTTTTTGTTTTTTAATTTTCTATTTCCCCTCCTCATCTTATCCAAAAGACTAGCAATAGTTTTTGGTGAGACTACTTGCATTTTAGGTCACCATTACTCATAAGAAAGGAAAAAGAGGAATACGAGTGCCTTCTATACTCTTAACACCAGTCTTTACCTGACAATGAGCAGCACAAATGACAAGTGAAGGCAATGCTCCTAATCAACAAAACCATATAGAAGATACTGCACAGATCCTTGCTATAAAACGAGGGAAACAACTAATGCAAGAGGCAATGGATCTCGTGGAGAAGATGACCATCCCGCCAACTGATCGAGCCATCAATCCAAGATAGATAGAGGGAAAATTAGGCGACATTTTTGCAACACTAAAGGCTGTGGCTGACAAGTTCCTGAAAATAGTCCAGGATGACAGAAAAGGATGGAACCCTGATAAAGCTTGGCTGGCTCCGGAGCAGCCACCCAAGGGTCTTTAAGAAATCCTCATCCCTAAAGGGACCACTCTCTCAGTCAAAGTTCAAATGGCTAACCTACCCAAGACCGCAGCATGTTGCACCCAGATTTTTTGCACTCGAGGAATACTCACACAGGCGGGAAAAATGCTATACTCTTTCGTTAGAACTCACCCTCCTAGAAGAATGAGTGCAACTAGGTTTGAATTGAAAAATTGGTTTGAATAAAGGGCTTTTGAAAAAAATTTGGAGTCGCCACCTAACTTAATTAAGGTGAGTTAGGTCACCTAAAAACTAAGCATAATCCAAAAACTACATTTAGGGTTTTAGAAAACGATTTTTGAAAATATCTCCTCAAGAGAGGGTTTTTAAAAAAAATAGGTTGTTTAGCAACCTTTGGAAAACATTTAGCACTTTTTAGAAAAATAACTCCTTTTGGTCTTTGAAATCAGTGATTCTAGGTTTGGAGGTTGGTTACGTGTAGGGAAGACGCACTAAGCCATCACCCTACCCCACCCTTTCGGTACCTACATGTCAATCTACCCTAGATTTACTTATGAGAGTCTTTAACTAACTAATGTTCAATCTTATCCACTTTGAAAAACAATGTTTGAAAAGAAACTAACATGATGCATGATATGCATGTGCAAGAAAAGAGATTTGGAAATAAATTTGAAAGAGTTTGATTTGATTTGGAAAGAAAGAGATAGAAGCTTGAATTTGAAGATTAAAATTGAAGATTGAAAATAGAAATACATCATAGAATTGAAAATTTGAAGAAAATTGTAGGATTGGAAATTGGAAAGAAATTGTAGAAATAGAATTTTGAAAAATGTTATGAAATTGAAAATTTGAAAAATGTGGAGACCACACCCATGAGGGTTGCCTACGTATCCTTTTGGAGGAATCAGGTCAGTCATAGTTCGGACAAGAGTCCGATTGAAAATAGAAGAGTTGATTTGGAAAAGAGTTGAAATTGGAATTTGGATTGGAATTGGAAGAGATTGAACTTTGATTGGAAGATTTGGAAAAGAACTTGGTTTTAGGAAACCTAAACTTAGGAGCTTAGAAAAGAAAGATTGGATTTGACTTGGAAAGAGTTTAGAGAAGAATTGACTTGAATATTTGGAACTGGAAGATTAGGAAAGCTTGGGATTTTGGAAAGATTCGGATTAGGAAAGTTTCGAAATAGGAAAGTTTTCGTTTTAGGAAAGTTTCATTTTAGGAAAGTTTCATTTTAGGAAACGTTCATCTTAGGAAGGTTTTGACTTAGGAAAGTTTTCGAAATAAGAAAGTGTTGGATGAAGGAGAAGTTTTGAATTAGGAAAATTTCAACTTAAGAAAGTTTTAGGTTTAGGAAAGTTTTGAAATTGAAAAGTTTCGTTTTAAGAAAGGTTTTGAAATAGGAAAATGTTGAATTTAGGAATGTTTTAAATTAGGAAAAGTTTAGTTTAAGAAAGGTTTAGAATTTGGAAAGCTTAGAATTTTAGAAAGATTTTAAATTAGGAAAGATTTAGAAAAGGTTTGAATTAAGAAAGTTTTGAATTAGGAAAGTTTTGAGTTTAGAAAGCTTTGGATTTAGAATGATTTGAAATTTAGAAAGTTTTAGAGTTTTAGAAGATCTTGAGATTAGGAAAGGTTTGAGTTTTTAGGAAAGGTTTAAAAACTTAGATTGGGAAAGTTAAGATTTGAAAAGGGGTAGAGTTAGGAAAGATGTGGAAGTTAGTGTTTAAGGAGAGATTTGAAAATTTTAGGAAACTTATGATTTAGGAAATTAGAAAAGATTTGATCTAGGAAAGGTTTGGATTAGGAAGGGATTGGATCTTGTTTCTAAAAGAGGAAGTTTGATTTTGTTTTAAAAACGGAGGATTGGATCTAGTTTCTTAAACGGGAAGATTGGATTTGGTTTCCTAAAGGGAAGATTTGATTTGACAAAGATTTGGAAAATGGAGGTTGTAGAAACTCTAGATTTGGGAAGACTATAGTTTTGACATAGAAGATACGTTTTTGAAAATATGTATAGTTTCGATGTAGAAAACAAGAGGTTTTGGAAACCTAGGTTTTAAGGCAAGTTTGAAAACCATGTTTTTGGAAAGAAAATTAGAGTTTCCTAATTGTGAGTTTTAGGGCTTGACTTAGGCTCTAAGAAAAGGCATTTTTGGAAAGTGTGTTTTTGAAAACGAAGATTTTTAGAAGGGAATCCTAGAGAGTTTTTGGAAAGTGAATTTGAAGATAGAGTTTTTGGAAAAAGATTTTAAAAGAAGAAGTTTTTGGAAAGTGTGTTTTTGAAAACGAAGATTTTAGAAAAAAAATTCTAGAAAGGTGTTTCTAGAAGGAAGATTTTGGGAAGAGAGTTTTTAGAAAGATTTTTGATAGAAGATTGTTGGAGAGAGTTTTTGGAAAGATTTTTGGGGAATGTTTTTAAAAAGTGGATTTTGGGGAGAGTACTTTGGAAAGGAGTTGAAAAAGAGAAGTTTTGGAAAATAGATTTTTGGAAGGAGTTTTTAAAAACAACTTTGGAAAGAAGAATTTTTAGAAAGCACGTTGAAAAAGGAGGGTTTAGCAAAAGAGATTTTTGAAAATAGAGTTTCTTGGAAAGTATGAAAACATCTCACTTTCCTAAAGTGATTCTAGCCATAAGAAGGCTAGAACCACTTTAAGAAAGTGGTTTTGAAAACAACAAAGGTTGAAAATATGGATCATGTTGGTCACTTTAAATGTAACACTTTCCTAAAGCAATCCTAGCCATGGAAAAGCTAGAATCCCCCTAGGATTGTGATTTTGAAAACAAATTTTTGAAAAGGAAATTTTGATGCAATTTTGAAAACAAGTTTGAAAACGATTTTGAAAACGATTTTGAAAACGAGTTTGAAAACGATTTTTGGAAGATGCAAGATCATGATACGCACAATGCAAATTTGGGGTCGTGAACATACAAGGTTAAGGCTTCACCACATAATCAAGGGGGCCGGACCCACGTGGTCTCTGGTTAGACTAGAAGAAAGCCCTAGACACGGTGACCCTCTAGTAGTCTAATCCTACACATGGACCGGGAGTCCCCTTATTTCAAGCATGCAAAGAAAGGGGGGGAAAGAGATGGGGGATTAAAATAGAGAAAATCCAAGTGGGTTAGAAGAGAGAAGAGAGAAGGGGAAGTGCGGAAATTTAAAGAGAAAGCCTACCATATGTCTTCTTTATTTTGCGTGCCTTGCTTTTCTTCAGTCTTCGTCTTGATCTTCATCTTCAATCTTCAAGAGTTGTCTTCAATCTTCAAACTTCAGATTGCAGCCCTTCTAGTCTTCAAAGGAGGATTGGAGGCTAGTGTATAAGTGTATGGGGGTGTGTATGAGTGTATAGAAGGCTAGGGTTTAGTATATGGTGGCTAGGGTTTGGAAAACCTAGAGAAGCTACGGTTTAGGGAGTGTGCGAGCTCTGTATATCGAATATTGATGTTTTTAGACTGAGTTTGCGAACCTCTTTCACGCTGGAAGAGGCTCTGTATTTATAGAGGTAGGACAAACCTGGCGCTTGTAGCAGTGGTGCCAGGGCAAAATTCCTCTTGGCGCCACTAGGAGTGGCGCTAGCCAGTTAGGAAAGTATTTAGGCCGGCAAGCAACATATCTTTGACTAGATTTTGGTGCCTGTACTAGTGACTACCATGCAATTTTTAGCCTAGCTTCACTAAGAGTGACTCCGAAAAGTTCGGGAATGATTTAAGGGATCGGAATTGGCCCGGAAGGCTAGAAAGGGGCAGGAACACTTAAAACAGTGTTCTAGAGGTATTTGACTTGAAAAATGAGGATAGGATGTGACAGAAGGGTTGACCGGGCCTTTAGGGGCAAAATGGTCAATCAGGCAGGAAAGCTACTGGGACGGACTCGGACTGTCCCGGAAGAAGACTCGAGATTTGGAAACATTATTCAGAATGTTCTCAAAGGTTGCTGGTTTGATTCCCAGAGCCGTTGTGGTTGGAAAAGATGACCAGCCCACCAGGGGCAAAACGATCATTTCGCACCGGGTTTACCGGAATTGACTCAGAGCGATCCGAAAGGACAAAGAAAGGTTGAGGATACTATAAAAAGCATTCTTGGGAAGTTACCGGTTTGATACCCAAAGCCGGTGTGGTCGGAAAAGGAGACCAGCCCACCAGGGACAAAACGGTTATTTTGTACCGGGTTTGCCGGAATTGACTCGGAATGATCCGGGAAGGTAGAGGAAGGTCAGGAATACTATAAGAAGTATTCTTGAGAGGTTACTAGTTTGATACCCAGAGCCGGTGTGGTTCCCGGGGCGTTCGGATGCCTAGGGGTGAAATGGTCATCTTGACCGGAAAGTCTTGAAAAAGGGCCCAAGGGGCAGTTCGGTCATTTTTCACCGAAGTGGGCTAGCATGCACCAGTGTTGACTTGGGTTTTGAGAGTTTCCACCACTCTGATGGCGGTCGGGTGATACAGGGGTTTGTTGGCAATTCCCTATATCGACCTGTTTGCGAGTATTTTCGCTACTCTGACGGTTGTGATGCTTGCGAGTATTTCTGCTACTCTGATGATTCATGATCATTCCCTAGACTGCCTGATCTCGGGAAGCTGCTAAAGGGACTTAGCGCCTGAGAAGTCAATTTTCTCGGAAGGCGTGCCTAAACGGACATTTCTGCATTGGCGGGCTAGGAGGTGCCAAAGGTGGACCGTTCTACCATCTAGGGGACTTAGGGTCTCGTCCCAGTTGACAGGTTTAAAAGGACTTACCGTTTCGAAGAGATTTTCTTTGAAAAACGTGCTGAATCATCTCGAGGAATAAATTGTCTCGAGAGAGGGATTGGAATTGGAAAGGGGTCTTATCGTCTTCGGAAAGACATGCCTGATTTGGAACCGTCTCGAGGAATAAATTGTCTCGAGAGAGGGATTAGAATTGAAAAGGGGTCTTATCGTCTTCGGAAAGACGGGCCTAATTTGAAATCGAAAAGGGGACTTACCGTTTTCAGAAAGACGTGCCTGATTTGGAACCGTCTCGAGGAATAAACTGTCTCGAGAGAGGGGTTGGAATTGGAAAGGGGACTTACCGTTTTTGAAAAGACGTGCCTGATTTGGAACCGTCTCGAGGAATAAACTGTCTCGAGAGAGGGGTTGGAATTGGAAAGGGAACTTACCGTCTTCGGAAAGACGTGCCTAGTTTGGAATCAGAAAGGGTACTTACCGTCTTTGAAAAGACGTGCCTAATGGAATTTGGACAGGACAATACCCCTAAGGGCATTTTGGTCATTTTGCCTCTATTTGGGCCTGGCGAGCCCGCGAAGTGATGGACAGACGGGATTTAGACCTAGAGAGTTGGTTTCGATTGGAATACGTCCATATTGACTTGAGTACAAGTCTGGACGGAGTGTAGATTGCCAAGCGGTAAAAAATGGGGTACTTACACAGCACTAGAACCTTTTCTAATCATCCAGCCTATGCAGACTAGTCTAATCCTAACCATTGAAGCCGTACCCCACCCTCCGTACTTTTGTATCATTCTCATCCTTACCAATAACCAAAAGTCCTAGAGCCTATGGTTTGCAACGGTTGGGTTCATCCCACGTACAGACCCTCGACAAGCCACGAGGCCCCTACCTCCCATATATGCTTCCTCACTTCCAAGCATTCCTTTGTCGCCCGTCACCCTACCTATCTTCCCTAAAATGGAAAAACTAGAACACATTTCCCTGCCAATACCTGGAAAGATGACCCTACCATTGCTATTCCAATTGCCTATCACCGACTTGCATATGGTACCTTGGAACTACCCCCTAACTCCAACAAAAACCATAGAGGAGTCCGTTGCAGAAATTAGGGGAATGACTAGGTTCGGTTGGTGCTACACTTCAGAGGAGATAGAGAGGAGAAGAAAAGGGAAAGACAAGGAGGGAGAATGTTCCAACACATTGACAGAACATAAAATCTCAGAGTTTGCCAAAGCATTAAAGAAGAACGACTATGATGTAATGGAGCAACTCAAGAAAACCCCTTCCCACATCTCCATGTTAGGACTGCTTCTCACATCCGAAACTCATAGCAATGCCTTACTTAAGGTTCTTAAAGAAGCCCACGTGCCATACAGTTTTACCCCGAAAATCTACAAAATATGGTAGGACTCATCATGACACCAAATGTCATCATTTTTACTGATGATGAGATCCCTGCAGAAGGGCTGGACATACATAGGCCCTACATGTGACAGTCAAAACCAAAGGGAGGTGAACAATGGATCAGCTCTGAATGTTTGCCCATACTCAACCTTGGATAGACTTGGGATGGACCAATCTCACTTGAACCGCAACAACATTATCATACGGGCCTTTGACGGGTCCAGAAGAGAAATAATAGGGGAAATTGAGAAACTTGTCGAGATAGGGCTTGTCACCTTCGCCATCAAATTCCAAGTTCTGCAAATGCCTTCGACCTACAATATGTTGCTTGGACGACCCTAGATTCATTCAGCAGGGGCAGTGCCTTCCACTCTTCATCAAAAGGTCAAATTCATAATCAAGGCTAAGCTGATTTCCATCTACACTGAAAAGGAATTTACGATTTACAAAACCGACATTGTTCCTTACACCGAATTGGCTGCCCCATCCAGTTTCCAGTCTTTGGAGCATGTCACCGTAATACATAAGGGAGATATGGTTGAGTCAAAATATTTAGATAACGCACAGATGATTACCCGCTATTTTCGAAAGAATGGATATCAGCCTGGCAAAGGACTAGGGAAAAGGTTACAAGGGATTCCCGAAATTCCAAACATACCATCCCAAAAGCATACTTTTGGCTTGGGATACAAGCCGAAAAGGAAGGAAATCAAGGGGCAGGCCCAGAAGAGGAAACGACAAAGGATCGCTCAAGAAAAGGGAGAAAAGGAAAAAATGACACGCCAACTCAAAGAGCTTTGCTTAACAGAAGATAACAAAGGTCTTAAGAGGGGAAAAAGGGAGACTGACGGCCAAACCAATCTGTTTTAAGAATCTCTGATGATCGATATACCTCCGCCCTCAGACATAGGAGTACTAGAAAATAGCACAATCGGGCCAGCTCTTCCTGGAGAGAATCTCAATAACTTGGACAGTGAAGACCTCCTTCGGGCACAGAAGTTTCGGTACAAGCTTGCCAGGGCATTCCATGCACTTCTGACTCTCTAAAACTTTGTCATCTATTTATCTTTCTATTATTGTTTTAATCTTCAATCAAAAGCTGTAATAGAAATATTCATATATAGAAAGGTTACTTCCCTATTTTGAATGATTCTCCTTATTGTTTTTAATCAAGAACCCGCATATCCAACGTCTTGGCCAATTAATCAAAAGAACGCCTATTTTGACTGATTGCGATTTTGAGACTGAATTTGACTACTAGCTCATGGGAATTGAACTTGATGTAAACAACACTGATGAGGTCCCAGAGGAGATTTTAGAGCAGTTAGAGAAACATGATAACCGCAAAACTCCTAATATTGAAGAAACAAACACAATTAACTTGGGAAGCAGGGAATCCCCTAAGGAGGTCAAGATTGGAACCGTGTTAGATCATTGGCAACGCCGAGGAATGCTGGAATTACTAGCTGCCTATATTAATGTCTTTGCATGGTCCTACCTGTTGGTCCAATAGGCAAACCAGGAGGGGGGGTGAATTGGGTTTTTTGAATATTAATGCAAGTTAAGATTAATTAAAATTAATCTAAACAATATAGCAGTGGTTAATCTATGTGCAAAGCAATGTTATCAATAGAAGTAAAGAAAACAGAGCAATAGAAGAGAGACATAGATTTACCGAGATTCAACCACAAACCGTGGTCTACGTCCTCACCCCAAGACCTCCTTGAAGCTTTCTTCCACTATGTAACCAGCTATTACAAGATGGGTTGCTGATTGACAAAGTGCTCAGCTCACTCTACAAGAACTCCTCACCGAGCTTTTTCAATTCCCAAGTGGTTTTGTCCAAGCTTCACTCAAACTTTACAAGAGTTTTGCTTTACACAAGAGAACTCTCAAACTCTCAGTTACAAGTGTATAAGAGTATACAACTCACAAACAAACTCTCTAACTAGAGTAGATTTACAATCAAAGCTCACAGATGAAAGTAGGAAGAATATTCAGTGTATATCAGTGATTCTTGTCCCTTGTTATTTCTTTTTCTTAATTTTTATGTATAAATGCAGTTGGAGGCTAGTATATATACCCTTGCATTGATTCCATCCGTTGGAGGTCGTTGGGTATCATTAATGTGCGTCCAATCCGTTATAACGTTAAGAAAAATAGCCGTTATAACAGAGGGAGTCGGCTCCATTTTTTGTGGTGTCGACACTTCCTGCTTCTGCATCTACCAGATATAGTTCACTGAGTTCATGAGTCCCCTCTTCACGTTGATGAGGTGACTCCTTGTTCATCTGTCTTCTTCATATTAGGCTTCTGCTGTCATGATGCGACACTTCTGCTTCAGGTGTCCACTCATTGATCATTTGAACTTCAAGCCTTTTGCTTCTGCTACCAGGAGGCGACACTTCATCTTTATGTGTCCGCTCATTGATCATCTTATCTTTAAGCCTTGGCGTCTGTCTTCATGAGGCGACACTTCATTGCAATGTGTCCGCTCATTTTCTATTTGGTCTTCAGACATTTTGCTTCTGTGTGCAAGAGGAGACACCTCATTTCCATGAGTTCCCTCATTGTTTAATATGTCTTCAGGCCTTTTAGCGTCTATGATCAGGAGGCGACTCCTCATTTCTATGAGTCCCCTCATTGCCCAGAATTCAGCTTTCAGATTGCCATTGATCAAGCTTTATCAAAGCACTGGTATAAGAACTTCAAGGAGTATGTCTTTGGGGTATGATGATCAATCAAATCTTCTTAACTCATTAGAGTTAACTTCTATTTAATTTGGATTGAATCAATCATTGGATGTTGATCTTCTTCTTGAATCTCAAACTGTCAAAGCTTCATTTGATCAAGGCTAATCTTTTCTTCTTCATTTGCAAAGCTTCTTCAATCATTGTAGAACATCTTCTTCAATGCCAGTCTACCACAATCGTGTGAAACATCACAATGCTTCAATTCTGATTTCCTCTCTTTGTTAGCAGTTCTTCATTCTTCATTATAGAACAATTCAATGAGACTTTTGCAGACTTGATGAAATCTCTTCACGCATCTAATCTTCATTGATCCTTTACATTGTACAAGAATACTTCACTTCGATTCCATGTAGAGATCAGAAATTCATTGTGAGTCATCTTCTCAGCAACTTCAATCACATTGTCTTGAATTGGTCTTAAGCATACCAGATGAGATCATCTCTTGAGCGTTTTCCAAACTCTTCAACAACCAATTCATCTTCAACTGAGCATTGCACTTCTTCAACTGATCTTTACATATTCTGATGAAATCTTCTTTAGGCATTAACATCATCTCCATTCTTCATCTTTAACAGATCATTGCATCTCCTCAACTGATGAAGTCTTCAGTCTATCATGCAAATTAATCTTCATTAAATGTAAGTCATTTTCTTGAAGTAGAGATAGGCATCATTTCTCAGTTTGATTAATTGCATAGCTCTTTGAATACATTACTTGTTTCTTGAACTTGTTGTGCATTCTTCTTGATATGTATTAGACTTAAGATTCAACTCTAAGTCTTAGTTATGAGCTTTGTTAATCTGCACACTAAGTAGATTCATTAGTAACATAACACCAGGTTTAGTTATCATCAAAATCAATATGGGAATTAACCTTGAGTCAACAATGATCAACCTTGACTCAACACTACCAAGATATGCCAGGATTGGATGAGTCCATTGTCGAGCACCGACTGCCCCTAGATCCGCTGATCAAGCCTATAAAGCAAAAGCTCCGAAGGCTCAAACCCGAGTGGAGCTTGAAAATCAAGGAGGAGGTGGTTAAGCAGTTTCATGCTGGGTTCCTACAAGTGGTTGAATATCCTCAATAGTTGGCCAACATTGTCCCGGTTCCAAAAAAAGATGGGAAGGTTCGAATGTGTATCGATTTTCGAGATCTTAACAAAGTAAGCCCAAAGGATGACTTTCCTTTACCTCATATAGACATCCTAGTAGATAACCTGCAAGCCATGAGATGTTCTTTTTTATGGATGGGTTTTCTGGATATAACCAGATTAGGATAGCCAAAGAGGATCGGGAGATGTAAGCACCCCATTTTTGACCGCTCGGCAGTCTACACTCCGTCTAGACTTGTTTTCAAGTCATTGTGGACATATCCCAATCGAAACCAATTCTCTAGACCCAAATTCCATCTTTCCATCGCTTCGCAGGCTTGTCAGGCCCAAATAGAGGCAAAATGACCAAAATGCCCTTAGGGGCATTGTCCTTTCTTATTCCAATTCCAATCCCTCTCTCGAGACAGTTTATTCCTCGAGACGGTCCGAGTAGCGAAACTACTCACAAAACCGTTAGAGTAGCGGAAGTACTCACAAAATCGTTAGAGTAGCGAAAATACTCACAAATAGGTCGATATAGGGAATTGGCAACAAACCCCTGTGTCACGACGACCGCCGTTAAAGTGGCGGAAACACTCACAATCCATGCACGTCTCTTCGGAGACGGTAAGACCCCTTTCCAATCCCTCTCTCGAGACAGTTTATTCCTCGAGACGGTTCCATTCCAAGCGCGTCCCTTCGGAGACGGTAAGACCCCTTTCCAATCCCACTCTCGTGACAGTTTATTCCTCGAGACGGTTCCAATCCAGGCACGTCTTTTCGGAGACGGTAAGACCCCTTTCCAATCCCACTCTCGAGACAGTTTATTCCTCGAGACGGTTCCAATCCAGGCACGTCTTTCGAAGACGGTAAGACCCTTTTCCAATCCCTCTCTCGATACAGTTTATTTCTCCAGACGGTCCGAGTAGCGAAACTACTCACAAAACTGTTAGAGTAGCGGAAATACTCACAAAACTGTTAGAGTAGCGGAAATACTCACACAACCGTTAGAGTAGCGGAAATACTCACAAAACCGTTAGAGTAGTGGAAATACTCACAAAACCGTTAGAGTGGCGGAAACACTCAAAACCCAGGTCAACACCAGTGTCTGTTAGCCCACTTTGGTGAAAAAGGACCAAACTGTCCTTTGGACCTTTTCTGAGACTTTCTGGTCAAGATGACCATTTTGCCCCTAGTCATCCGGATGCCCCGGGAACCACACCGGTTCTGGGTATCAAACCGGTGATGTCCCGAGAATGCTTCTTGTAGTATTCCCAGCCTTTCCTTATCTTTCCGGATCATTCCGAGTCAGTTCCGGCCAACCCGGCTCAAAATGACCGTTTTACCCTTGGTGGGCTAGTCTCCCTTTCCGACCACGCCGGCTCTGGAAATCAAATCAGCAACTTCTGGCAACATTCTAAATAATGTTTCCAGATCCCCAGTCTTCTTCTGGGACAATTCGAGTCTGACCCGGCAATTTTTCGGTCTGATTGACCGTTTTGCCCCTAAAGGCCCGGTCAACCATTCCGACCCACCTTATCTGCATTTTTCAAGTCAAATACCTCCAGGACACTGTTTTAAGTGTTCCTGCTCCTTTCCGGCCTTCCGGGTCATTCTCGGCTCCTCCAAATCATTCCCGGACTTTCCGGAGTCACTCCTAGTGAAGCCAGGCTAAAAGTTGCATGGTAGTCACTAGTACAGGCGCCCAAATCTAGTCAAAGATACGTTGCTTGCCGACCTTAAACCTTTCCTAATTGGCTGGTGCCACTAGTAGTGGCGCCAGTGTAAAGTTTGCCCTGGCGCCTTTGCCCTGGCGCCACTGCAACAGGCGCCAGGTTTGTCCAACTTCTATAAATACAGAGCCTCATTCAACGTGAAAGGGGTCTGCAAACTTAACCTAAAAATCCTATATTTTGATATACAGAGCTCGAGCATCTCCTAAACCCTAGCCTCCCTAGGTTTTCCAAACCCTAGCCACTATACACAAACCCTAGCCTCCTATACACTCATACACTCCCTCATACACTCATACACTAGCTTTCAACCATCCTTTGAAGACTTGAAGAGCTACCATCCAAAGCTTGAAGACAACTCTTGAAGGCTGAAGGTGAAGATCAAGACAAAGACCGAAGACCGAAGACAGCGCGGCGCGCAAAATAAAGAAGACATACGGTAGGTTTTCTCTTTAATTTTCTTTACTTTCCCCCCTCTCTCTTCTCTCTCCAACCCACTTGGGTTTTCTCTATTTTAATCCCCCATCTCTTTCCCCCCCTTTCTTTGCATGCTTGAAACAAGGGGACTCTCGGTCCATGTGTGGGATTAGACTATTGGAGAGTCACCGTGTCGGGGGCTTTCTTTTAGTCTAACCAAAGACCACGTGGGTCCGGCCACCTTGATTATGTGGTGAAGCCTTAACCTTGTATGTTCACGACAAATTGCATTGTGCATATCATAGTCTTGCATCTTCCAAAAACCGTTTTCAAAGTTGTTTTTCAAATAGTTTTCAAACTTGTTTTCAAAATTGCATCCAAATCTCTTTTTCAAAAACTTGTTTTCAAAACCACAATTCTAGGGTGATTCTAGCCTTTCCATGGCTAGGGTTGCCTTAGGAAAGTGTTATATTAAAAGTGACCTTTTTGGTCTATATTTTCAAATCTTATTGTTTTCCAAAACCACTTTCTTAAAGTGGTTCTAGCCCTCTTATGGTTAGAATCGCTTTAGGAAAGTGAGAAGTTTTCATACTTTCCAAAAACTCTCTCTTCAAAAATCTCTTCCTAAAAATCTCTTTTTTAACATACTTTCCTAAAACTCCCCTCTTCAAAATTGTTTTCAAAAACTCCCTTCCAAAATCTATTTTTCAAAATTCTCTTTTCAACTCCTCTCCAAAATCTTTTCCTCAAAATTCACTTTCTAAAAACACTCCCTAGATTCACCTTCCTAAAAAAATCTCTCCAAAAATCTTTCTAAAAAACTCACTTTCCGAAAATCTTCCTTCTAGAAACTCCCCTCTAGGATTTTTCCTTCCAAAATCTTCGTTTCCAAAAACACACTTTCCAAAAACTCCTCTTCTTTGAAATCTCTTTCCAAAAACTCTCTTCAAATTTTCTTTCCAAAAATTCTTTCCTTAGAAGCCCAAGTCAAGCCCTAGAACTCACAATTAGGAAACCCTAACTTTCTTTTCAAAAACATGGTTTTCAAACTTTGCCCCAAACCTAAGTTTGCAAAACCTCTTGTTTTTTACATCAAAACTGTACATGTTTTCAAAGCCTCTTTTCTACGTCAAAACTACAATTTTTCAAAACTAGGGTTTCTAGAATCCCCCTTTCCAAAGTCCTTGCCAAATCCTATCTCCCCGTTTAGGAAACTAGATCACATCCTCCGTTTTTGGAAACAAAATCAAACCTTTGCTTTTAAAAAACCAAATCCAATCCCTTCCTAATCCAAATCTTTCCTAATTCAAATCCTTCTTAATCTTCCACTCTTCTAAGTCTTAAGTTTCCAAAATTTGAACATAACAATCTTTCCTAAATTTTAAAACTCAAAAGTTAAATCTTTCCTAATTCAAATCTTTCCTAATTTCCTACCTTCCTAAATCATAAGCTTCCTAGAACTTTCAACTTCCACTTCTTTCCTAATTCAACCCCCTTTCCAAATTCAAGTTTTCAAACCTTTTCTAAACTCAAACCTTTCCTAATTTCGAGATTTTCTAAAACTCAAACTCTAAAACTTTCTAAATCTTAAACTTTCTAAATTTCAAATCTTTCCAAATTCAAAACTTTCTAAGTTCAAAACTTTCTAAGTTAAATCTTTCTAAACCTAAATCTCTCCAAAATTCTAAACTTTCCAAAACTTCAACATATTTCCAAATCTAAGACTTTTCTAAAACTCAAAACTTTCTTAATTCAAAACTTTCTTAACTTGAAACTTTCCAAATTCTAAATTTTTCTTAAACTAAACTTTTCCTAATTCAAAACATTTCTAAATTCAAAACTTTCTGATTTTCAAAACTTTCCTAATTTGGGAACTTTCCTAATCTTAAAACCTTTCCTTTTTTGAAAACTTTCTAAACTCGAAACTTTCCAATTTTCAAAACTTCCCTATTTCAAAAAATTTCCTAATTTGAAAACTTTTATAATTCGAAACTTTCTTAATTCAAAACTTTCCTAAAGTTGAAACATTCCAAATTCAAAGCTTTCTTAAGTTGAAACTTTCCTAATTCTAAAACCTTCCTAAATCGAACCTTTCCTAATTCAAATATTTCCTAATTTCCTAAACCTTCCAAGTCAAGTCAAATATTTTTTAAGTTTCTTCTCTTTCCTAAGTCTAGGTTTTCTAAAACCAAGTCTTTCCAAAATCAATCTTTCCAAAGCAAGTCCAATCTTCTCAATTTCAATTTTCAATCTCCTCTTCCAATTTCAAATCAAATTCAATTTCCAATTCAATCTCTTTCTTTTAAATCAACCCTTCTGTTTTCAATCGGACTCTGGTCCGAACTACGACTGACCTGATTCCCCCAAAGGGATACGTAGGCAACCTTCATAGGTGCGGTCACAACACTTTTCAAATTTTCAATTCCACCCTCATGGGTGCGATCTCCACATTTTTCAAATCTCAAATTCTAATCTACTTTCAAAGTTTCAATTTTAAAATTTCTATTTTCAAATTTCTATTTTCAAATTTTCAAACTTTTCAATTTCAATTCTATTTCTTCAAATCTCTTTCAAATCAGATCAAACTTTTTTTTTTTCAAATCTATTTTTCAATTCTCTTCTATTGCACTTGCATATCATGCATCATGTTTTTCAAACATTATTTTTCTAAAGTGAATAGGGTTGAACACATGTTAGTTAAAGACTCTCATAGGTGAATCTAGGGTAGATTGACATGTAGGTATCAAAAGGGGGGGGGTAGGGTGATAGCTTAGTGCGTCTTCCCTACACGTAACCAACCTCTGAACCTAGGATCACTGATTTCAAAGACCAAAAATGAGTTATTTTTCAAAAAGGGCTAAATGTTTTCCAAAGGTTGCCAAACAACCTGTTTTTCTTAAAAACCCTCTCTTGAGGAGATATTTTCAAAAATCGTTTTTCAAAAACCCTAAGTGTAGTCTTCGGATTATGCTTAGTTTTTAGGTGACCTAACTCACCTTAATCAAGTTAGGTGGCGACTCCGAATCTTTTTCAAAAGCCTTTTATTCAAATCAAATTTTCAATTTAAACCCAGTCGCACTCATTCTTCTAAGAGGGTGAGTTCTAATGAGAGAGTACAACATTTTTCCCGCCTGGGTGAGTATTCCTCGGGCGCGAAAAATCTGGGCGTGACAGGAGAAGACAGCTTTCATCACCCCAATGGGAGTATATTATTACAGGGTAATGCCCTTCAGACTGAAGAATGCTAGGGCAACCTATCAAAAAGCCTTGGTCACTCTCTTTCATGACATGATGCACAAAGAAGTGGAGATATACGTGGATGATATGATAGTCAAGTCAAGAGCCCAAGAAGACCATTTGATCAATCTACGGAAAGTATTTGATTAGCTCCGCAAGTATTAACTCAAGCTCGACCCTGCCATGAGTACTTTCAGTGTTTCTTCTGGAAAACTGCTGGGGTTCATTGTCAACAAAAGAGGGATAGAAGTAGATTATGCCAAAATTAAGTCGATCACTGATATGCCACCCCTAAAGGGAGGAACTGAAATTAGATCCTTTTTAGGCAAATTGAATTTTATTAGCAGATTCATTTCTTAGATGACTCACTTTTGCGAACCAATTTTCAAATTGCTCAAAAAGAACACCCCTAAGGAATGGAACGAGGACTGCCAACAAGTTTTTGAAAAGATCAAGGAGTACCCCTTGAAACCCCCAATCCTGGTATTGCCAACTTCGAGGAGACCCCTCTTAATGTATTTAACAGTTCTTGAGACTTCAATGGGATGCGTTTTGGGTCAACACGATGAAACTGGGAGACGAGAGCAAGCCATCTATTATCTCAGCAAAAAGTTTTTACCCTACGAGATCAAATACACTATGTTGGAGAAAACTTGTTATGCTTTGGTGTGGGCATCTCATCGACTTAGGCATTACATGCTGCATCACACCACATTCCTCATATCTTAGATGGATCCAATCAAATAATTGTTTAAAAACCCACTCTTTCCAGCAGGGTAGCCAGATGGCATATGATTTTGGCCGAATTTGACATAGTCTTCACCACCCATAAGGCAATTAAGAGGCAAGTCATAGCAGATTACCTAGTGAAAAACCCTATCAACGAATACCAACCTATGGAAGCCAGTTTCCCCAACGAAGATATCTTATACACCGAATCTGGGGCCAAAAAGCAAGAAGACCCGAGATGGAAGATGTATTTTGATGGTGCCTCAAACAAAAAGGGAGCTAGAATTGGAACAGTCATAGTGTCCGAGAAAGGCAATCATTACCCCATTGTATCTAAATTAAAATTTCATATTTGCACCAATAATATCGCTGAGTCTAAAGCCTGCATTCTGGGATTGAGACTAGCAGTAGAAATAAAGATTGAGGAATTAATGGTCTTCGGGGATTCCGATCTGGTGACTTAGCAAACTAAGTGTAAGCACCCCATTTTTTCCCGCTAGGCAATCTCCGAGCTGACCAAGCTCACTTTCACACATCACATGCATATTTAGACTCTAAGCCCGCCTTTTTAACTTGAATTTAGTCCACCAGTGGCTTCTCCGGGCCCACTTGAAGCTAAATGACCGTTTTGTCCCTAGGCATTCGAATGCCCCGGGAACCACACCGGCTCTGGGTATCAAACCGATAACTTCCTGAGAATGCTTTTATAGTTTTCTCAACCTCCCTTTATCTTTCCGGATCATTTTGAGTCAGTTTCGGCCAACCCGGTACAAAATGACCGTTTTGCCCCTGGTGGGCCGGTCTCCTTTTTTCAACCACACCGGCTCTGGGTATCAAACCGGTAACCTTCTGAAATTACTTTTTATAGTGTTCTCAACCTCCCTTTACCTTTTCAGATCATTCTGATTCAGTTCCGGCAAACCTGGTGCAAAATGACCGTTTTGCCCCTGGTGGGCCGGTCATCTTTTCCGACCACACCAGCTCTGGGTATCAAACCGGCAACATTTGGGAACATTCTAAATAATGTTTTTAGATCCCAAAGTCTTCTTCCGGGACAGTCCGAGTCCGTCCCGACAGCTTTCCAATCCGATTGACCGTTTTGCCCTTAAAGGCCCGGTCAACCCTTCCGACACATCCTATTCTCATTTTTCATGTCAAATACCTTCAAGACACTATTTTAGGTGTTCCTACTTTTTTCCGGCCTTCCGGGTCATTCCCGGCTCCTTCAAATCATTCCCAGACTTTCTGGAGTCACTCCTAGTGAAGCCAGACTAAAAATTGCATGGTAATCACCAGTACAGGCTCCCAAATCTAGTCAAAGATACGTTGCTTGCCGACCTTAAATATTTCCTAAATGGCTGGTGCCACTAGTAGTAGCGCCAAGCCAAAAATTGGCCTGGCGCCACTCCTAGTGGCGCTAGTGTAAATTTTGGCCTTGCGCCACTGCAACAGGCTCCAGTGTTGTCCAACCTCTATAAATACAGAGCCTCTTCCAACATGAAAAAGATCCGTCAACTCAGTCCAAAATTCATATAATTCGATATACAGAGCTCGAACATTCCCTAAACCCTAGCCACCATACACTAAACCCTAGCCTCCTATACACTAATACACACCCCCATACACTCATACACTAACCTTTAACTCTCCTTCAAAGACTTGAAGAGTTGCAATATGAAGTTTGAAGATTGAAGGCGGCTCTTGAAGATTGAAGACGAAGATCAGGATGAAGACCGAAGAAAGCAAGGGGCACAAAATAAACAAGATACAAGGTAGGTTCTCCATTTAAATTTCCGCACTTCCCCTTCTCTCTTCTCTCTCCTGACCCACTTGGGTTTTCTCTATTTTAATCCCCTATCTCTTTCCCCCCCTTTCTTTGCATGCTTGAAACAAGGAGATTCTTGGTCCATGTGTAGGATTGGGCTATTGGAGAGTCACCGTGTCAAGGGCTTTCTTCTAGTCTAACCAGAGACTACGTGGGTCCGACCCCCTTGATTATGTGGTGAAGCCTTAGCCTTGTATGCTCACGACCCCAAAATTGCATTGTGCATATCATGGTCTTGCATCTTCCAAAAGTCGTTTTCAAAGTTGTTTTCAAAATCGTTTTCATACTTGTTTTCAGAATTACATCAAAATCTCTTTTTCAAAAACTTGTTTTCAAAACCATAATTCTAGGGTGATTCTAGCCTTGCCATGGCTAGGGTTGCTTTAGGAAAGTGTTACATTTAAAGTGACCAACATGGTCCATATTTTCAACCCATGTTGTTTTCAAAACCACTTTCTTAAAGTGGTTCTAGCCCTCTTATGGCTAGAATCGCTTTAGAAAAATGAGACGTTTTCATACTTTCCAAAAAACTCTCTCTTCATAAATCTCTTCCTAAAAATATTCTTTTTCAACATACTTCCCAAAAACTCTTCTTTCCAAAATTGTTTTCTAAAAACTCATTTCAAAACTTTCCTTTTTCAATTCCTTCCCAAAATGCTCTCCCTAAAATCCACTTTTCAAAAACGCTCCCTAAAAATCTTTCTAAAAACTCTCTTCCCAAAATCTCCCTTCTAGAAATTCCCCCTCTAGGATTTTCCTTCCAAGAAAATCGTTTCCAAAAACACACTTTCCAAAAACTCATTCTCTTTAAAATCTTTTTCCAAAAACTCTATCTTCAAATTCACTTTCCAAAAACTCCTCCCTAGGATTCCCTTCTAGAAAACCTTCGTTTCCAAAAATGTACTTTCCAAAAATCCTCTTTCCTTAGAGCCCAAGTCAAGCCCTAGAACTCACAATTAGGAAACCCTAATTTTCTTTCCAAAAACATGATTTTCAAAGTTTGCCCCAAACCTAGGCTTCCAAAACCTCTTGTTTTCACATCCAAACTATACATGTTTCCAAAACCTGTTTTCTACGTCGAAACTATAGTTTTCCAAATCTAGGGTTTCTAGAATCTCCCTTTCCAAATCCTGGCCAAATCTTACCTTCCCTTTAGGAAACCAAATCCAATCTTCCCGTTTAGGAAACTAGATCCATTCCTCTATTTTTGGAAACAAAATCAAACCTTCCCTTTTAGAAAAAAAATCCAATCCCTTCCTAATCCAAATCTTTCCTAATTCAAATCCTTCCTAAACTTCCACTTTCCTAAATCTTAAGTTTCCAAAACTTGAACATAAAAATCTTTCCTAAATTTTAAAACTCAACTTTCAAATCTTTCCTAATTCAACTCTTTCCTAATTCTACCTTCTTTTCAAATCTTAACTTTTTAAACCTAAGCTTTTCGAACTTTTCCTTAAACTCAACCTTTCCTAATTTCAAGAATTTCTAAAATTCAAACTCTAAAAGTTTCTAAATCTTAAACTTTTCAAATTTCAAATCCTTCCAAATTTCAAAACTTTCTAGACTCAAAACTTTCTTATTTTCAAAACTTCCTCGTTTTCTAAACTTTCCAACTTTCAAAACTTTCTTAATTTCAAAACTTTCCTAATTTAAAATCTTTCTAAACTTTCCAAATTCAAAACTTTCTTAACTTGAAACTTTTTAAATTCTAAACATTTCTTAATCTAAACTTTTCCTAATTCAAAACATTTCTAAATTCAACACTTTCTTATTTCAAAACCTTTCTTAAAACAACACTTTCCTAAGTTGAAACTTTCTTAATTTCAAAACTTTCCTAATTTCGAAACTCTCCTAATTTGAAAGCTTTCCAAATTCAAAACTTTCTTGATTCGGAACTTTCCAAAAATGAAACTTTCTTAATTCGAAACTTTCCTAAATCAGACCTTTCCTAATTCGAACCTTTCCTAAATCTAATCTTTTCTAAAACTCTTTCAAGTCAAGTCAAATCTTTCTTAAATCCTTCCGAGTCAAATCTTTCCTAAGTCTCTTTCTTAAGTCTAGGTTTCCTAAAACCAAGCCCTTCCAAAATCAATCTTTCCAAAGCAAGTCCAATCTTCTCAATTTCAATTTCTAATCTCCTCTTCTAATCTCAAATCAAATCCAATTTTCAATTTATTCTCTTTCTTCAAATCAATTCTTCTATTTTCAATCGGACTCTTGTCTGAACTACGACTGACCTAATTCCTTCAAAAGGATACGTAGGCAACCCTTATGGGTGCCTGTAAGCACCCCATTTTTGACCGCTCGGCAGTCTATACTCCGTCCAGACTTGTTTTCAAGTCATTGTGGGCATATTCCTATCGAATCCAATTCTCTAGGTCCAAATTTCGTCTTTCCATCGCTTCGCGGGCCTGTTAGGCCCAAGTAGAGGCAAAATGACCAAAATGCCCTTAAGGGTATTGTCCTTTCCTTTCCATTTCCAATCCCTCTCTCGAGACAGTTTATTCCTCGAGACGGTTCCAATCCAGGCATGTCTCCTCGGTGACGATAAGTCCCCTTTCCAATCCCTCTCTTGAGACAGTTTATTCCTCGAGATGGTTCCAATTCAGGCACGTCTCCTCGGAGACGGTAAGACTCCTTTCCAATCCCACTCTCGAGACAGTTTATTCCTCGAGACGGTTCCAATCCAGGCACGTCTCCTCGGAGACGGTAAGACCCCTTTCCAATCCCACTCTCGAGACAGTTTATTCCTCGAGACGGTTCCAATCCAGGCACGTCTCTTCGGAGACGGTAAGACCCCTTTCCAACCCCTCTCTCGAGACAGTTTATTCCTCGAGACGGTTCCAATCCAAGCACGTCTCTTCGGAGACGGTAAGACCCCTTTCCAATCCCACTCTCGAGATAGTTTATTCCTCAAGACGGCTCCAATCCAGGCACGTCTCTTTGGAGACGGTAAGACCCCTTTCTAATCCCTCTCTCGAGATAGTTTATTCGTCGAGACGGTCCGAGTAGCGAAACTACTCACAAAACCGTTAGAGTAGCGGAAATACTCACAAAACCATTAGATTAGCGGAAATACTCACAAAACTGTTAGAGTAGCGGAAATACTCACAAAACCGTTAGAGTAGCGGAAATACTCATAAATAGGTCGATATAGGGAATTGGCAACAAACCCCTGTGTCACGACGACCGCCGTTAGAGTGGCGGAAACACTCAAAACCCAGGTCAGCACCAGTGTTTGTTAACCCACTTTGGTGAAAAATGACCAAATTGTCCTTTGGACCTTTTCCGAGACTTTCCAGTCAAGATAACCATTTTGCCCCTAGGCATCCGAATGTCCTAGGAACCACACCGGCTCTAGGTATCAAACCGGTAACCCTCTGAGAATACTTGTTATAGTATTCTCAACCTTCCTTTACCTTTCCGGATCACTCCGAGTCAGTTCCGGCCAACCCGGTACAAAATAACCGTTTTGCCCCTAGAGGGCTAGTCTCCTTCTTCGACCACACCGGCTCTGGGTATCAAACCGGTAATGACCCGAGAATACTTTTTATAGTGTTCTCTACCTTCCTTTACCTTTCCGAACCATTCTGAGTCAGTTCCGGCAAACCCGGTACAAAATGACCGTTTTGCCCCTGGTGGGCCGGTCTCCTTTTCCGACCACACCAGCTCTGAAAATCAAATTGGCAACCTCCGGGAACATTCTGAATAATGTTTCCAGATCCCAAGTCTTCATTCGGGACAATCTGAGTTCGCCCCGGCAGCTTCCCGGTCCGATTGACTGTTTTGCCCCAAGGGCCCGGTCAACCTTTCCGACACATCTTATCCTCGCTTTTCAAGTCAAATACCTCCAGGACACTATTTTAAGTGTTCCTGCTCCTTTCCGGCCTTCCGGGTCATTCCTGGCTACTCCAAATCATTCCCGGACTTTTCGGAGTCACTCCTAGTGAAGCCAGGCTAAAAATTGCATGGTAGTCACTAGTACAGGCGCCCAAATCTAGTCAAAGATATGTTGCTTGCCGACTTATAAAGTTTCCTAAGTGGCTGGCGCCACTAGTAGTGGCGCTAAGCCAGGAATTGGCCTGGCGCCACTCCTAGTGGCGCCAAGAGAACTTTTGCCCTGGCGCCACTGCAACAGGCGCCAGGTTTGTCCAACTTCTATAAATACAGAGCCTTATTCAACGTGAAAAGGGTCTGTAAACTTAACCTAGAAATCACATATTTCGATATACAGAGCTCAAGCACCTCCTAAACCCTAGCCTCCTTAGGTTCTCCAAACCCAAGCCACCATACACAAACCTTAGTCTCATATACACTCCTATACACCCTCATACACTTATACACTAGCCTTCAACCATCCTTTGAAGACTTGAGGAGCTGCAATCCAAAGCTTGAAGACAACTCTTGAGGATTGAAGACGAAGATCAAGACAAAGACCGAAGACAGCACGGCGCGCAAAATAAACAAGACATACGGTAGGCTCCCTATTTAAATTTCCGCACTTCCCCCCTCTCTCTTCTCTCTCCTAACCCACTTGGGTTTTCTCTATTTTAATCTCCCATCTCTTTCCCCCCCTTTCTTTGCATGCTTGAAACAAGGGGATTCCCGGTCCATGTGTAGGATTGGACTATTGAAGAGTCACCGTGTCGGGGGCTTTCTTCTAGTCTAACCAAAGACCATGTGGGTCCGGCCCCCTTGATTATGTGGTGAAGCCTTAACCTTGTATGTTCACGACCCCAAATTGCATTGTGCATATCATAGTCTTGCATCTTCCAAAAAACCGTTTTCAAAGTTGTTTTTCAAAACGTTTTCAAACTTGTTTTCAAAACCACAATTCTAGGGTGATTCTAGCCTTTCCATGGCTAGGGTCGCTTTAGGAAAGTGAGATGTTTTCATACTTTCCAAAAAAAAACTCTCTTTTCAAAAAGTCTTTCTTCCTAAAAATCTCTTTTCAACATACTTTCCTAAAACCCTCATCTTCAAAATTGTTTTCAAAAACTCCCTTCCAAAATCTATTTTTCAAAACTTCCTTTTTCCAATCCTTTCCAAAAACTCTTTCTCCTCAAAATTCGCTTTCTAAAAACACTTTCTAAATTCACTTTCCTAAAGAACTCTCTCCAACAATCTCCTTCCAAAAATCTTTCTAAAAAACTCTCTTTCCAAAATCTTCCTTCTAGAAATTTCTTCTCTAGGATTTTCCTTCTAAAATCTATGTTTCTAAAAACACACTTTCCAAAATTCTTTCTCTTTAAAATCTTTCCAAAAACTTTCTTTCCAAATTCACTTTCCAAAAACTCCTTTCTAGGATTCCCTTCTTGAAAACCTTCGTTTCTAAAAACGCACTTTCCAAAAACTCTTTCCTTAGAGCCCAAGTCAAGCCCTATAAACCACGATTAGGAAACCCTGATTTTCTTTCCAAAAACATGGTTTTCAAACTTTGCCCCAAACCTAGGTTTCCAAAATCTCTTGTTTTCACATCCAAACTATACATGTTTCCAAAACCTCTTTTCTACGTTAAAATTTCACACTTTCAAAATTAGGGTTTCTAGAATCTCCCTTTCCAAATCCTAGCCAAATCCTGTCTTCCCTTTAGGAAACCAAATCAAATCTCCCCGTTTAGAAAACTAGATCCCTTTCTCCGTTTTTGGAAACAAAATCAAATCTTTTCTTTTAGAGACCAAATCCAATCCCTTCCAAATCCAAATCTTTCCTAATTCAAATCCTTCCTAATTTTTCACTTTCCTAAATCTTAAGTTTCCAAAACTTGAACATAAAAATCTCTCCTAAAATTCTAGAATTCAACCCTTTCCTAAATTCAAGCCTTTCCTAATTTCAAGACTTTCTAAAATTCAAACTCTAAAACTTTCTAAATCCTAAACTTTCCAAATTTCAAATATTTCTAAAATCAAAACTTTCTAAATTTGAAACTTTCTCAAGTTAAATCTTTCTAAACTTCCAAACTTTTTAAATTCTAAACTTTCCAAAACTTCAAAATCTTTCTAAATCTAAGGCTTTTCTAAACTCAAAACTTTCTTAATTCAAACATTTCCTAAACTGAAAGCTTTCCTTTTTCAAACCTTTCCTAAAACGAGACTTTCTTATTTTCAAAACTTCCCTTTTTCAAAACATTTCTAAATTCAAAACTTTCCAATTTTCAAAACTTTCCAATTTTTAAACTTTCTTAAATTCAGAACTTTCCTAATTTCAAAACTTTCCTAAACCTAAGACTTTCCTAATTTCAAACTTTCCAAAAATGACACTTTCCTAATTCAAAACTTTCCTAATCTGAATCTTTCCTAAATTCCAAGTTTCCAAATCTTTCAAGATCTCTCCAAATCTAACATTCCAATCTAATCTTTCTTAACCTCAAGTCTTTCCTAGGTCTCCTACCTTTCCTAAGTCTAGGTTTCCTAAACCTCCATCTTTCCAAAACCAAGTCTTTCCAAAATCAATCTTTCCAAAGCAAGTCCAATCTTCTCAATTTCAATTTCCAAATCTCCTCTTTTAATTCCAAGTCAGATCCAATTTTCAATTCAATCTCTTTCTTCAAATAAACTCTTCTATTTTTAATCGGACTCTTGTCCGAACTACGACTGACCTGATTCCCCCAAAGGGATACGTAGGCAACCTTCATAGGTGCGGTCACAATACTTTTCAAACTTTCAATTCCACCCTCAAGGGTGTGGTTTTCAAAATCTTTTCAAATCTCAAATTTCAATTTCAAAATTTCTATTTTCAAATTTCTATTTCCAAATTTTCAAACTTTCTAATTTCAATTCCATCTCTTCAAATCTATTTTCAAATCAAGTCAATTTCAAATCAATCTTTTTTACACATCTATTTTTCAATTCTCTTTCCTTACACTTGCATACCATGCATCATGTTTTTTTAAACATTCTTTTTCTAAAATGGATAGGATTGAACTATAGTTAGTTAAAGATTCTCATAGGTAAATCTAGCGTAGATTGACATGTAGGTACCGAAAGGGCGGGGTAGGGTGATGGCTTAGTGCGTCTTCCCTACACGTAACCAACCTCCGAACCTAGGATCACTGCTTTCAAAGACCAAAAGGAGTTATTTTTCTAAAAAGGGCTAAATGTTTTCCAAAGGTTGCCAAACAACCTGTTTTTCTTAAAAGCCCTCTCTTGAGGTGGTATTTTTCAAAATCGTTTCTAAAAATCCTAAGTGTAGTCTTCGGATTATTCTTAGTTTTTAGGTGACCTAACTCATCTTAATCAAGTTAGGTGGCGACTCCGAATCTTTTTCAAAAGCCCTTTCTTCAAATTAATTTTTTAATTCAAATCTAGTCGCACTCATTCTTCTAGGAGGGTGAGTTCTAACGAGAGAGTACAGCATTTTTCCCGCTTGGGTGAGTATTCCTCGAGTGCGAAAAATCTGGGCGCGACAGTGCCGTCTCCACATTTTTCAAATTTTCAATTCCACAACATCTTTCAATTTCTATTTCTACAATTTCTTTCCAATCTCCAGTTCTATAATCTTTTTAAATCTCCAATCTATTTTCAAATTTCTATTTTCAAACCCCTTCTCTCAAATCTCTTTTCAATTTCAATTTCTAATCTATCCTTTCAAATCTCTTTCTTTTCAAATCAAATCAAATTCTTCTTTTCAAATCTATTTTCCAAATCAAGTCTCTTTTCTTGCACTTGCATATCATGCATCATATTTTTCTAAACATTGTTTTTCAAAGTGAATAGGATTGAATAATGGTTGGTTAAAGACTCTCATAGGTGAATCTAGGGTAGATTGACATGTAGGTACCGAAAGGGCGGGATAGGGTGATGTCTTAGTGCGTCTTCCCTACATGTAACCAACCTTCGAACCTAGATCATTGATTTCAAAGACCAAAAAGGAGTTATTTTTCTAAAAAAGGCTTAAATGTTTTCCAAAGGTTGCCAAACAACTTGTTTTCCTAAAAACTTTCTTTTGAGAAAGTATTTTCAAAACCGTTTTCAAAAACCCTAAGTGTGATCCTCGGATTGTGCTTAGTTTTTAGGTGACCTAACTCACCTTAATCAAGTTAGGTGGCGACTCCAAATCTTTTTCAAAAGCCCTTTATTCAAATCTATTTTCAATTCAAACCTAGTCGCACTCATTCTTTTAGGAGGGTGAGTTCTAACGAGAGAGTACAGTATTTTTCTCGCTTGTATGAGTATTCCTCGAGTGCGAAAAATCTGGGCGCGACACTAAGGAAGTGTATTAAACCAGGGATGACAAACTTTCCCCTTATCATCAGCAAATCAAGGACCTTTGTCAAAAGTTTCAAAAAATAGATTTCTACCATATTCCCCGGATCGAAAATAGTTTTGCCATGCCTTGGCTACCTTGGCTGCAGCTATCAAAGTGGATGATGATTCTAAAATTTTTGCACTCCAAATGTTTGTTCGAGATACCCCATCTCACTGGCTCAACACCTCCACCGAGCTGGATGGGCAGCCATGGTTCTATGACATCAAAAGATATATGTAGACTGGGGAGTTCCTTACTCAGGCTATACAGAATGATAAAAAGATGATTCGGAGGATGGCAGCCCAATATTTTCTAGTTGGAAATGAGCTCTCCAAAAGATCCTCCCTAAGGCCCCTAAGTGCGTTGATGCAGCAGAAGCGGGGAAAATCACGAGAGAAGTCCATGAAGGGACCTGTGGGCCCCACATGAATGGCCATAACCTCTCCAAAAAGATTCTCAAGATGGGATACTATTGGACCACCATGGAAACAGATACACAAATGTCAGATACTATTGCGTTCAGTATGTCCTCTGGTGCCACAAATGTCAGATACACGGGGATATGATCAAAACCCCACCTGTTGAGCTCCAACCAATGATGGCCTGTAAGCATCCTATTCTTGCCCGCTCGGTAGTCTCCAGTCTATCCAGACTTGAGTTCAAGTTAATATGGACATATTTCAATTTAAATCAGCTTTCCAAGTCTAATCCCATCAATCAATTGTTTCGCAAGCCCATTGGGCCCAAATAGAGGCAAAATGACCAAAGTGCCCTTGGGGCGTTGTTTGGTTTATTTCCAGTAGATACGTCTTCTCGAAGACTGTAAGTCCCCTTTTCAATCCAATTCTAATTCCAAATCCATTCTGGCACACCTTTCGAGATAGTTGATTCCTTAAGGTGGTAAGTCCATCCTGTCCGGCACGTTTCTAAGAGAACTCTTCGGAACGGTAAGTCCCTTCAAACCCGTCGACCAGGACAAGACCCTAAGTCCCCTAGATGGTAGAGCAGTCCACCTTTGGCGCTTGCTAGCCCGCCATTGAAAAAATGTCCATTTTGGCAGGCCTTTCGAGAAAGTTGATTCCTCAGGCGCTAAGTCCACCTAGCAGCTTCCCGAGATCAAGCAGTCTCTGGAATGATCGTGAACCTATGAGAGTTACGAAAATATTCATAAACATTGCAACCGTTAGAGTGGCAGAAACACTCGCAAACAAGTCGATGTAGGGAACTGCCAACAAACCCCAATGTCACGGGACCGCCGTTAGAGTGACGGAAACACTCAAAACCCAGGTCAACACCAGTGCCTGCTAGCCCACTCCGGTGAAAAATGACCAAACTGCCCCTAGGGCCATTTTTGGCACGTTTCTTGAGAAAGTACCTAAGTCTTCAGAACAGTAAGTGCACCATTCCAACATTGTCTCAAAGAAAATTCGGCATGATTAGGTGCCTTCCAGTCAGTTTCGAACCAATTTCGAGACCCTTTGGTCAAGATGACTATTTTGCCCCTAGGCATCTGAGCGCTCCAGAAACCACACCGACTCTGGGTATCAAACCGGTAACCTCTCAGGGATGTTTCTGATAGTATCCCTGGCCTTCTGATACATTTCTAGGTCATTCCGAGTCAATTCCGGTAAACCTAGTGCAAAATGACCATTTTGCCCCTGGTGGGCCGGTCGCCTCTTCCAACCACATCGGCTCTGGGTATCAAACTGGTAACCTCTTGGAACATTCTAGTTAACATTTTCAAGTCTTGAGTCTTCTTCTGGGATATTCTGAGTCCATCTCAGTAGTTTTTCGGCCTGATTAACCGTTTTGCCCCTGATGGCCCGGTCAACCCCTCCGTCATATCTTGACATCATATTTCAAGTCTACTACCCCCGAGACACTGTTCTAAGGGTTCTTGTCCCTTTTCGGCCTTCCAGGCCCTTCCCAGTCCTTCAAATCATTCTTGGATCTTCTGAAGTCACTCCTATTAAAGCCTAAAAATTGCATGGTAGTCACTAGTACAGGCGCCCAAATCTTCTGAAGATACGTTGCTTGCCGACCTTAAAACTTTCCTAAGTAGCTGGTGCCATTGCAAGTCAAATTTTGGCCTAGCGCTAGAAGGAATTTTTGCTTGGCGCCACTGTAACAAGTACCGGGTCATTCCTCTGTCTATAGATACAGAGCCTCCTCTAGCATGAAAAGGGTCTGCAAACTCAGTCTAAAAACTTTCCTTTTCGATACATAGAGCTCGTAACCTCCCTAAACCTTAGTCTTCTTTAGGTTTTCTAAAACCCTAGCCTCCACACACAAACCCTAGCTCTCATACACTCCTATACACCCCTATACACTCTTACACTAGCCTCTAAAGTTTCCATTGAAGACTTGAAGTACTACAACTCTGAAGTTTCCGAAAATCCAAGGAAGCTCTTGAAGGTTAAGGCGAAGACAGAAGCAAAGAAGAAGAACAAAGCAAATAAAACCAAGCAAATAAAAGAAGACACAAGGTAGGCTTCCTATTTACGTTTATGCACTTTCCCCCCTCTCTTCTCTCTCCTAACCCACTTGAGTTTTCTTCTATTTTAATCTCCCATCTTCTACCCCCTTTTCTTGCATGCTTGAAACAAGGAACTTCTCAGTCCATGTGTAGGATTAGGCTATTGAAAGTCACTGTGTCGAGGGTTTTTTCTTAGTCTTACCGGAGACCACGTGGGTTTGGCCTCCTTGATTATGTGGTGAAGCCTTTAATCTTGTATGTTCACGACCCCAATTTGCATTGTGCATATCATGATCATGCATCTCTCCAAAATTTGTTTTTAAACTTATTTTCAAAAATTGCATTAAAATTTTTTTGTTCAAAACTTATTTTTCAAAATCATAAATCTAAGGTGATTTTAGCCTTTTCATGGTTAGGTTAGCTTTAGGAAGGTGTTACATTCAAAGTGACCAATATGGTCCATATTTTCAAATCCTCGTTGTTTTCAAAACCACAATCCTAGAATGGTTCTAACCTTCTTATGATTAGAATCATTTTAGGAAAGTGAGGTATTTTTAGTGGCTTGCAAAAGTTCACATACAAATCCTTTTCAAAATCTCTTTTTAAACTTACTTTTCGAAAACTCTCTTTAAATATTCTCCAAAATATTTTTTTACATCTACTTTCTAAAATCTCCTCTCTAATGCACTTTCTAAGAATTCTCTTCAATCTTCTTTTCAAAATTGTTTTCTAAAGATTCCCTTCAAAAACTTAATTTCCTAAAAACTCTTTTCCATGAAGCTCTCTTCGAAATTCAGTTTCTAAAAACGCTCCTTAAGTTCCCATCCTAAAAACTCATTCCAAAATTCCTTTTCCAAAAACTCCTTTCTAAGATCTCCTTCCAAAAATTTTCCTTTCTAAAAGTTCTACTTTCCAAAATCTCTTTTCTTAGACTCTAAGTTAAGCTTTAGAGCCACGATTAGGAAACCCTAATTTTCTTTCCAAAAACATGATTTCTAATTTCTTATTTTGGCCTCAAACTTTAGGTTTCAGAATCCTATTTTCTACCCCAAAATCTAGGATTTCTAAAACTTCCCCTTATCGCCTTATTTAGGAAACTAGATTCAATCCTCCGTTTTTGAAAACAAAATCAAATTATCTCTTTTTAGAAACGAAATCCAATCTTTTGCCTTAGGAAATAGAAATCCCAATCTTTCTTAATCTAAACCTTTCCTAATTCAATCATTCATAATCTCATACCTTCCTAAATCATAGGTTTCCAAAATTAAACTTTTAAATCTTTCCTTAAGCTTTAAGCTTCTTAATCTTCTCTAATTCCAGCCTTTTCTAATTCCATACCTTTCTAAATTTTAACTTTCCAAATCTAAATCTTCAAATCTTTCCTAAACTCAAACCTTTCCTAATCTCAAGTATTTCTTAAACTCAAACTTTGAATCTCTCTAAAATTCTAAACTTTCCTAAATTCAAAACTTTCTTAAGTCAAAACTTTCTAAGTTTGAAACTTTCTTAAGTTAAAACTTTCTAAATTCTAAACTTTCCATACTCCAAATCTTTCTTAAACTATACTTTTCCTAATTAAAACTCTTTCTAAAATCAAACTTTTCCTATTTCAAAAATTTCTAATTTCGAAACTTTCCTAATTCAAAACTTCCCTAAAACAAAACCTTTCCTATTTTAAAACGTTTTTTAAAATGAAAATTTTCCTAAATTGAAACTTTCTTAAATCAAAACTTTCCTATTTCAAAACTTTCCTAAAATGAAACTTTCTTGAAACGGAACTTTCCTATTTTGAAACTTTCCTAATTCTAACCTTTCCTAAATTCAATCTTTCTTAAATTCCAACTTTCCTAATCTTCCAAGTCCAACGTTTGAGTCAAACCTTTTCTAAAACCCTTCCAAGTCAAGTCTAATCTTTCTTAAACCTCAAGTCTTTCCTAAGTCTCATATTTCCCAAGTCTAGGTTTCCTAAAACCAAGTTTTCTCAAACCAATCTTTTCAAATCTTCCAATCAAAGTTTAATTTCCTCATCTTTCAATTCGAATTCCAACTCAATTTCTTTTCCCAATCAAAATCTTCTATTTTCTATCAGACTCTTGTTTGAACTACGACTGACCTGATTCCTCAAAAAGGATACGTCGACAACCCTTATGGGTGCTGTAAGCACTCCATTTTTGATCGCTCGGCAATCTACACTCCGTCCAGACTTGTACTCAAGTCAATATGGATGTATTCCAATCGAAATAAACTCTCTAAGTCTAATCCAGTCAATTTATCGCTTCGCGGGCCCCACCGGGTCCAAAGAGAATCAAAATGACCAAAATGCCCTTAGGGGCATTATCCTTTCCATATTCCGAATCAGGCACGTCTTTTCGAAGACAGTAAGACCCCTTTCCAATTCCTTTCCAATTCCAATTCCAATCCCTCTCTCTAGACAGTTAATTCCTTAAGGCGGTAAATCTACTCCAATTAGGCGCGTCTTTCCGAATACGATAAGACCCCTTTCCAATTCCAATCCCTCTCTCGAGATAGTTGATTCCTCGAGACAGTAAATCTACTCCAATCAGGCACGTCTTTCCGAAGACGATAAGTCCCCTTTCTAATTCCAATCCTTCTCTCGAGACTGTTGATTCCTCGAGACGGTAAATCTACTCCAATCAGGCGCGTCTTTCCGAAGATAATAAGACCCCTTTCCAATTCCAATCCCTCTCTCGAGACAGTTGATTCCTCGAGACGGTAAATCTACTCTAATCAGGCGCGTCTTTTCGAAGACGATAAGACTCCTTTTCAATTCCAATCCCTCTATCGAGACAGTTGATTCCTCGAGACTGTAAATCTATTCCAAATTAGGCACGTCTTTCCGAAGATGATAAGACCCCTTTCCAATTCCAATCCTTCTCTGGAGATAGTTGATTCCTTGAGATGGTAAATCTATCGAATCAGACACGTCTTTTCGAAGACGGTAAGTCCCTTTTCTAATTCTAATTCCAATTCCTATCCCTCTCTTGAGAAATTTTATTCATCAAGACGGTCCGGTGCGTTTCTCAAAGAAAATCTCTTCGAAATGGTAAGTCCCTTTAAACCTGTCAACCGAGACGAGACCCCAAGTCTCCTAGATGGTAGAACGGTCCACCTTTAGCGCCTGCTAGCCCGCCAATGCAGAAATGTCTGTTTAGGCACGCCTTTTGAGAAAATTGATTCTCAGGCGCTAGGTCTCTTTAGCAGCTTCTCGAGATCAGGCAGTCTCTGGAATGAAAATACTCACAAACATCACAACCGTTAGAGTAGCAGAAATACTCACAAGCAAGTCGATAGAGGGAATTGCCAGCAAACCCCTATATCACACGACCACCGTCAAAGTGGCGGAAACACTCAAAACCCAGGTCAACACCAGTGCCTGCTAGCCCACTTCGAAGAAAAATGACCAAATTGGCCCTTGGGCCTTTTTTGGCACGTTTCTCGAGAACACACCTAAGTCTTCAAAATGGTAAGTCCAACCTTCCAAGATTGCCTTGAAAGCAATCCGAAACGATTAGGTGCCTTCTAGTCAGTTTCGAGCCAGTTCCGAGACTTTTCGGTCAAGATGACCATTTTGCTTCTAGGCATCTGAATGCCCTGGGGACCACACCGGCTCTAGGTATCAAATCGGTAACCTCTCAAGAATACTTCTTATAGTATTCTCAACATGCCTTTATCTTTTCGAATCATTCCGAGTCAGTTCCGGTAAACCCGGTACAAAATGACCGTTTTGCCCCTAGTGGCCCGGTCGCCTTTTCCGACCACACTGGCTCTAGGTATCAAACCGGTAACTTCTTGAGATTGCTTCTTATAGTATTCTCAACCTTGCTTTACCTTCCCAGATCATTTTGAGTCAATTCCGGCAAACCCGGCACAAAATGATCGTTTTGCCCCTAGAGGGCCGGTCGCCTTTTCCGACCACATCAACTTTGGGTATCAAACCGGCAACCTTTGGGAACATTCTGAATAATGTTTCCAAATCTCGAGTCTTCTTCCGGGACAGTCCGAGTCCATCCCGGCAGCTTTCTGATCCGATTGACTGTTTTGCCCCTAATGGCTCGGTCAAATCCTTCCAATACATCCTATCTCCATTTTTCAAGTCAAATACCTCCGGGACACTATTCTAAGTGTACCTACCCTTTTTCCGGCCTTCTGGGTCATTCCTGGTCTCTCAAACTCCTTCCTGGACTTTCCGGAGTCACTTCTAGTGAAGCTAGGCTAAAAATTGTATGGTAGTCACTAATACAGGTGCCCAAATCTAGTTAAAGATACGTTGCTTGCCGACCTTAATAGTTTCCTAATTGGCTAGCACCACTAGTAGTGGCGCCAAGCCAATATTTGGCCTGGCGCCACTATGAAGCATTTTTGGCATAGCGCCACTGTAACAGGCGCCAGGTCTATCCCATCTCTATAAATACAGAGCCTCCTCCAGCGTGAAAGAGGTCCGCAAACTCAATCTAAAAACCCTAAAATTCGATATACAGAGCTCAAACACTTCAAAAACCCTAGTTTCCCTAGGTTCTCCAAACCCTAGCCACCATACACAAACCCTAAGCCTTATATACACTCATACACACCCCTATACACTTACACACTAGCCTCAAGCTTCCATTGAAGATTTAGATTGCTGCAACTTGAAGTTCTTGAAGATCGAAGAAGAGTCCCCGAAGATCATGACGAAAACTAACGTGAAGCAAAGATCGGAGAAAAGCAAGGCGCGCAAAATAAAGAAGACACAAGGTAGGCTTCTTATTTAAATTTCCGCACTTTCCCCCTCTCTCTTCTCTCTCCTAACCCACTTGGGTTTTCTTTTTTTTAATGCTCCATCTCTTTCCCCCCCTTTCTTTGCATGCTTGAAATAAGGAGACTCCCGGTCCATGTATAGGATTAGACTATTGGAGGGTCACCGTGTCGAGGGTTTTCCTTTAGGCTAACCGGAGACCACGTGGGTTCAGCCCCCTTGATTATGTGGTGAAGCCTTAATCTTGTATGTTCACGACCCCAAACTTGCATTGTGCATATCATGATCTTGCATCTTCCAAAAATTGTTTTCAAACTCGTTTTCAAAGTTTGCATTAAACTTGTTTTCAAAGTTGCATCAAAATCTCCTTTTTCAAAACTTGTTTTCAAAATCACAATCTTAGGGTGATTCTAGTTTTTCCATCGCTAGGGTTGCTTTAGGAAAGTGTTACATTTAAAGAAGACTAATATGGTCTATATTTTCGACTCCTTGTTTTCAAAACCACTTTCCTAATGGTTCTAGCATTCTTATGGTTAGAATCGCTTTAGGAAAGTGCGACATTTTTATGCCTTCTAAAAACTCTCTTTTCAAAAGTCTGTTTTCCTAAAAATCTCTTTTTCAACATACTTTCCTAAAACTCTCCTTTCCAAAGTTGTTTTCAAAAACTCCCCCCAAAAATCTATTTTTCAAAACTCCCTTTTTTAACTCCTTTCCAAAATCCTCCCCTCAAATCCACTTTCTAAAAATGCTCCCTAAAAATCTTTCCAAAAACTCTCTCCAACAATCTTCTACCAAAAATCTTTCTAAAAACTCTCTTCCCAAAATCTTCCTTCTAGAAACTCCCCTCTAGGTTTTTCTTTCTAAAAACTCGTTTCCAAAAATACACTTTCCAAAAACTCCTTTTTTTTTTTTTTTTAAATTTCTTTCCAAAAACTCTATTTTCAAATTCACTTTTCAAAAACTCCTCTCTAGGATTCCCTTCTAAACATCTTCGTTTCCAAAAACGCATTTTCCGAAAATCTCTTTTCTTGATGCCCAAGTCAAGCCTTAGAGCTAACAATTAGGAAACCCTAATTTTCTTTCCAAAAACATGATTTTCAAACTTGCCTTAAAACTTAGGTTCCCAAAACCTCCTATTTTCTACGTCACAACTATACACTTCCAAATCTAGGGTTTCTAGAAACTTTTTTTTTCCAAATCTTTGTCAAATCCTACCTTCCTTTTAGGAAACCAAGTCCAATATTCCCATTTAGGAAATTAGATACAATCCTCCATTTTTAGAAACAAAATCCAATCCCTTCCTAATCTAACTCTTTCCTAACTTAACTCCTTCCTAATCTCCTACTTTTCTAAATCTTAACTTTCCAAAACTTGAACACAAAAATCTTTCCCAAATTTTAAAATTCAACTTTCAAATCTTTCTTAATTCAACCTTTTCCTAATTCTATTCCTTTCCAAATCCTAACTTTCCAAATCTAAGTTTTCAAACCTTTCTTAAACTGAAACCTTTCCTAATCTCAAGATTTTCTAAAACTCAAACTCTAAAACTTCCTAAATCCTAAACTTTCTAAATTCGAAACTTTCAAACTCTAAAATTTCCTAAGTTCTACACTTTCCTAAACTTCAAATCTTTCAAATTCTAAACCTTTCCTCATTCCAACCTTTCTTAATTCCACATCCTTTCCAAACTTTAACTCCCAAATCTAGATTTTCAAATCTTTCTAAAACTTAAATTTTGAATCTTCCAAAAATTCTAAAGCTTTCTAAATTTAAATCTTTCCTAATTTAAAATCTTTCTAAAATTCTAAGCTTTCCAAATTTAAAACTTTCTTAAGTTGAAACTTTCCAAATTCTAAACCTTTCTTAAACTAAACTTTTCCTAATTCAAAACATTTCTAAATTCAATACTTTCCTATTTTCAAAACCTTTCTTAAAATAAAACTTTCTTAATTCAAAACTTGCCTAAGTTGAAACTTTCTTAAAACGAAATATTTCCTATTTCAAACACTTTCCTAATTCGAAACTTCCCTAAACCAAAACTTTCCTAAAACGGAACCTTCCTAAAGTGACACTTTCCTAAAACGGACCTTTCCTAATTCGAACATTTCCTAAATCCAATCTTTCTAAATCTTCCAAGTCCAACATTCGAATCAAATTTTTTCTTAAAACTCTTCTAAGTCAAGTCTTTTCTAAGTCTCTTCTCTTTCCTAAGTATAGGTTTCCTAAACCTTAATCTTTCCAAAACAAGTCCAAATCTTTCTTCTAAGTTCTACCTTCCCAAGTCAAAGTCCAATCTTTTCAATTCCAAAATTCTAAATTCAATCTTCAATCTTCTATTCTAAGTTCAAATCAAATCCATTTTCCAATCGAAATCTCTTTCTTCCAATCTAACCATCTTTTTTCTATCGGACACTTGTTCGAACTATGACTGACCTGATTCATCCAAAGGGATACGTAGGCAACCCTCATGAGTGTGGTCTCCACATTTTTTAAATTTTCAATTCCACAACCTCTTTCAAATCTCCAATTCTACAATCTTCTTCAAGTTTCTAATTCTATGTTCTATTTCCAATTTCTAATTTCAAATCTCCATTCTCAATTTCTAAAACTTTTCAATTTCAAATCTATCCTTTCAAATCTCTCTTTTAAAATCAAATCAAATTCTTCTATTCCCAAATCTATTTTCAAATCAAGTCTTTCTCTTGCACTTGCATATCATGCATCATATCTTTTTAAATATTATTTTATAAAGTGGATAAGATTGAACATTAGTTAGTTAAAGACTCTCATAGGTGAATCTAGGGTAAATTGACATGTAGGGTGATGGCTTAGTGCGTCTTCCCTACACGTAACCAACCTTCGAATCTAGGATCACTGTTTTCAAAGAGCAAAACAGAGTTATTTTTCAAAAAGGGCTTAAATGTTTTCCAAAGGTTGCCAAACAATTTGTTTTCTTAAAAACTCTCTCTTGAGGAGATATTTACAAAATCGTTTTCTAAAACCCTAAGTGTAGTTTTCGGATTATGCTTAGTTTTTAGGTGACCTAACTCACCTTAATCAAGTTAGGTGGCGACTCCAAATCTTTTTTAAAAGCCCTTTATTTAAATCTATTTTCAATTCAAATCTAGTCACACTCATTCTTCTGGGAGGGTGAGTTCTAACAAGAGAGTACAACATTTTTCCCACTCATGTGTGTATTACTCGAGTGTGAAAAATCTAGGTGTGACAGGTGCGGTCATAACTTTCTTCAAATCTCTAATTCTACAATCTTCTTCAAGTTTCCAATTCCATAATCTATTTCAAATTTCTAATTCTACAAATCTATTTTCAAATCCCTATTTTCAATTTCTAAAACTCTTCTTTCAAAACTCAAATCTTCTTTTCAAATCTAATTTCAAATCAAGTCTTTTCAAATCATAAATTTCTTTTTCAAGTCTATTTTCAAAGTTAAATTCTTTTCTTGTACTTGCATATCATGCATCTTTTCTTTTAAACATTCTTTTCAAAAGCGGATTGTATTGGACATTTAGTAATTGAAGACTCTAATGGGTGAATCTAGGGTGAATAGACATGTAGGTACCGCAAGGGCGGGGTAGGGTGGGTAGGGTGATAGTTTAGTGCTTCTTCCCTACACGTAACCAACCTCCGAACTTAAAATCACTATTTTCAAAGACCAAATGGAGTTATTTTCAAAGAAAGGGCTTCAATATTTTCTAAAGGTTGCCAAACAACCTATTTCTTCTTAAAAACCTTTTCTTGAGGAAGTATTTTCGAAAACCCTAAGTGTAATCTTCGGATTGTGCTTAGTTTTTAGGTGACCTAACTCACCTTAATCAAGTTAGGTAGCGACTCCAAATCGTTTTCCAAAAGCCCTTTATTCAAATCAATTTTCAATTCAAACCTAGTCGCACTCATTCTTCTAGGAGGATGAGTTCTAACGAGAGAGAACAATATTTTTTCCGCTTGTATGTGTATTTCTCGAGTGCAAAAAATCTGGGCGTAACAGCTAGTGACTCTACTGGGGATACTTAGAGGGTTAGGCTGTAGTTATGTCTTTTCACCCTTCACCCATGTAGAGTCTTCAATTCACTTGTTCAATTCTATTCACTTTAAATTTTCAAAGTTATTTTCAAAAAACATGCATTTATTTTCATTCATATTATCTTACATCAAGTTTGACATCCACATACTAACTCTTGCACCCTTGTTTTGTAGGTGGGCTTTTGTTTATTGTTTATGTCATACTAATTGCTATGCATGAATGAATGTGATGAACTGGATAGATGGAAGTTGTTGGGCTCTTTCCTTTGCTTTCAAAAATCACACACACATTGCACGTGCATTTGCATTCTTTACCCTGATCTGTCCCTTCTAGTTAGAAGGGGGAATGGTATATTGGTTGTAAGCAAGATGTTGTGTCAGTTTCTTCACTGATGACCTCATTATGGTTCCCCCGCTCGAATCACCAACCGATCATGGCACCACCTCGGGGAGTGGGCCTTGGTTCAAAAATCTAGGAACCGAGCCTTTTTAGGAAGCATTAGTAAACCCTCAACCTCATGCTCAGATAGACACCATGCATAGCCGAACCTCTACCAGATTTAAGACACAGACACCGTTTTTCAAAACCGTGGAGGAAAGGGTAACTGCTTTTACTTTCCTTTATACATGTTTATTCCTGTTGTTATAATGACTATATTTTTACTGTTATAACGCTTGTCTAACTGCTTATGCATGCACATTTACTTTAGCATTGCATTCTCTCTTCTTACGCTCTTTGCATCCATATCCATGCATATAATATGGCATCCCAAGATAAGAGTTCCAGAGTAACTCAAGTCATTACATTTTCATGCATATGATCAACCTAAAAAGAGTGACACCAAGGTCACTCTCCCTTGCATTAAACCTACCCAAACTCTAAGGGTTCCCATGTAACCCTAAGGAATCATTGCATGTATTTCAAGTCATTCCATAAGAGTGGCCCCAATCCCTCTATGCTCAGGGAGATAGGGTTGCTAAGAAGATAAGGGGCAATCAATCAAGGTCTCTCAACGACCTCCTCGACATCGAATCTAAAGAAGCCGAATCCGAAGACTCAAGAGGAGTTTAGGATTTTATATGTAAAATTACATAGGTGGAAGTCCAAGGAAAATGTTTCCCCCTTCCCCCATTAAAGTGTACTTTGATTCTTTTGTTTAATGAGTTTCCTTATTTTTCGCGAATAAATGATGAATTCAGATTCCTGATCAATGGTAAGGTGCTTGCATACAGGGGCAAACCCCCTATCTCCAAAAGTAAATCAACATAACATGATTAGTTGCCTATCGAGTAGGGGCATCCTTAAACCATGCATTGCATAAAGACTTTTCAAAACAAGACACTGACTTTTTTATTTTGTTGGTTCAAGGTACCTCTCCTCATCCCCCATCGTTACAGGCCGAAAGCTAAGGAGCACTCATAAAGTCACGAGCACTCGACACCTCAACTCTAGTACTAGTGGAAGCAAGAGGACTCAGACATAGGATGACTAAAATGGAAGGCATACTCTTTTCATTCTTGTCGCATGCAGGAATCACAACCTATGAGCAAGCAGAGTCCTCACAAGCCCAAATTCATGAGGAACAAAAAAGGATGAAGAAGGAAGACCAAGATAGTGCCCCAACCATTGCCTACCAACAACCTCCCTAGGCTGACTGCCATATTCTGGCACCTCTCAAGCTGACCTTTAACCAAGCCCTTGAAACCTATAATCTATCCTATGAGTACCAGTCCCATCCGTTTGGCCCTGATCCTGAAAATTATCTCACTTTGAAACGTAAAACCCGAAGCCCTTTCAATTCCCAAACCACTGACCCAATAGTCATTACACAAGCACTTGATCCCCGACCTACAAGGACAGCTAGGACACCTAGGCGAATGAGCAGAAAAGATTGAGTTTTCACTAAACTCGCTTGCACGCAAACCACAGCTTACTTTGGTCTCCTAGCCGCAGGATATTTGAAACCTATACCCCCTCAACCTTGGCCTAATCCTTTGCCACCTCACTTTAACCCAAAAGCGTACTGTGCATATCATTCGGCTAGCCAAGGACATGATACTGAAGACTGTTGGACCCTTAAGCATAAAATTCAAGACTTGATAGATAACAAGATCATCGGCTTACGGCCAGTGAATCCTCCTCCGAATACCACTATGGACCCTCTGCCAGACCACACCGTCAACGTCATCATGAAGTTTGGTAACGATAAGGTCTGGTTCGCCACATGCTAAGAGATACATTACGAGGATGGGGAGGAAATAGAATGGGTAGATAAGGAACCGTGTCCTGCTTGGTCCTATTGCAACCTTGATAAAATGCCAGTCCCCGAAGATGAATTCGTAGATGAATCTGCTGAGAAGGTTGACCAGGAGCCATTTAAACTAAGTGATAAGAACCCGCCGCTATGCACACCTGAGGGGCAACAGAGCACAGTTGAATGCAAAAGTGAGATACCTAGGGGTTGGGTTAAGTCAGTTCAGCTGGAAGAAAGTAAATAGACATGTCCATTTGGGGCGAACAAAGAAAAAAAGGAAGCTAGACTCGAAGAAAAAGGAGCTAAGAAAGGGAGGAAACACCATGAGGCAGCTACAGATCTTAGGGGACACATGATTGTGTCTGCGTCAATAAAGGAGAAAGAAATCGACGATTACACCTACATCAACTATTCCCGTGGGAATTTAGTCATTTGCCCAGAGACAAGTAGCAAGCAGAGCTTTAAAGATGTGGACATCGTCCCAAATCCATACTAAAGAAGAAGGACTCTCTCGTTAAAAGCGTACAAGAGAGAGGTGTTTTCATCCACTTTTTTTCTATCCCTTTTATTTCACGTTTTTAAATTGATGTTTACATTTCCATATTGCTTAAGAACTCTATGCCTTTCATAAAAAATAATAATAATAATCTCTTCATTCATTGTTGTTATCTTATATTTCTCTTATGAATGGTGAATGTTTCCTACGCAAGGGGCATGATTTATCTTATGGAATGATCTAACTTGAAGGGATGATAGCATGAGTTAGCTGCTCGCCAAATGATCAGCTTTTTGAAGAGAGAGAGTATAAGGATGAGTAAGAGAACCACCCAAAGGCAACACTTGTAAGACACCGAAACTAAGCGATGTGTGGCCAGACTATCAGGATGAAGAGGAGCTATCTTTCATTTCTCTATAATTGTGTTTATGTTTCCTTTCCTTAACCCCTAGTGCCTCGCAATGAGCGAAATATTCCTTATTAACCCCGATCTAAGACTGTTTCCCCGGACTGGGGAAGACAATAGTCGAGAATTCTAGGAATGGTGTCCATCCTCTATTGTGTTAGGACAAGCGTTGAAGGCTCTATGGATCAAGCAATTTAGTTCAAAGTGAAGAGAGGCCCTCATTTCATTTCCCATACAGTCAGAAGTAACCCCTTGCGAAACCCGTTGAGCCATTTATTTCTTTCGAGAAAACCCTAACTTAGGGATATCGCCCACATTGGGTTAGATTGAACTGCTAAGGAAAAGGTCTAAGGGAAAAAAAGGGTTGTAGAATTGTTTGTTTCGTAAAAGGAAAGAAAAGAGATGAAAAGGAAAAAGAAAAGTGAAAGAAAAGAGTTGCCAAGAGGCAAGAGGTCACAAAAAAGAAAAAAAAGAAAAAAAAGGGGGGCCTGAAGAAAACCATGTTTGAGCCATCCTGAAAAGCATAATAAGAGGATCGAGAGAGAAGAGAGTCATGTTTATCTTAAAAAGCATACAGGAAGGTTGAAAGAAAAGAGTCGTTTTTAGCCTGAGAAGTATATAGTAAGAGCAAGGAGGAAATTTAAAGGTGATCCTAGGTTACAAAGAAACCCAATAGAAATAATAGGTTCAAGCCTTTACCCTTTCTTACAAAAATCCCAAAACCATGACCTACATTACAACTCTACTGAAGTCCACTCTGATTGAAAACAGATTATTTGATCTAAATAAGCTAGACATGTTGCCGAAGCTAAAGAAGGATGCTAACCCAATTGGAAAAAATAATCAAGGATGGTATAGATCTAAAGTCTACTGAAAGTAACATCGAATTTGAGCCTATATATCCAGTTGTTTGGAAAACCCCATAACCTAGCCTACATTACGGTCCTAAAGCGAATTTGAGCCTATATTAAGATTGGCCATCTATTGCTATGCTAAAGGTCAGGTAAGCTATTGCCGAAGCCACAAGAGTTGAGCGTTTCAGCCCAATAATCCTATACACTAACCCCGAGGTAGAGAATCAGAGGCGGTTAAAAGATTGAGAAAGGTATGTAGTGCTATCATCTAGTCAAGGTAAGGTTGAGCCAAAGGAGAGGCCAAGAACCCCGAAAAGGAAGGAGTTACCATTCCGAAGATAACAAGTTCGACAACACCCTTTATCATTCTATTAACTAATATATTTCTAATATGTGCATACATTTTCATAGAAAAATAATAATAATAAAAAAATCGGCATGAGCTTTGCATACATAGGATATAACTCTCTGTAGAAACAGAAGTCACCAATACAGTTTAATATCAATCTATGAAATAAATATGCAACATCATCATCCATCACATGCATTTGATCATGTACTTAGCTATGAAAATTATAAATATCTCTATCTGTCCATACACTTAACTATCTAAATCATAAATGTCTACCTTTATGTAAAATCTACAAAAATAAAAATGTCTAACATAAATACATCTCCAAGATAGGGGCAAAAGAAGATCAGGGTCTCCTCTAGGGGCATCTGTCAAAGATCAAAGTCAATATCCTTGGGATCAAAATCTCCGAAACCTGGATCTAGAGGAGGGGGATAACTACTAGAAGCACCAACATCCTGTAAAGAAGACGGAACCGGAGTCAGCAACAAGAAGGAATAACTAAACAACAGCAGAGCGAAAAGAAGAAGGGAAAAGACGACATACCCCGCCACCTCCCATCTGGGCGAATCGGGCTGTCAAGGAAGCTACCTCTGCTTGGTACTGATCTCGCTCCGTCTAGTATCAATCCCTCTGGTCTCTCACAGTAGTAAATTTAGCCTAGGGCACGTATCCCCCAGCACGGCGCCACAAGTCAATCACCTCCTGGCCAACAGCATATCCGCCGACTACTATCTCAGACCGAGTAAAGGCACCAACAGAATGAGCCCCAAAGTGCGCAGCATAGTCTGCATCTAGAGGACATAAGAACCCGGCACCCGGCTGGCGCTCCTGATAAGGAATAGGAACTCCCTCCATCAAGGCTCCAAACATGTACTCCGATGGATCTCCTGCAGACCGAAAGTTCTCATGAAACTAGCGTCAGTGTCAATCTCCTAGATAGGACTCCCAAGAATCATCACTGAGAAAGGAAGCCCTCCATAGGGATAATGGGACCAAGTACTGCACCATCTCATAATGAACTGATCCAATGAAAGGTTGCCAAGTCACGTCCCTCGCCTCAATGAGCTCTAGGTTAGCCCGAAGCATCACAAAGTTAGTGATCTCCGATCGCTGGGCTACCTGGTCACGATCCCACCTCAAAGCACGAGGATAAAGGTCATCCTTGATAACTATAGGGCAACAAATAGGCAGATACTCGTAGCTCCACCTAACAAGAAAAGGCCAGAAACCAGTCATGTTACCCTAATGGGAGGAAGTCCGGACTCACATCGATCGAAGGAAATAGCCGAAAGAGAAGGACCCCCAGTCCAGCTCAGATAAAGCGCCGAGATCAGCTACTACACTCACCAAACGAAAAGGCACGAGTGACTTGTTGTTGTTGCAGAAGCAGCTGTAGATGATGTATAGAATAAGTTGTCGCCTCATGACGTCTCGCCAAGCAGGTGGTGGCTCAATAGCAAAAGTACTATCGTCCCAACTAAGTTAAGAGACTGGGAAAGCAGAACGCTTAGGAGGGGGCAAGTCCAGCAGAATACATGCTTCAGCTCTGCTAACTGACTATAAGGTGATTCGCCAACCAACGAAGGAAAGCCTCATGATGATAGCCCAATCCAAAGGAGTGGGTCCTAGCTTAAAACCAACAAAATGGGAAGTCCCAGTCTCTCCAAACAATCTCTCAATAAGTGCCAACACTAGATGCTTGTTCAGGCGATTAGCCTGTAATCCCATGAAAGCTCCAAACCCAATCTTAGCTAAGAAAGCACGGTAAGATGGAGCGGCCCGCTGTATGGTCAGAAACACCTAATGGACAACCCCTCTGAAAGCTATGTGTACCTGCGGAGAGGGCAAATATTGTCTAGAATACACACTGGGATGATAGGCAAGATCCCCTAGCGGTGGAATGTCTGGTACCTCCAAGTCGCCTAACTCAGCGTCTGTTTGTCTGTGCCGAATGGACGCTCTCCCGTAACCAGTCACTTGATTGCCAAGACCCGGTACCGCCTCCTCTGCACCATTCTCCTCCTTAAAGGCCTGCTCAACTGGAGGGAAGGGGTCGACTGGTGGTCTACTCCCCCAGCCGCTTTGGTTAGAAGACACCTATCCAGTAGATCGCCGACTACCCCGGGATCGGCTGGAACTGCTAACAGAATCGGTCTGGGCCGCCTTCCCAGAGCGGCATCTCCTCTCAAAACCATCGTCGCCCACATCTGCCATCCTGAAAAGGTAAGTCAAGGTAAGAGGTGTTAATATACAATATATGCAGATAAGAAATAAAAGCAGAAGAAAAAAATAGTAATAATGATAACCAAGGATAAAAAATGGCACAGCTGTTAGTGGATCTTGCTTTAGACGATTCAAAAAGTTTTTAACTCAACTCTCGAAAAGTTTCTTAAATTCAACTTCTCAAAGGGTTTCTTAATCCTTTTCTCGATATTTTTCAAAAAAAAAAAAAAAATCTTTCCTCTGAAGATCCAAAAACTCTTTCGAAAGATTTTTTAATTCCCTTGCAGTTCAAAATTAATTCTCGAAAGTCAAAAATGTTTTCCTTCCCAAAAATTCATTTTAGGAGTCATAGTCTAAAATTCTTGAAATTAAATCTCAAAGTTCCTCAGTCCATCTTAGAGCTTTTCTAATCTTATGTCTATTCCAATCAGTATTCTAGGTTTTTCAAAAATTCTTCCCTAAAAAGTTTTCAAGGTTTCGATTAAAAAATTCCTGTTCCAAAATTTCTGTCAAATTCCAAATCTTTTTGTTTGTCTTTAAAAAAATCCATTTCTAAGTCAAAATGAATTTTCTACACATTTTGATTTTCCAACTTTGAGTCGAAATGGATTTTTTAAACCTCTAGGGTTTTCTGTCTTTTTCCTTTAAAAAGATTTTATTCCAAAACTTTTCCAACTCTTTCCTTAAATTTCAAAAATTTTTCGCAGAGTTCTGCTAAAAAATGATCCCTACAACACCCATAACATCAACATTGCATAACGTCACAATAACATCAACACCCGCACACACTTTTTCAAATTTCTAAGCTTTTCAAAAGATTTGTTTATTTTTCAATAAATCAATTGTTTTCAAAGTTATTCTAAAAATTTCTCAAAATTACTTCAAATGTTTTATAAAATATTCCTACATTTTTCTAAACACTAAACTCTAATAATTTCTCAATTTTTTTCTATTTTTCCTATTTTTCCAAGTATTTTTCTATTTTTTAAAAAATAATACATTCACCAAGTTTTAAAAAAATTAGGAAACTTCACATAGTTGTTAAACACATTTTTCTAAGGCACATTGTATAAAATTCTAGCCGAAAAACTCAATGCCCAAAGCTGTAGGGATAAAGGCCCAATTCTTGTGTAAACCCCCTTCACATAAACACATAAAATAACTCAAATTCAATCAAACGAGTACCAAAATGCAAAAAATAACTCCACTAGAGTGTTCAAAACATATCAAAACATCAATTTTCACTGTTCACAAGGCTCAAATGGAATTGTACACATCAAAATCCACATAAAATCAAAAACTCACCTTTTGGAGTTCTCCAGCGAAATCTTCTCTTTCGGTAACTTTTTTGGTGACGGTGTTTACTTTCGGTAATCTCTTGTGGTCCCTTTGAAGCACTCTTTCAATGTCCAAGTCGGTTTCCTCGCAATGCCTTTCGGTTTTTTGAAAGTCCTTAAAATCCCATAGCAGTGTTGAACTAGCAATTTGCTAGTTTTGATCACAAGCCTAGCGCCACTAGCAGTGACACGAAGCCAATTTCAACAAAGGCGCCACTGCTAGTGGTGCTAGTATCCAACTCCGGGTAGTTTTGCCTTTTTTGGGGCCAAAACTCGATTTTAAAGGCCATTTGAGCCTAATATTCATTTCCAAACTCCCGTCTTCGAAAATTTTTCAAAGATTGTCCCTCTGACCGCCTCATGGTCAACATGGGACTCTTAATTTATTGTTTTCTATCTTTAATAGGCGAAGACAGAAAAAGAGGGGTAGCTGTAAGCACTTCATTTTTGCCCGCTCGATAGTCTCTGTTGCGCCCAGATTTTTCGCACTCGAGGAATACTCACACAAGTGGAAAAAATGTTGTACTCTCTCGTTAGAACTCACCTTCCTGAAAGAATGAGTGCGACTAGGTTTAAATTGAAAATAGATTTGAATAAAGGGCTTTCGAAAAAGATTTGGAGTCGCCACCTAACTTGATTAAGGTGAGTTAGGTCACCTAAAAACTAAGCACAATCCGAGGATCATACTTAGGATTTTTGAAAACAATTTTGAAAATACTTCCTCAAGAGAGGGTTTTTAAGAAAACAGGTTGCTTGGCAACCTTTAGAAAATATTTAAGCCCTTTTTTTTGAAAATAACTCCATTTTGGTCTTTGAAATCAGTGATCTAGGTTCGAAGGTTGATTACGTGTAGGGAAGAGGCACTAAGCCATCACCTTACCCCGCCTTTTTGGTACCTACATGTCAATCTACCCTAGATTCACCTATGAGAGTCTTTAACTAATTATTGTTCAATCCTATTCATTTTGAAAAAGAATTTTTGAAAAACATGATGCATGATATGCAAGTGTAAGAGAAGAGAATTGAAAAATAGATTTGAAAATAGACTTATTTGAAATTGATTTGATTTGGAAATAAATTTGAAATTGGAAAGTTTGAGAAATTAAAAATAGAAATTTGGAAATAGAAACTTGAAATTGGAATTTTGAAAATAAACTGGAATTTGAGATTTGAGAAATGTTGAGGAGTTTAAAATTTGAAAGAAGTCGTGACCGCACCCATGAGGGTGGAGTTAAGAGTTTGAAAAGTGTTGTGACCCCTCCTATGAAGGTTGCCTACGTATCCCTTTGGGGGAATCAGGTCAGTCGTAGTTCGGACCGGGGTCCGATTGAAAATAGAAGGTTGGATTGGAAGAAATTGATTGAATTGAAAATTGGATTTGATTTGAGATTAGAAGAGGAGATTGGAAATTGAAATTGAGAAGATTGATTTTGGAAAGACTTGGTTTCAGGAAACCTAGACTTAGGAAAGAGACTTAAGAAAGATATGACCCGACTTGGAAGGTTTAGAAAGAACTAGATTTAGGAAATGTTTGAATTAAGAAAGGAAAAGTTTTGAATTAAGAAAGTTTCAACTTAGGAAAGTTTTGAATTAGGAAAGTTTCCACTTAGGAAAGTATTGTTTTAGGAAAAGTTTTGAAAATAGGAAGTTTTGAAAGTAGGAAAGTTTAGAATTTGGAAAATTTTAAAATAGGAAAGTTTTGAAAATTGGAAATTCTTGAGTTTAGAAAGTTTTGGAATTTGGAAAGATTTGAAATTTGGAAAGTTTAAGATTTAGAAAGTTTTAGAGTTTGAATTTTAGAAAATCTTGAAATTAGGAAGGGTTTGAAAACTTAAGTTTAAAAAGTTAAGATTTGGAAAGGGGTACAATTAGGAAAGAGTCGAGTTAGGAAGGATGTGGAAATTGAGTTTTAAATTTTAGGAAAGATTTTTATTTTCAAGTTTTGGGAACTTAAGATTTAGGAAAAGAAGAGCTTAGGAAGGATTCAAATTAGGAAATATTTGGATTTTGAAATTTAAGAGAAGATTTTAAGGTTTAGGTTTAGGAAACTTATGGTCTAGGAAGGAATTGAATTAAGAAAGGTTTGGATTAGGAAGGGATTGGATTTGGTTTCTAAAAGAAAAGATTTGATTTTGTTTCCAAAACGGAGGACGGGATCTAGTTTCCTAAACGGGAAGATTGGATTTGGTGTCCTAAAGGGAAAATATGATTTGGCAAGGATTTGGGAAGGGAGATTCTAGAAGCCCTAGATTTTGAAAATTATAGTTTTGACGTAAAAAAACAGGTTTTGGAAACATGTATAGTTTGGATGTAAAAACAAGAAGTTTTGGAAACCTAGGTTTGGGGCAAAATTTGAAAATCATGTTTTCGGAAAAAAATTAGGGTTTCCTAATTGTGAGTTCTAGGGCTTAACTTGGGCTCTAAGGAAAGAGGATTTTTGGAAAGTGCGTTTTTAAAAACGAAGGTTTTATAGAAGGGAATCCTAGGGAGGAGTTTTTGGAAAGTGAATTTGAAGATAGAGTTTTTGGAAAAAGTTTTTAAAGAGAAAGAGTTTTTGGAAAGTGTGTTTTTGGAAACGAAAGTTTTGGAAAGAAATCCTAGAGACGAGTTTCTAGAGGAAAGATTTTGGAAAGAGAGTTTTTGGCAAGATTTTTGGAGAGAGTTTTTCTAGGAAGATTGTTGAAGAGAGTTTTTGGAAAAAATTTTAGGGAACGTTTTTAGAAAGTGGATTGTGGGCAGAAGATTTTGGAAAGGAGTTGAAAAATGGAGTTTTGGAAAATAGATTTTGGGAGGGAGTTTTTGAAAACAATTTTGGAAAGGAGAGTTTTAGGAAAGTATGTTGAAAAAGAGATTTTTAGGAAGAGATTTTTGAAAAGAGAGCTTTTAGAATGTGTAAAAACATCTCACTTTCCTAAAGCAATTCTAGCCATAGGAAGGCTAGAACCACTTTAGGAAAGTGGTTTTTGAAAATAACAAGGAGTTGAAAATATGGACCATGTGGGCCACTTTGAATATAACACTTTCCTAAAGCAATCCTAGCCATAGAAAAGCTAGAATCACCCTAGGATTGTGATTTTGAAAACACGTTTCGAAAAAGTGATTTTGATGCAATTTTAGAAACAAGTTTGAAAACGACTTGAAGAACAATTTTGAAAACAGTTTTTGGAAGATAGAAGATCATGATATGCACAATGCAATTTTAGGGTCGTGAACATACAAGGCTAAGGCTTCACCACATAATCAAGGGGGCCAGACCCACATGGTCTCTGGTTAGACTAGAAGAAAGCCCCCGGCACGGTGACTCTCCAATAGCCCAATCTTACACATGGACCGAGAATTCCCTTGTTTCAAGCATGTAAAGAAAGGGGGGGGGGGAAAGAGATAGGGGATTAAAATAGAGAAAACCCAAGTGGGTTAGGAGAGAGAAGAGAGAGGGGGGAAGTGCGGAAATTTAAATAGGGAGCCTACCGTATGTCTTGTTTATTTTGCGCGCCTTGCTTGTCTTCAATCTTCGGTCTTCGTCTTGATCTTCGTCTTCAATCTTCAAGAGTTGTCTTCAAGCTTCAAATTTCAGATTGCAGCTCTTCAAGTCTTCGAAGGAGGGTTGAAGGTTAGTGTAAGAGTGTATGGGGGTATGTATGAGTGTGTAGGAGGCTAGGGTTTGTGTATGGTGGCTAGGGTTTGGGAAACCTAAGGAGGCTAGGGTTTATGGAGTGCTCGAGCTCTGTATATCGAATTATATGATTTTTGGTTTGAGTTTGCGGATCCTTTTCACGTTGGAGGAGGCTCTGTATTTATAGAGATTGGATAACACTGAAGCCTGTTGTAGTGGCGCAAGGCCAGAATTTACACTGGCGCCACTAGGAGTGGCGCCAGGCTAATTTTTGGCTTAGCGCCACTACTAGTGGCGCCACCCATTTAGGAAATATTTAAGGTCAGCAAGCAACGTATCTTTGATTAGATTTGGGCGTCTGTACTAGTGACTACCATGCAATTTTTAGCCTAGCTTCACTAGGAGTGACTCCGTAAAGTCCGGGAATGATTTGAAGGAGCCGAGAATGACCCGGAAGGCTGGAAAAGAGCAGGAACACTCAAAATAGTGTCCTGGAGGTATTTGACTTGAGAAATGAGGATATGATGTGTTGGAAAGGTTGACCGGGCCTTTAAGGGCAAAACGGTCAATCAAATCGGGAAGCTGCCGGGACGGACTTGGACTGTCCCGGAAGAAGACTTGGGATTTGGAAACATTATTTAGAATGTTCCCAAAGGTTACCGGTTTGATACCCAGAACCGGTGTGGTCAGAAAAGGTGACCGGCCCACCAGGGGCAAAACAGTCATTTCGCACTGGGTTTGCCGGAACTGACTCGGAATGATCTGGAAGGATAGAAGAAGGTTGAGAATACTATAAGAAGCAATCTCAAGAGATTGCCGGTTTGATACCCAGAGCCGGTGTGGTCGAAAAAGGAGACCGGCCCACCATGGGCAAAACAGTCATTCCGTACCGGGTTGGTCGGAACTGACTCGGAATGATCCGGAAAGGTAAAGAAAAAGTTGAGAATACTATAAGAAGTAATCTCAGAGGGTTACCGGTTTGATAACCAGAGTCGGTGTGGTTCTCGTGGCATTCGGATGCCTAGGGGCGGAATGGTCATCTTGATTGGAAAGTCTCAGAAAAGGTCCAAAGGGCAATTTGGTCATTTTTCACCGAAGTGGGCCAACAGACACTGGTGTTGACCTGGGTTTTGAGTGTTTCCGCTACTCTGACAGCGGTCGTCGTGACACAGGGGTTTGTTGGCGATTCCCTATATCGACCTATTTGTGAGTATTTCTGCTACTCTAACGGTTGTGATATTTACGAGTATTTTCGCTACTCGGACCGTCTCGAGGAATAAACTGTCTCGAAAGAAGGATTGGAAAGGGGACTTATCATCTTTGAAAAGACACGCTTGATTTGGAACCGTCTCGAGGAATAAACTGTCTCGAGAGAGGGATTGGAAATGGGTCTTACCGTCTTCGAAAAGACGTGCCTAGATTGGAACCGTCTTGAGGAATAAACGGTCTCGAGAGTGGGGTTGGAAAGGGGACTTATCGTCTTCGAAAAGAGGTGCCTGGATTGGAACCGTCTCGAGGAATAAACTGTCTTGAGAGTGGGGTTGGAAAGGGGACTTATTGTCTTCGAAAAGACGTGCTTGGATTGGAACCGTCTCGAGGAACAAATTGTCTCGAGAGAAGGATTGGAAAGGGGACTTACTGTCTTCGAAAAGACGTGCCTGGATGTGAACCATCTCGAGGAATAAACTGCCTCAAGAGTGGGATTGGAAAGGGGTCTTACCTCCTTCGAAAAGACGTGCCTGAGTTGGAACCGTCTCGAGGAATAAACTGTCTCGAGAGAGGGATTGGAAAGGAAAGGACAATGCCCCTAAGGGCATTTTGGTCATTTTGCCTTTATTTGGGCCTGCTGGGCCCGCGAAGCGATGGACAGACGAGATTTGGACTTAGAAAATCGATTTCGATTAGAATACGCCCACAATGACTTGAAAACAAGTCTGGACGGAGTGTAGACTACCGAGCGGTCAAAAATGGGGTGCTTACAGCTGCCCCTCTTTTTCTGTCTTTGCTTGTCAAAGACAGAAAACGATAAGAATAAGAGTCCCTTGTTGACCGCGAGGCAGTTGGAGGGACAGACATTGGGAATCTTTCGACAACGGGGGTCGAAAACGGATAACGGGCCAAAAAGGCCTTCGAAAATGAGTTTTGGCGGGAAAAAGGGCAAAACTGCCCAGAATTTGCAACTGGCGCCACTAGCACAGTGGCGCTTTTGGCAAAAAATGCCTAGCGCCTCTGATAGTGGCGCTAGGTTTGAAGTTAAAACCAGAAAATTTTGGTTCGAGTGCTTACGGGATTTTGGAGAGTTTTCGCAAATTTGTGAGGCATTGCGAGGAATCCATCTTGAACATTGAAGGAGCACTCCTTGGAGACCACGGGTGATTGCCGGAAGGAGACCACGTTGCCGGAAAAGTTGCCGGAAGAGAAAAATTCGCCGGAGAACTTCCAAAAGGTGAGTTTTCAAATTTGGTTAATTTTGATACATAGAACTTCATTTGAATAATGTGAATAGTGGAAATTGATGTTTTGGTATGCTTTGAACACTTTGGTGATGTTGTTTTTGCATTTTGATGCTTGTTTGATTGAATTTGAATGATTTTTCATGATTATGCAAAGAGGGTTTTCCGCAGGAATAGGAGATCTGTTCCTACAGACATGGGCATTGGGTTTTCTGGCTATATTTTTGTGCAATGTGTCTTAGAAAAATGTGTTTAACAACCGTATGCAGTTTCGTGATTTTTTGAAAACTCGGTGAATTTTTGGTTTTTTGAAAAATATAAAAATATTTAGAAAATTAGAAAAATTAAGAAAACTCGAGAAATTGATGAAATTTTTAAAGTTTGAAATTTGAAAAAATATTGGAATATTTTAGAAAATATTTTAGGTGATTTTGAAAAATTTTGGGAGGCTTTTGAAAACCATTGATTTATTTGAAAAATAAAACATGTGTCTTGAAAATTTTGAAAAATTGAAAAATGTGCGCGGGTGCTGATATTATGTGATTGTAACAATGTGAAGTACACGTTTTGTGTTTTGTGTTGATGTCATGGGTGTTGTAGGGGCCATTTTTAAACGGGACTCTGCCGAAATTTTTAGAAATTATGGAAAGAGTTAGAAAATTTTTTTAGAAATAAAATCTTTTTGAAGGAAAAAGACAAAAAACCCTTGAGATTTGATTTGAAGTTGGAAAATCAAGATGTGTAGAAATTTTGTTTTTGATTTGTTATTCGAAATCCTTTATTGGTTTTGTTTGTGTTAGTTGTTTATTTTATTTTACTATTATTTGAATTGCATGTATGGCATGTTAACGTTTCTTACCTTGGCTTACCTTTCAAGGATGGCAGACGCGGTTTTGAGTCGACTGAGAGCCTGGCACAGTAGATACCCTCTGGATGAGCAGGATATCTTTCGTCGGTCCTTTGGTCGGGTAGCCTCACTTCTATCAGTGCGGCTCATTCTCGGGCTCATGGAGGCGGTGATTCCCTTTTGACAGCCTGCCTTGTCTCTTTTTTGCTTTGGGGAGTGCGACCTTACCCCTACTGCCCATGAGTATAGATTTCTTCTTGGTTTCTGAGATGTTTCTGCTGACATTGTGGGACCCCTCTTTTCCGAATGGTTGTATCACAGTGGTTTCGTCCCAGCTCGGATTCAGATGCGCAGTTCTTTCGTCTTCTTCTTTGCCCTAGTTTCCTTATGTCCCAGTAGAGTTCCTCTTTTCCTGTTTTGAGTTTCCCACGGATATGCGAGTTCATTCAGGTGAGTGGCACACCTCCCAGGATTGGGCTGTTTCTCGTATGGTTGCTTTGGCCTTGCTCCTGCTGAACTTTTTGGTGTTCCCTCGAGAGGATGATTTAGTGGACTGTCGACTCTGTGCACCGCTGGCCTTGATCCGTAAGGGGCATTCCTATGCTCCTATGATTGTAGGGGAGACCTTAGTGAGTCTTACGAGATTCCAGCAGACCCTTGATGCTCGTTTCCGGGGATGCGCTACTCTCTTCCAGCTCTGGGCGATTGGTCACTTGTTTGTTACACTTTTGTTCCAGCACACGTGGTATCCTCAGCTCGACCATATACATTCCCTGGCGAGATCTCAGGGTGTCATGGCAGATGAGGGGAGATTTCCACAGACCACTGCATCTTGGGCTGACTATCTTCAAAGCATGAGGTCAGGCACTGTCCAGTGGTATTCAGGACTGGTCGGTAGGTATTGCTTGAGAGTTCGACCTTCTGGGAGGGCCTTCGTCCCCTTAGCAGGCTTGCGGGGCATTGCCCCTTTCTTCGGTATTCGAGTTTTGTGTCAGCTTGGTAGGAGTTAGGATATTCCTTATTTAGCATCTGCAGCCGAGTTTACTCTTGTCTTTAAGGCGTCGATCCCTAGATCAATGGTGGAGAAAGTTATTGATACATGGAGATCTTTGCTTCCTCACGTGGATGATGATGGTCCTTTCTCTGTCATGCCCCCTGCGACTGAGGCCTATCATTATTGGCTTCGACGCTACGTGTTGGGTCCCAGTAGACTTGGGGATCTTCTCATTGAGACTCCTTTACCTCCTGTAGGGTATACCGACTTCTTGACTGCTATGATTGTTCAGGGGCGTCGTCACAGGCGGGAGAACCGTTGTCTGATACGGATCTTGCATGACCGGTTGAGGATGAGAGACGCTGAGGTAGTTTCACTAGAGAGGCAGCTAGCAGCAGCCAAATCGACACATGATGACCCACCTTTGGGTGCTACGAGGGTCCGCAGGCGGCCACGTGGCATTTTTGGTAGTTCTCCTTCCATAGACTGTGGAGACCCTTACTTGAGAGAGGGACATGCTTCTGGCTAGATGTGCGGACTATGAGCGAGGCCGACCCGGGTCTTCGATAGCTGGTACTTCTTCGAGTGCTCCTCTTGTGACTGGCGAGCCAGTGGATCCCTGCGTAGTTGATTCCTCCTCTGATGACGACGGGGAGCGATATATTTTTGCCCCTCGTTCTTAGATTTGCTGATTTCTGCATTTGTAGAAAAACATACTTTGTTTAGTGTTATGTCTCTTTTTATCTTATGAATTCATGACCTCCCGTACTTTTGGTATGGTTTCCCTGCATGATTAGTATAGCAACAAATTTGGGAAAATTAAATGAGAATTGCAGTTTAATGAAAAATAACTCCCTTTCGTTTGATTCTCTGACTCATTGATTGTCCCGCGAAAAGGACCCCTGCTTCCCTTAACCCTAACTGGGCTAAGCCAGAGAATGCCTTTCGAGACGCCTTTCAACTTTTACACTGTTGCTTTCATACCTTAACTTCTGGAGAATGTAGTGGCTCAAGCTATTTCTTATATCTAAATCTCTTGCTCCCCCCCCCCCCCCCTCCCCTTTTTTCTTTCTTTTTTTTTTTTTTGATATTTTTACTACTAGTGCCCCTGAGGGTTTTCACCAGTCCCAGCTCTGTCATTTTTGCACCAAGGCGCCTTTGCAGGTTTTCGCTAAGGTCGACAGTTTTGTATCTTGCCACATCCCTACCTTTTTACCTACGGCGCCCTTTCGGGTTTTCACCGCATCCTCGGGAAGCGCTTAACTTTTCTCTCTTCTTTCTCTCTCTTTCCTTAGCTTGGTTTCCAGTTTCTGTTGGGAAGCTCCTAAATGCTACTCGCACCATCCTCCAACCAACGACATATTTTAGTAAGCTCATTTGAACTAATCAATTTAATTCTAATCTGAGAGGAGTTTCAGGGTTTGTGGGTTTTTTACTCTTTGAAAAAGGAAAAGGGAAAGGCTCAAGCCTACCATTCTACTACTGATCAATAATTTTTGGTGTAATGGCACTTTTTCTGCGTATTCCCATCTTTCTTCGGGTATTTCATTCGTGCACCCCTTGTTCTTTTTTTTCTCTATTTTTGTTACCAATGACGTTAACACCAATGTTTTTGCAAACTTAAAGTAATACCTCAAGGGTTTTTTCTTTTTTTTTTCTTCTTTTTCTTTTTTTCTCTTTTTTTTCAGTGCCTCTACTTTAACTTAACATGATCACTTTGTTGGGGAATGTTCCTGAAAGAAAGTAACCGGCTCTAAGGGTTTGACAAAGGTTATTTATATGCATTTTAAATGGCTAGAAAATGAAATGAGGGCCTCTTGTCATCCTGGAATTAGATTGTTTAGTCCATAGAGCTTTACCCTTGAAACACTACCCTATTGATTAGTGGAGAATGGGGAGAGTAGATTTTATTGCTTCTTCACAGAAACCAAAGGTCTAGCTTTTGGAATCATATGTAGTAGTGTTTGACAGCATCTGAATTCAATGGGCTAGGGAATTCTTAGCCATCCATTTCCTCCAAAATGAGAGCTCCTCCGGACAGGACCCTCTTTACCATGAATGGCCTTTCGTAGTTTGGAGCAAATTTCCCCTGTGCTGCCTCCTGATGGGGGACACGTTCTTGAGCACCAAATCTCCCGGTTGGAATGATTAGGGTCGTACTTTCTTATCAAACGCTCTGGCCATTCGTCTTCTGTAACATTGAGCGTGATAAACTACAGCCAGCCGCTTCTCGTCCAGCAAACAGAGTTGGGCATGCCGGTCTTTAATCCATTCTGCTTCATCTAGTTTGGTTTCTGTTAAGATCCGTGAAGAAGGAATCTCAATCTCAACAGGGATGACTACCTCGGTGCCGTAGACCAGCTCGAAAGGGGTACTTCCGGTGGAGACCCTCATAGTAGTTCGGTAAGCCATTAATGCGTATGGAAGTTTCTCATGCCAATCTCTGTAGTTGTTAATCATCTGTCGGAGTATTCTCTTAATGTTGTTGGCTGCTTCTACTGCTCCATTCATCTGGGGTCGATAAGTGACCGAATTCCGGTGGGTAATGCGAAATGTTTGGCATAGCTTTGACATCAATTCATTATTTAGATTGGAAGCGTTGTCAGTAATGAAGGACTTGGGAATTCCATACCGGCAGATGATGTGATTTTTTATGAACCTTTCTACAACCCTCTTGGTGACATGGACGTAAGAGACGGCTTCCACCCATTTAGTAAAATAATCAATGGCGACCAGGATAAAGCGATGGCCGTTGGAAGCTTTAGGAGTGATTGGACCAATCATATCTATTCCCCACATAGAAAAAGGCCATGGGGCTGACATAGAATGGAGCTCAGTCGGCGGTGCTTTGATCTTATCCCCATGTATCTGACATTTGTGACACCGAAGAACGTATCTAATGCAATCTAACTCCATTGTTGACCAGTAATACCCTGTCCGGAGAATCTTCTTTGCAAGCGTGTGGCCATTCATGTGGGGGCCGCAAACTCCCTCGTGTACTTCCTCCATAATGACTTTGGCTTTGGCGGTATTGACACATCTTAGAGGTCTGAACCATGATCTCTTGAAAAGCTCATTTCCAGCCATGAAGTAGTGCCCTGCCAAACGACAAATGGTCTTCCCATCACGTTGTGTTGCCGCATCGGGGAACGTCCTGGCTTGGATATACCTCTGGATGTCATAAAACCATGGTTTCTCGTGGGGTTCAATAGTTGTGTGCAAGCAATAGGAGGGGACATCCCTGGTAAAGATCTGTAGGGGGGTATTTCAGTGCCCCTATCAACCTTGATTGCTGCAGCTAACGTAGCCAAGGCATTGGCGAAGCTGTTCTCTGTTCGGGGTATGTGACGAAAATTCACGCTTTCGAATAGCTGACACAAATCTTTGACCTGTTGATGATACGGAGAAAGTTTTGCATCTCGAATTTGGTACACGTCCTTGGATTGCTGAATGACCAAATATGAATCGCTGAGAACAACCAATTCATCAATCTTCATTTCTAATGCCAATCTTAACCCCAAGATGCAAGCCTCATATTCGGCGATGTTATTGGTGCAGAGTTCAAGTTGTAACTTAACCACAATAGGATAATGACTACCTGTTCTCAGCACTACTATTGCCCCAATGTCGGCTCCCCTTTTGTTAGCAGCGCCGTCGAAAAACATCTTCCACCCGGCTGGTTCTTGCTCTTCAGATGCACCATCAACGCATAGTATATTTTCATCAGGAAATTGGGGCTCCATGGATTGATAATCATCAATGGGGTTCTCAGCCAAATAATCAGCTATCACCTACCCCTTAACTGCTTTACGAGTAATGAATACAATGTCGAATTCTGATAGGATCATATGCCATCGAGCAATTCTGCTAGACAGGGTTGGTTTCTCAAATATATACTTAAGGGGATCCATTTGAGAGATGAGGAAGGTGGTATGATAGAGCATGTAGTGTCGAAGCCTGTGAGCTGCTCAGGCTAATGCGCAGCAGGTTTTCTCGAGATCTGAATACTTCGCTTCATATGGCAAAAATTTCTTACTGAGGTAGTAAATAGCTTGCTCTTTTCTTCCCATTTCATCATGCTGCCCCAGGATGCATCTCATAGAAGTATCTAACACTGACATGTACATCAGCAAAGGACGTCCCGGGGTTAGTGCCACTAGGATAGGGGGATTTCGAAGATATTCTTTAATTTTCTCAAACACTATTTGACAGTTATCATCCCACTCTTTTGGAACGTCTTTCTTAAGGAGCTTGAAAATAGGTTCGCACAGGTGGGTCATTTGGGCAATGAACCTGCTAATAAAGTTTAACTTTCCTAGAAAAGATCGAACCTCTTTTTTCCCTTTTGGTGTAGGCATTTCAACAATGGACTTTACTTTGGTAGGATCAACCTCTATCCCCTTTTCATTGACTATAAAGCTCAGCAATTTCCCTGAAGATACTCCGAATGTGCATTTGGCCAGATTTAGCTTGAGCTGATATCTACGGAGATGATCAAACACCCTCCGCAAGTTGAACAGGTGATCTTTCTGCTGCTTGGACTTGACAATCATGTCATCCACATAGATCTTTACTTCCTGATGCATCATGTCATGGAATAAAGTTACCATGGCTTTTTGGTAGGTTGCCCCTGCATTGCGAAGCCCGAATGGCATGACTTTATAACAGTATACTCCCCAGGGGGTAATGAAAGCAGTCTTCTCCCGATCCTCTTCAGCCAGCTTGATCTGATTATATCCCGAAAAACCGTCCATGAAGGAAAACATTCCATGACCAGCCGTGTTGTCAACAAGCAAGTCTATGTGTGGAAGAGGAAAATCATCCTTTGGACTGGCCCTATTGAGGTCCCGAAAGTCAATGCACATCCGCACGTTGCCATCTTTCTTAGGTACCGGGACAATATTAGCCAGTCATTGAGGATACTCTACTACTTGTAGAAATCCTGCCTGGAATTGTTTAATCACCTCCTCCTTGATCTTTAGGCTCCATTCGGGTTTCAATCTTCTTAGCTTCTGCTTAAAGGGTTTCATCTGCGGGTCTAAGGGTAGTCTGTGTTCCACAATGGATTCATCTAGACCGGGCATGTCTTGATAGGACCATGCGAAAACATCCAAGTATGCCTGCAAAAGTTCCGACAATTCTTTGCGCTGCCATTGATCTAGGCCTATACCGATTCTAAGTTCTTTCGGATCCACTTCATTTCCCAAATTAACGGTTTCCGTTTCCTCAATGTTTGGGGTATTACGATTCTCATGTCTTTCTATTTGTTCTCAAATTTCCTCTGGCACCTCCTCTGTAAGATTTACATCTTCTTCAATTCCCAGTTGTTGGTAATCAAACTCGGTGTTCAAGTCATCATTTATCAAGATTGACATTCTCCGGATTAGCTGAGTAAGATATCGGATGCAAGGGTCCCTGGCATGGAAAATAGTGTACAATAAATCAAACAAGAAAGGAATATTTTTTTCATTGATAACTTGATTTTAAAGAGTTAAGACAAATAAATTTAAAAGGACAAAGTTTGTTTATGGCAAATCAGTTGCTCCAAGATCCCACTTTAATGGGCTTTGTACCGAAACTTGCGAGCACGGATGATGTCTTTGCTGGCCCAATTATGCAACTTTTCACCTGGCAACGTCGCTCGAATGGATCCATCTTGGGTTACTCCGATGCTGGCCGTCATGACAGGCGCTTCTTCTGGGACCTTCCTCTTCTTCTTACTTAATATAGGTATTCCTTCCCCTATATCCAACTGCTTGAATTGGTTTGAGAGTTCCACGACAGCTTTCTTATCAGCCCTGTTCTTCCGCGCTGCTTCTATTTTCTCCTTTCTTGTGGGTACATACCCCAACCCAAAGGTGGGTTCAGCCGATGGTATTTCTATAATTTCAGGTCTTCCTTGTAAACATCTCCCTAAGCCTTTGCCCGAATGGAAGCCATTTGCTTTAAAATACCATACTACCATCTGAGAGTTCCTGGAATATTTTGGCTCCTCTTGATCTTCTTTCTGCACAACAGTGATATTTTCGAACGATTGAAAACAAGAGGGCAGTTCAATGTCAGATGCGATGATATCAGCCTTGTATACAGCGAGCTTTTTTTCAGCAAAAATGGAGATTAGCTTGGAGCTCACGATGAACTTGACTTTCTGATGAAGGCTAGAAGGAACCGCGCCAGCAGAATAAATCTAGGGCCTTCCTAACAGCAAATTATAGACAGCCGGAATGTGTAAGACTTGGAATTTAATTGTGAAGGTTACTGGTCCTATCTCAACAGGCATTTCAATTTCCCCCATGGCCTCCCTTCGAGAACCATCAAAGGCACGGATGATCATACCACTATTTTTCAAATAGGTTTGGTCCATTCCCAACCTTTCCAAGGTAGAATACGGGCATACGTTTAAAGCCGACCCATTATCTACCAATACCTTGGCCACCATCTTTCCTCTTATCCTTATAGCAATATGCAGAGCCCGGGTATGGCCTGTTCCATTAGCCGGAATCTCGTCATCAGAGAAGATGATGATGTTTGGGGCCATAATGAGACTCACCATATCATGTAGATTATCTAGCGTGAAACTCTCAGGCACATGAGCATCCTTGAGGATCTTTATTAAAGCATTCTGGTGCACCTCAGAAGTGAGCAGTAAACCCAACATCGAAATATGGGCTGGGGCTTTCCTAAGCTGTTCCATGATATCGTAATCGACCTTTCCTAAAGCTTTGGTGAATTCTGACATCTCTTGATCTGTTGGTTGGTTGGAGCACTCTCCTTCTTTATCCTTCCCCTTCCTTTTTCTTTCCACTTCAATAGAGGTGTAAAGGCGCCCTGACCGAGTCATCCCCCCTATTTCTATTATGGGCTCTCCAGTGCCCTTATCAGGTGGGTAATTCCATGGGACGTTATGAAGACTGGGTATTGGCGTTTGGGTTATAGTGGGAAGAGTTATCCTTGGATTTATGAGCCAAGGGATTGCCACAGGTGAAGGGTTGGTAAGGACGGGTAGAGTGGTAGGCTCAATCGGCTTCTTTGGCAAGACTAAAGGTAACTTAGGTTGTATGTCTCCTTGGTTGTTGGTTTGAGGTTCAGGTTGAGCCATAACGATCATGGGTTCAGGTTCGAATAACGTAGTAAGGACAAGGTGGTAATGGGAAGGGTCCAGTAAGGCTCCTATGGTTAGGTTCATGTTGGGTTGAAATGATTGCATGGTTAGGAAGGAATGATCTTGGTATTCGGGCTCCTCTAAGGCAGGAATTGTCCCTTCTGAGATTGCGGTAAGTGGGTTGCACAAGGGGTTCTTGCTAACATTCCTGCTTTCCAATGGTATGTTCTCCTGAAGCTTGTGAACCATGGCCTTTACTATTATGGAGGATGTTGGACTAGTATTCATTACCTATAACAATGACGACAACAGTTACAAATTAAAGTTTGGTTCTTGGAGAAATCTATGCAATGCATGTCCTAGGGTACCCCTCTTTAGGAGGGAAACTAGCCATGATGTATTGGCCCATGCTTGGAGATAGGGGACTTGCCCCTGTATACAGAAACCTTACCGTCAGGTAGGAACCTTCAATCATCCATGCATTCATTCATAAAAATAAAGAAGTACATTAAATTTTGGGTTTAAGATACAAAAGAATTAAAATACAATTTAATAGGGGGAGGGGGAACATTTTCCTTTGGATTTCCACCTATCTACTTTTATAAAGGGAAAACCTAAACTACTCTTGAGTCTTCGGATCTGCCTTCGTTGGATTTGATGTCGAGGAGGCCGCTGAGAGACCTTGTTGATTGATTGCCCCTTGTCTTTTTGGCAACCCTATTTCCGTGAGCATAGAGGGATTGGGGCCCCTCTTACGGAATGGATTGAGATGCATGCAATGAGTCCTTAGGGTTACGTGGGAACCCTTAGGATTTAGGTAGGTTTAATGCAAGGGAGAGTGACCTTGGTGTCACTCTCAATGGGTTGATCATATGCATGAGAATGTAGTGACTTGAGTTACTTGGAACTCTTGTCTTGACATGGAATATTGAATGCATGGTATGCAAGGAGTGTAAGGAGAGAGAATGCAGTAGCAAAGTAGACATGCATGCATGAGCAGTCAAACAGGCATTATAACAGTATAAATACAGTCAGTATAACAGCAGGAATAGACAGATATAAATGAAAGTAAGAGCAGTTGCCCTTTCCTCCGTGATTTTGAAAATGGTGCTCGTGTCTTAAATCCGGCAGAGGTTCGGCTATGCATGGTGTCTATATGAGTATGAGGTTGAGGGTTGACTAATGCGTCCTAAAAAGGCTCGGTCCCCGGATCTTCAAACCTAGGCCCACTCCTCGAGGTGGTGCCATGATCGGTTGGTGATCCGAGCGGGGGAACCATCAAGAGGCCGTAGGCGAAGAAACTGACACAGCATCTTGCCCACAACCAATATACCGTTCCCCTTTTCTAACTAGAAAGGACATATCAAGGTATGCAAGTATACGGAATGCAAGTGCACATGCAGTGTGTGTGTGATTTTTAAAAGTGGAAGAAAGAGCCTAACAACTCTCATTCATCTTGTTCATCACATTCATGCATAGCAATTAATAAAACTTAAGCAAAAAGCGCACCTACAAAACAAAGATACAAGTGTTAGTATGTGGATGACAAACATAATACAAGATAATATGAATAAATGCATGTTTTTTGAAAATAATTTTAAAAATTTAGTTCTTGAAAATTTAAAGTGAATAGGATTGAACCAAGTTAATTGAAGACTCTGAATGGGTGAAGGGTAAAGGGACATGACTAACAGCCTAACCCTCTAAGTATCCCTAGCGAAGTCGCCAACTGTCGCGCCCAGATTTTTTGCACTCGAGGAATACTTACACAAGTGGAAAAAATACTGTACTCTCTCGTTAGAACTCACCTTCCTAGAAGAATGAGTGTGACTAGGTTTGAATTGAAAATAGATTTGAATAAAGGGCTTTCGAAAAAGATTTGGAGTCGCCACCTAACTTGATTAAGGTGAGTTAGGTCATCTAAAAACTAAACACAATCCGAGGATCATACTTAGGATTTTTGAAAACGATTTTGAAAATATTTTCTCAAGAGAGGGTTTTTAAGAAAACTGGTTGTTTGGCAACCTTTAGAAAATATTTAAGCCCTTTTTCTGAAAATAACTTCATTTTGGTCTTTGAAATCAGTGATCTAGGTTCGGAGGTTGGTTACGTGTAGGGAAGACGCACTAAACCATCACCCTACCCCGCCCTTTCGGTACCTACATGTCAATCTACCCTAGATTCACCTATGAGAGTCTTTAACTAACTATTGTTCAATCCTATTCATTTTGAAAAAAAATTTTTGAAAAACATAATGCATGATATGCAAGTGTAAGAGAAAAGAATTGAAAAATAGATTTGGAAATAGACTTATTTGAAATTGATTTGATTTGGAAATAAATTTGAAATTGAAAAGTTTGCGAAATTAGAAATAGAAATTTGGAAATAGAAACTTGAAATTGGAATTTTGAAAATAAACTGGAATTTGAGATTTGAGAAATGTTGAGGAGTTTGAAATTTGAAAGAAGTTGTGACTGCACCCATGAGGGTGGAGTTAAGAGTTTGAACAGTGTTGTGACCGCACCTATGAAGGTTGCCTACGTATCCCTTTGGGGGAATCAGGTCAGTCGTAGTTCGGACCGGAATCCGATTGAAAGTAGAAGGTTGGATTGGAAGAAATTGATTAAATTGAAAATTAGATTTGATTTGAGATTAGAAGAGGAGATTGGAAATTGAAATTGAGAAGATTGGACTTGCTTTGGAAAGATTGATTTTGAAAAGACTTGGTTTTAGGAAACTTAGACTTAGGAAAGAGACTTAAGAAAGATTTGACCCGACTTAGAAGGTTTAGAAAGAATTAGATTTAGGAAATGTTTGAATTAAGAAAGGGAAAGTTTTGAATTAGGAAACTTTCCACTTAGGAAAGTGTTGTTTTAGGAAAGGTTTTGAAAATAGGAAGTTTTGAAAGTTGGAAAGTTTAGAATTTGAAAAATTTTAAAATAGGGAAGTTTTGAAAATTGGAAAGTCTTGAGTTTAGAAAGTTTTGGAATTTGGAAAGATTTGAAATTTTGAAAGTTTAAGATTTAGAAAGTTTTAGAGTTTGAATTTTAGAAAATCTTGAAATTAGGAAGAGTTTGAATTTAGGAAGGGTTTGAAAACTTAGGTTTAAAAAGTTAAGATTTGGAAGGGGGTAGAATTAGGAAAGAGTCGAGTTAGGAAGGATGTGGAAATTGAGTTTTAAAATTTAGGAAAGATTTTTATTTTCAAGTTTTGGGAACTTAAGATTTAGGAAAGGAAGAGCGTAGGAAGGATTCGAATTAGGAAATATTTGGATTTTGAAATTTAAGAGAAGATTTTAAGGTTTAGGTTTAGGAAACTTATGGTTTAGGAAGGAATTGAATTAAGAAAGGTTTGGATTAGGAAGGGATTGGATTTGGTTTCTAAAAGAAAACATTTGATTTTGTTTCCAAAACGGAGGACGGGATCTAGTTTCCTAAACGGGAAGATTGGATTTGGTGTCATAAAGGGAAAATTTGATTTGGCAAAGATTTGGGAAGGGAGATTCTGGAAACCCTAGATTTGAAAAATTATAGTTTTGACGTAAAAAAACAGGTTTTGGAAACATGTATAGTTTAGATGTGAAAACAAGAAGTTTTGGAAACCTAGGTTTGAGGCAAAGTTTGAAAATCATATTTTCGGAAAGAAAATTAGGGTTTCCTAATTGTGAGTTCTAAGGCTTAACTTGGGCTCTAAGAAAAGATGATTTTTAGAAAGTGCATTTTTGGAAACGAAGGTTTTCTAGAAGGGAATCCTAGGGAGGAGTTTTTGGAAAGTGATTTTGAAGATAGAGTTTTTGGAAAAATATTTTAAAGAGAAAGAGTTTTTGGAAAGTGTGTTTTTGAAAACGAAAGTTTTGGAAAGAAATCCTAGAGACGAGTTTCTAGAGGAAAGATTTTGGAAAGAGAGTTTTCGGCAAGATTTTTAGAGAGAGTTTTTCTAGGAAGATTTTTTTGGTAGAAGATTGTTGAAGAGAGTTTTTGAAAAGATTTTTGGGGAATGTTTTTAGAAAGTGGATTTTGGGGAGAGGATTTTGGAAAGGAGTTGAAAAAGGGAGTTTTGAAAAATAGATTTTGGGAGGGAGTTTTTGAAAACAATTTTGGAGAGGAGAGTTTTAGGAAAGTATGTTGAAAAAGAGATTTTTGGGAAGAGATTTTTGAAAAGAGAGCTTTTAGAAGGTGTAAAAACATCTCACTTTCCTAAAGCAATTCTAGCCATAGGAAGGCTAGAACCACTTTAGGAAAGTGGTTTTTGAAAATAACAAGGAGTTGAAAATATGGACCATGTGGGCCACTTTGAATATAACACTTTCCTAAAGCAATCCTAGCCATGGAAAAGCTAGAATCACCCTAGGATTGTATTTTGAAAACACATTTCGAAAAAGTGATTTTGATGCAATTTTAGAAACAAGTTTGAAAATGACTTGAAGAACAATTTTGAAAACGGTTTTTGGAAGATAGAAGATCATGATATGCACAATGCAATTTTAGGGTCGTGAACATACAAGGCTAAGGCTTCACCACATAATCAAGGGGGCCGTACCCACGTGGTCTCTGGTTAGACTAGAAGAAAGCCCCCGACACGGTGACTCTCCAATAGACCAATCCTACGCATGGACTGAGAATCCCCTTGTTTCAAGCATGCAAAGAAAGGGGGGGAAAGAGATAAGGGATTAAAATAGAGAAAACCCAAGTGGGTTAGGAGAGAGAAGAGAGAGGGGGGAAGTGTAGAAATTTAAATAGGGAGCCTACCGTATGTCTTGTTTATTTTGCGCGCCTTGCTTGTCTTCGATCTTCGGTATTCGTGTTGATCTTTGTCTTCAATCTTCAAGAGTTGTCTTCAAGCTTCAAACTTCAGATTGCAGCTCTTCAAGTCTTTGAAGGAGGGTTGAAGGTTAGTGTATGAGTGTGTAGGGGTGTGTATGAGTGCGTAGGAGGCTAGGGTTTGTGTATGGTGGCTAGGGTTTGGGAAACCTAAGGAGGCTAGGGTTTATAGAGTGCTCGAGCTCTGTATATCGAATTATATGATTTTTGGTTTGATTTTGCGAATCCTTTTCACGTTGGAGGAGACTCTGTATTTATAGAGGTTAGACAACACTGGCGCCTGTTGCAGTGGTGCCAGGCCAGAATTTACACTGGCGCCACTAGGAGTGGCGCCAGGCCAATTTTTGGCTTGGCGCCACTACTAGTGGTGCCAGCCATTTAGGAAATATTTAAGGTCGGCAAGCAACGTATCTTTGGCTAGATTTGGGCGCCTGTACTAGTGACTACCATGCAATTTTTAGCCTAGCTTCGCTAGGAGTGACTCCGGAAAGTCCGGGAATGATTTGAAGGAGCTGGGAGTGACCCGGAAGGCCAAAAAGAGCAGGAACACTCAAAATAGTGTCCTGGAGGTATTTGACTTGAGAAATGAGGATATGATGTGTCGGAAAGGTTAACCGGCCCTTTAAGGGCAAAACGATCAATCAGATCGGGAAGCTGCCGGGACGGACTTGGACTATCCCGGAAGAAGACTTGGGATTTTAGAACATTATTTAGAATGTTTTCAAAGGTTTCCAGTTTGATACCCAGAGCCGGTGTGGTCAGAAAAGGTGACCGGCCTACTAGGGGCAAAACGGTCATTTCGCACCGGGTTTGCCGGAACTGACTCGGAATGATCCGAAAGGATAGAAGAAGGTTGAGAAGACTATAAGAAGCAATCTCTCGAGATTATCGGTTTGATACCCAGATCCGGTGTGGTCGAAAAAGGAGACCGGACCACTAGGGGCAAAACGGTCAATCTGTACCGGGTTGGCCGGAACTAACTTGGAATGATCCGAAAAGGTAAAGGAAACGTTGAGAATACCATAAGAAGTAATCTCAGAGGATTACCGGTTTGATACCCAGAGCCGGTGTGGTTCCTGGGGCATTCAGATGCCTAGGGACGAAATGGTCATCTTGACTGGAAAGTCTTAGAAAAGGTCCAAAGGGCAATTTGGTCATTTTTCACCGAAGTGGGCTAACAGACACTGGTGTTGACCTGGGTTTTGAGTGTTTCCGCCACTCTGATGGCAGTCGTCGTGATGAAGGGGTTTGTTGGCAATTCCCTATATCGACCTATTTGTGAGTATTTCTGCTACTCTTACGGTTGTGATATTTACGAGTATTTTCGCTACTCGGATCGTCTCGAGGAATAAACTGTCTCGAGAGAGAGATTGGAAAGGGAACTTATCGTCTTCGAAAAGACGCGCCTGATTTGGAACCGTCTCGTGGAATAAACTGTCCTGAGAGAGGGATTGGAAAGGGGTCTTACCGTCTTCGAAAAGACGTGCCTGAATTGGAACCGTCTTGAGGAATAAACTGTCTCAAGAGTGGGGTTGGAAAGGGGACTTATCGTCTTTGAAAAGATGTGCCTGGATTGGAACCATCTCGAGGAATAAAATGTCTCGAGAGTAGGATTCGAAAGGGGTTTTACCGCCTTCGAAAAGACGTGCCTGAGTTAGAACCGTCTCGAGGAATAAACTGTTTCGAGAGAGGGATTGGAAAGGAAAGGACAATGCCCCTAAGGGCATTTTGGTCATTTTGACTCTATTTGGGCCTGCTGGGCCTGCGAAGCAATGGACAGACAGGATTTGGACTTAGAAAATCGATTTCAATTGGAATATGCCCACAATGACTTGGAAACAAGTCTGGACGGAGTGTAGACTGCCGAGCGGTCAAAAATGGGGTGCTTACAGTCTCCAATCTGTCTAGACTTGAGTTCAAGTCAATATGGACATATTCCAATTTAAATCAGCTTTCCAAGTCTAATCTCGTCAATCAATCGCTTCGCGGGCCCATTGGGCCCAAATAGAGGCAAAATGACCAAAGTGCTGTTGAGGCATTATTCAGTCCAATTTCAATAAGCACGTCTTCTCAAAGATAGTAATTCCCCTTTTCAATCCAATTCCAAATCCACTCTGGCACATCTTTCGAGATAGTTGATTTCTCAATGTGGTAAATCTATCTTGTCTAGCATGTTTCCAAGAGAACTCTTCGGAACGGTAAGTCCTTTCAAACCCGTTGACCGGAACGAGACTCTAAGTCCCCTAGATGGTAGAACGGTCTACCTTTGGCGCCAGCTAGCCCGCTAATGAAGCAATGTCCGTTTCAGCATGCCTTTCGAGAAAGTTAATTCCTCAAGCGCTAAGTCCACCTAGCAGCTTCCCGAGATCAAGCAGTCTTTGGAATGATCGCGACCCCTTAGAGTAACGAAAATACTCGTAAACATCGCAACCGTCAGAGTGGTGGAAACACTCACAAACAGGTCGATGTAGGGAATTGCCAACAAACTCCTATGTCACGGGACCACCGTCAGAGTGACAAAAACACTCAAAACCCAGGTCAACACCAGTGCCTGCTAGCCCACTCTGGTGAAAAATGACCAAACTACCCCTAGGGCCATTTTCGGTATGTTTCTTAAGAAAGTACCTAAGTCTTCAGAACGGTAAGCGCACCCTTCCAAGATTGTCTCAAAAACAATTCAGCATGACTAGGTGCCTTCCAGCTAGTTTCGGGTCAATTTCGAGACCCTCTGGTCAAGATAACTATTTTGCCCTTAGGCATCCGAGTGCCCCAGGAACCACACTGGCTTTGGGTATCAAAGCGGTAACCTTCCGAGGATGTTTCTGATAGTATCCCCAGCCTTTCAATACATTTCTAGGTCATTCTGAGTCAATTCTGGCAAACCTAGTGCAAAATGACCGTTTTGCCCCTAGTGGGCCGGTCGCCTCTTCTAACCACACTGGCTCTGGGGATCAAACCGATAACCTCGTGGAACATTCTAGTTAATGTTTCCAAGTCTCGAGTCTTCTTCTGGGATATTCTGAGTCCATCCCGGTAGTTTTCTAGCCTGATTGACTGTTTTGTCCCTGATGGCTCGGTCAACCCCTCCGTCACATCTTGACATCATTTTTCAAGTCTACTACCCCTGAGACACTGTTGTAAGGGTTCTTATCCCTTTCTGGCCTTCCAGGCCATTCCCAGCCCTTCAAATCATTCTTGGATCTTCCGGAGTCACTGCTATTGAAGCCTAAAAATTGAATGGTAGTCACTAGTACAAGCGCCCAAATCTTCTGAAGATACATTACTTGCCGACCTAAAAATTTGGTGTCAGCCAAATTTGTGTCTGGTGCCACTCCTTGGGGCACTAGAAGGAATTTTTGCCTGGCACCACTACAACATGCACCAGGTCATTGCTCTGTCTATAAATATAGTGCCTCCTCCAGCATGAAAAGGGTCTGCAAACTCAATCTAAAAACTCTCTTCTTCGATACATAGAGCTCATAACCTCCCTAAACCTTAGTCTTCTTTAGGTTTTCCAAAACCCTAGCCTCCATACACAAACCCTAGCTCTCATACACTCATATACACCCCTGTACACTCCTAAACTAGCCTCCAAAGTTTCCAATGAAGACTTGAAGTGCTGTAACTCTGAAGTTTCCTAAGATCCAAGCAAGCTCTTGAAGGTCAAGGCGAAGACCGAAGCAAAGTAGGAAGAACAAAGCGAATAAAACCAAGCAAATAAAAGAAGACACAAGGTAGGCTTCCTATTTACGTTTATGCACTTCCCTCCCTCTCTTCTCTCTCTTAACCCACTTGGGTTTTCTTCTATTTTAATCTCCCATCTTCTACCCCCCTTTCTTGCATGCTTGAAACAAGGAACTTCTTGCTCCATGTGTAGGATTAGGCTATTGAAAGTTACCATGTCGGGGGCTTTCTCTTAGTCTAACCAGAGATCACGTGGGTTCGGCCTCCTTGATTATGTAGTGAAGCCTTTAACCTTGTATGTTCACGGCCCTAACTTGCATTGTGTATATCATGATCATGCATCTCTCCAAAATTCGTTTTTAAACTTGTTTTCAAAACTTGTATCAAAACCGTTTTCAAAACTTGCATTAAACTTTTCTTCTTCAAAACTTATTTTTCAAAATCACAATCCTAAGGTGATTATAGTCTTTTCATGGTTAGGTTAGCTTTAGAAAGGTGTTACATTTAAAGTGGCTAATATGGTCCATATTTTCAAATCCTCGTTATTTTTAAAATCACAATCCTAGAATGGTTCTAACCTTCTTATGGTTAGAATCGTTTTAGGAAAGTGAGGTATTTTTAGTGACTTGCAAAAGTCCACATTCAAATCCTTTCCGAAATCTCTTTTTAAACTTACTTTCCAAAAACCTCTCTTTAAATCCTTTCCAAAATCTCTTTTTACATCTACTTTCTAAAATCTCCTCTCTAATGCATTTTCTAAGAACTCTTTCCAATCTCCTTTCCAAAATTATTTTCTAAAGATTCCCTTCAAAAACTTAATTTTCTAAAAACTCTTTTCGAAAATCTCTCTTCAATATTCACTGTCTAAAAACACTCCCTAAGTTCCCTTCCTAAAAACTCTTTCCAAAAGTTCTTTTCCGAAAACTCATTTCTAAGATCTCCTTTCAAAAATATTCCTTTCCAAAAGTTCTACTTTCCAAAATCTCTTTTCTTGGAGTCTAAGTTAAGCCCTAGAGCCATGATCAGGAAACCCTAATTTTCTTTCCAAAAACATGATTTTTAATTTCTTATTTTGGCCTCCAACTTTAGGTTTCGAAATCCTATTTCTACCCCAAAATCTAGGATTTCTAAAACTTCCCCTTATCTCCCCATTTAGTAAATTAGATCCAATTCTCCGTTTTTGGAGACAAAATCAAATCATCTCTTTTTAGAAACGAAATCCAATCTTTTGCCTTAGGAAATAGGAATCCCAATCTTTCTTAATCTAAACATTTCCTAATTCAATCCTTCATAATCTCATACCTTCCAAAACTTTTTGTTTCCAAAACTTAAACTTTTAAATCTTTCCTTAAACTTTAAGCTTCTTAATCTTTCCTAATTCCATACCTTTCCAAATTTCAACTTTCCAAATCTAAATCTACAAATCTTTCTTAAATTCAAACCTTTCCTAATCTCAAGTATTTTTTAAACTCAAACTTTGAATCTTTCTAAAATTCTAAACTTTTCTAAATTCAAAATTTTCTTAAGTCAAAACTTTCTAAGTTCAAACTTTTCTTAAGTTAAAACTTTCAAAATTTTAAACTTTCCAAACTTCAAATCTTTCTTAAACTAAATTTTTCTTAATTCAAACTCTTTCTAAAATCAAACTTTTCCTATTTCAAAACTTTCCTAATTCAAAACTTCCCTAAAATGAAACCTTTCCTATTTCAAAACCTTTTTTAAAATGAAAATTTTTCTAAATCAAAACTTTCCTAAATCGAAACTTCCCTATTTCAAAACTTTCCTGAAATGGAACTTTCATATTTTGCAACTTTCCTAATTTGAACCTTTCCTAAATCCAATCTTTCTTAAATTCCAACTTTTCTAATCTTCCAAGTCCAACATTTGAGTCAAACCATTTCTAAAACCTTTCCAAGTCAAGTCCAATCTTTTTTAAACCTCAAGTTTTTCCTAAGTCTGATTTTTCCTAAGTCTAGGTTTCCTAAAACCAAGTTTTTCAAAACCAATATTTTCAAATCTTCCAATCAAAGTTCAATTTTCTCATCTTTCAATTCAAATTCCAACTCAATTTCTTTTCCCAATCAAAATATTCTATTTTCTATCAGACTCTTGTCCGAACTACAACTGACCTGATTCCTCAAAAAGGATACGCGGGCAACCCTCATTGGTGCGGTCACAACTTTATTCAAATCACCAATTTTATAATCTTCTTCAAGTTTTCAATTCCATAATCTATTTTAAATTTCTAATTCTAAAAATCTATTTTCAAATCCCTATTTTCAATTTCTAAAACTCTTATTTCAAAACTCAAAATCTTCTTTTCAAATCCAATTTCAAATCAAGTATTTTCTAATCATAAATTTCTTTTTCAAGTCTATTTTCAAAGTTAAATTTTTTTCTTGTACTTGCATATCATGCATCTTTTCTTTTAAACATTCTTTTCAAAAGTGGATAGTATTGAACATTTAGTAATTGAAGACTATAATGGGTGAATCTATGGTGAATAAACATATAGGTGCCGCAAGGGCGGGGTCGGGTGATGACTTAGTGCTTCTTCTCTACGCGTAACCAACCTCCAAACTTAGAATCAATGTTTTCAAAGACCAAATGAAGTTATTTTCAAAGAAAGGGCTTTAATATTTTCTAAAGGTTTCCAAACAACCTCTTTTCTTAAAAACCCTCTCATGAGGAAGTATTTTCAAAAAACCTTTTTCAAAAGCTCTAAGTGTAATCTTTGGATTGTGCTTAGTTTTTAGGTGACCTAATTCACCTTAATCAAGTTAGGTGGCGACTCCAAATCATTTTCCAAAAGCTCTTTATTGAATTCAATTTTCAATTCAAACTTAGTCATACTCATTCTTCTAGGAGGATGAGTTTTAACGAGAGAGTACAATATTTTTCTCGCTTGTGTGTGTATTCCTCAAGTGCAAAAAATCTGGGTACGACAGCTGGTGACTCGACTAGGGACACTTAGATGGTTAGGCCGTAGTCATGTCTTTTCACCCTTCGCCCATGTAGAGTCTTCAATTAACTTGTTCAATTCTATTCACTTTAAATTTTTAAAATCAAATTTTCAAAGTTGTTTTAAAAAAACATGCATTTATTTTCATCATATTATCTTGCATCAAGTTTGCCATCCACATACTAACTCTTGCACCCTTGTTTTGTAGGTGGGTTTTTGTTTGTTGTTTATGTCATACTAACTGCTATGCATGAATGAATGCGATGAACATGATGGATGGAAATTGTTAGGCTCTTTCCTCCGCTTTAAAAAATCACACACACACTATACGTGCACTTGCATTTTGCATACTTGCATTCTTTACCCTGATCTGTCCCTTCTAGTTAGAAGAGAGAATGGTATATTGGTTGTGGGCAAGATACTGTGTCAGTTTCTTCACCTACGGCCTCTTTATGGTTCACTCGCTCGGATTGCCAATCGATCATGGCACCACCTCGGGGAGTGGGCCTAGACTTGAAGATTTGGGAATCGAGCCTTTTCAGGATGCATTAGTAAACCCTCAACCTCATGCTCATACAGACACCATGCATAACTGAACCTCTGTCGGATTTAAGACACACACACTGTTTTCCGAAACCTTGGAGGAAAGGGCGACTGCTTTTACTTTCCTTTATACCTGTTTATTCCTGTTGTTATAATGACTATATTCTTATTGTTATAATATTTGTTTAACTGCTTATGCATGCACGTTTACTTTACCATTGCATTCTCTCTCCTTACGCTCTTTGCATTGATATCCATGCATATAATATGACGTCCCAAGACAAGAGTTCCAGACAAGAGTTCCAGAGTAACTCAAGTCGCTGCATTTTCATGCATATGATCAACCTAAAAAGAGTGACACCAAGGTCACTCTCTCTTGCATTAAACCTACCCAAACTCTAAGGGTTCCCATGTAACCTTGAGGAATCATTGCATGCATTTCAAGTCATTCTATAAGAGGGGCCCCAATCCCACTATGCTCATGGAGATAGGGTTGCCAAAAAGATAAGGGGCAATCAATCAAGGTCTCTCAGTGACCTCCTCGACATCGAATCTAAAGAAGGCAAATCCAAAGACTCAAGAGTAGTTTAGGATTTTATATGTAAAATTACATAGGTGGAAGTACAAGGAAAATGTTCCCCCCTTCCCCCATTAAAGTGTACTTTGATTCTTTTGTTCAATGAGTTTCCTTATTTTCTGCGAATAAATAATGAATTCATATTCCTGATCAATGGTAAGGTGCTTGCATATAGGGGCAAACCTCCTATCTCCAAAAGTGAACCAACATATCATGATTAGTTGCCCTCTCGAGTAGGGGCATCCTTAGAGCATGCATTGCATAAAGACGGATGGGCAAGAGTTTTCCAACCAACTAAATTCAGACATAGTCAAGTGTTACTTTGTATAAATTAGAAGTTCTTATTTTCTTTTGTGCAACAAAGAAGTCTGTTGCAATGAAGAGAGGCCTATGAACTTTTGTTAAAGGAAACTTTTATGTGTTCCATCCATGAATAATCGATATTTTTGCGGAAGAACTCGTGAAGACTAGATAGGCTAAATTGATATGATTTGAGGCCATCAATTCATTTTACCCTATACGCCACATCCCTTGCTATAACCCATTTTGAGCCGATTACATTTCTTCGACAAACCTGACTTGGTGATCACCGACCACAACAGGCAAGAGTAAGTTTGAAAAAAAAAGAGAAGGGGAAAAGGGAAGTGTGAGGCAAAAGAAAAAACTTATCACGCCCTATGATCCGAACTATGTGGATATGGGGTACATGACTGACTAGTAGCAAGGCTACCCGAGATCACATTACATAAACTGGTTGATCACTTGTGCATAGTCATTTAAAATTTGTGGAATGAAAACTTTTATAACTTTAAATATAATCCGTGTCATACATGATCGAACTGTGTCTAATCCAAAACATAATATACATAATGACCTAATTAAGGTCCACTAAAATTATAACATTATATCATTACAAAACATTGCGTCTAGCCCTCAAACATAATACAAAACATAGGCCCATGGGCCGTAGCTCAAAATCCACGTATTACCTCACTCTAGGGCCTCCCGGATTGGCTACCTGAAAATCATTTGAGAAAACGTAAGCTAATGCTTAGTGAATAACAATGGTGCATGAGCGAGAAAATATCATGGACCAGCAATTATATCCAACGTACAAGGGTAGATAATCATTTATGCAGATGCAATTAAGCTCTTAAACATTTAAAGCGTAGACTTGGAACTCCTAGGTAACGTAAACATCATTTGAAATATTTCAACATTTCAAAACTTAGTATTATAAGAATAGATGCAACATAACATTATTCTTGATATAACATTTCATATCTTGTCGTAAAACATGTGAACATATCATAGCTCTCAGTTCAAAACATACATGTGCTACAACTCAATATATGAGCTAGACTCCATAGTAACCATATAGGTCATGCTAAGGCTCTTTAGGCCAGGGATGTCTCCCAACATAGATAGTTTATTTCCCGTCCCTTATCGTAGGACTATCGGGCTAGATTAAGGTCTTACGACGAGAAGACCCGAGTTGGCACCATACATTGAAAACTTAGCATCTCTTTCATTTAAACATTATAGTCCATGGTTTTCATTCATAACATAAATATAACTTGCATGCATTTGAAATATGACATTTGTAGTTTAACATAGCATTGATGCATTAAAAATGTGTGGAAAATATTACATAATATGGAGGTGAATTTAAAACATTTAGAAATTAATGGAGTTTTACCCACGGCATATCATTACTCACCTCTCTCCAATAGAATGAGTGGTAGACAGGGTGTTCCTATACAAAATGCAAGTAGAAGTATGGAAATATCAATACAAGACTCCAAGGCAAAACAACAATGTAAAACGAGAACATAAGGTTGAGGTTTAAACATCAAAGCCGGGATGTCAATTCCTTCATTGCATCTCAACCACTTCACAAGGAAGAGTTCACACTCTAGGTTAATTTCATTTGAAAATAGGCTTAAAGGGCTTTAATTTGATAGGTCATGGGCCAAAAACACATTTCGGATGAAGAAGTTATGTCCCATAGAAAAGGGACTAAAATTTTGGAAGAAGAATGTTATTGACAAAATTTTGGGTCAACTTCAAAATTCAATATCACTAAATATATAAGGAATTAGAGTACAAAATTTATATGGATGCAAAGTTCTATGAATCTACTATCCAATGCTTTAAACGATGTATCAATCCGAGTTTTCTATAGAAAGTTATGCTCATTTAACGAAACAGTGTTTGAGCTAAAAAGTGAAACCGGGGATTGGACAAAAGGGTCAGCCTCAGAGGCAAAAGAGTCACCTCCTGAGCTGAAGAAAAGAATCTAGGAGTTCTCTGGACAAAAGGGTCAGCTTCAGAGACTAAAGAGTCAACTCCAAAGCTAAAAACCCAGATTTCAACCCGAAATCCCCAAACCTTACTCAAACCAAAACCAAACTCCATCAAAATTCTCATAAACTCTTGCAATGCTTCTAGGGTCCAAAGATTGACCCCAGAATACTGTAAGCACCCCATTTTTGACCGTTTGGCAGTCTACGCTCCGTCCAGACTTGTACTCAAGTCAATATGGACGCATTCTAATTGAAACTAACTCTCTAAGTCCAAATCTCGTCTATCCATCGCCTCGCAGGCCCACCAGGCCCAAATAGAGGCAAAATGACCAAAATGCCTGTAGGGGCATTATCTTTTCCAATTCTAACCCCTCTCTCAAGACAGTTTATTCCTCGAGACGGTTCCAAATCAGGCACGTCTTTCTGAAGACAATAAGACCCCTTTCCAACTCTTCTCTTAAGACAGTTTATTCCTCGAGACGGTTCCAAATCAGGCACGTCTTTCCAAAGACGATAAGACCCTTTTCCAATTCCAACCCCTCTCTCGAGACAGTTTATTTCTCGAGACGGTTCCAATTCAGGCACGTCTTTCCGAAGACGATAAGACCCCTTTCCAACCCCTCTCTCGAGACAGTTTATTCCTTGAGACAGTTCCAATTCAGGCACGTCTTTCTGAAGATGATAAGACCCCTTTCCAATTCCAATCCCTCTCTTGAGACAGTTTATTCCTCGAGATGGACCAGCATGTTTTTCGAAGAAAATCTCTTCGAAATGGTAAGTCCCTTTAAACCTGTCGACCAGGACGAGATCCCAAGTCCCTTAGATGGTAGAACAGTCCACCTTTGGCGCTTGCTAGCCTGCCAAAGCAGAAATGTCTGTTTAGGCACGCCTTTCGAGAAAGTTGACTTCTAAGGCGCTAAGTCCCTTTAGTAGCTTCTTGAGATCAGGCAGTCTCAGGAATGATCGCAAACCGTCAGAGTAGCAGAAATACTCACAAACATCGCAACCGTTAGAGTAGCGAAAATACTCGCAAACAGGTCGACATAGGGAATTGCCAACAAACCCCTGTGTCAGGACGACCGCCGTCAGAGTGGCGGAAACACTCAAAACCCAGGTCAACACTAGTGCCTGCTAGCCCACTTCGGTGAAAAATGTCCAAACTGCCTCTTGGGCCTTTTTTGAGACTTTCCGGTCAAGATGACCATTTCGCCCCCAGGCATCCGAATGCCTCGGGAACCACACCGGTTCTGGGTATCAAACCGGTAATTTCGTAAGAATGCTTCTTATAGTATTCTCAACCTTCCTTTACCTTTTCGGATCATTCCGAGTCAGTTCCAGCAAACCCGGTACAAAATGACCGTTTTGCCCCTGGTGGGCCGGTCACCTTTTTCGACAACACCGGCTCTGGGTATCAAACCGGTGACTTCCCAAGATCACTTCTTATAGTATTCTCAATGTCGCGCCCAAATTTTTCACACTCGAGGAATACTCACACAAGTGGAAAAAATGCTGTACTCTCTCGGTAGAACTCACCCCCTAAAAGAATGAGTGTGACTAGGTTTGAATTGAAAAATTGATTTGAATAAAGGGCTTTTGAAAAAGATTCAGAGTTGCCACCTAACTTGATTAAGGTGAGTTAGGTCACCTAAAAACTAAGAATAATCCGAGGACTACACTTAGGGTTTTTGGAAAACGATTTGAAAATATCTCCTCAAGAGAGGGTTTTTAAGAAAAACAGGTTGTTTGGCAACCTTTGAAAAAACATTTAGCCCTTTTTGAAAAATAACTCCTTTTTGGTCTTTGAAATCAATGATCCTAGGTTCGGAGGTTGGTTACGTGTAGGGAAGATGCACTAAGCTATCACCCTACCCCGCCATATCGGTACCTACATGTCAATCTACCATAGATTCACCTATGAGAGTCTTCAACTAACTATCAGTCAATCCTATCCACTTTGAAAAACAATGCTTGAAAACTAACATGATGCATGGTATGCAAGTGTAAGGAATGAGAATTGAAAAATAAATTTGAAAAGAGATTGATTTGATTTGAAAATTGAAATTGAAAGTAGAAGTTTGAAAATAGAAATTTTGAAATTGGAATTTTGAAAATAAATTAGAATTTGAGATTTAGAAATATTTTGGAAACCGCAGCCATGAGGGTGGAATTGAAAGTTTGAAAAGTGTTGTGACCGCACCTATGAAGGTTGCCTACGTATCCCTTTGGGTGAATCAAGTCAGTCGTAGTTCGGACAAGAGTCCGATTGAAAATAGATTAATTTGAAGAGAGAGAGATTGGATTGGAAGAAAGAGATTTTATTGAAAATTGGATTTGATTTGAGACTAAAAAAGGAGATTGGAATTTGAAATTTTGGAAAAGAATGGACTTTGATTTGAAAAGGTAGATTTGGACTTATTTTGAAAAAGAAAAGGTTTAGAAAACTTAGACTTAGGAAAGATAGGAGACCTAGGAAAGACTTGAGATTAAGAAAGATTGGATTGGAATGTTGGATTTGGAAAGATCTTGAAAGATTTGGAAACTTGGAATTTAGGAAAAATTTAGATTAGGAAAGTTTTGAATTTAGGAAAGTGTCATTTTTGGAAAGTTTGAAATTAGAAAAGTTTGAATTTGGAAATGTTTGAATTAAGAAAGTTTTGAATTTTAAAATGTTTGAAAAAGGGAAGTTTTGAATTTGGAAAGTTTTGAAAACAAGGAAGTTTTGAAAATAAGAAAGTTTTGTTTTAGGAAAGGTTTGAAAAAGAAAAGTTTTCAGTTTAGGAAATGTTTGAATTAAGAAAGTTTCGACTTAAGAAAGTCTTAAATTAAGAAAGCTTTGAGTTTAGAAAAGTCTTAGATTTGGAAAGATTTGAAGTTTAAGAGAGTTTAGAATTTAGAAAGTTTTTAGGTTTAGAAAGATTTAACTTAAGAAAGTTTCAAATTTAGAAAGTTTTGAATTTGGAAAGATTTGAAATTTAGAAAGTTTAAGATTTAGAAATTTTTAGAGTTTTAGAAAATCTTGAAATTAGGAAAGGTTTGAGTTTAGAAAAAGTTTGAAAACTTAGGTTTGAAAAGTTAAGATTTGAAAAGAAGGTAGAATTAGAAGAGATTTTTATGTTCAAGTTTTGGAAACTTAAGGTTTAGGAAAGTGGAAGTTTAGGAAGGATTTGAATTAGGAAAGATTTAGATTTAGAAGGGATTGGATTTGGTTTCTAAAAGAAAAGATTTGATTTTGTTTTCAAAAACGGAGGACGGGATCTAATTTCCTAAACGGGGAGATTTGATTTGATTTCCTAAAGGGAAGATAGGATTTGGCAAGGATTTGGAAAGGGAGATTGTAGAAACCCTAGATATGGAAAAATTATAGTTTTGACGTAGAAAATAGGTTTTGGAAACATGTATAGTTTTGATGTAGAAAACAAGAGGTTTTGGAAACCTAGGTTTGGGGTAAAGTTTGAAAATCATGTTTTTGGGAAGAAAATTTAGGGTTTCCTAATTGTGGGCTCTAAGGCTTGACTTGGGCTCTAAGAAAAGAGTTTTTGGAAAGTGCGTTTTTGGAAACGAAAGTTTTCTAGAAGGGAATCCTAGGGGGGAGTTTCTAGAGGGAAAATTTTAGAAAGAGAGTTTTTTAGAAAGATTTTTGGAAGAGGTTGTTGGAGAGAGTTTTTAGGAAGGTGAATTTAGGGAGTGTTTTTAGAAAGTGAATTTTGAGGAAAAGATTTTGGAGAGGAGTTGAAAAAGAGAGTTTTCAAAAATAGATTTTGGAAGGGAGTTGTTGAAAGCAATTTTGGAGAGGAAAGCTTTAGGAAAGTATGTTGAAAAAGAGATTTTTTAGGAAGAGATTTTTGAAGAGAGAGTTTTTAGAAAGTATGAAAACGTCTCACTTTCCTAAAGCGATTCTAACCATAAAGGGGCTAGAACCACTTTAGGAAAGCAGTTTTGAAAATCAACAAGATTTTGAAAATATGGACCATATTGGTCACTTTAAATGTAACACTTTCCTAAAGCAACCCTAGCCATGGAAAGGCTAAAATCACCCTAGGATTGTGATTTTGAAAACAAGTTTTTGAAAAAGAGATTTTGATGCAATTTTGAAAACAAGTTTGAAAACGATTTTGAAAATGAGTTTGAAAACGAATTTTGGAAGATGCAAGACTATGATATGCACAATGCAATTTGGGGTCGTGAACATACAAGGTTAAAGCTTCACCACATAATCAAGGGGGCCGGACCCACGTGGTCTTTGGTTAGACTAGAAGAAAGCCTCCGACACGGTGACTCTCCAATAGCCCAATCCTACACATGGACCGGGAATCCCCTTATTTCAAGCATGCAAAGAAAGGGTGGGAAAGAGATGGGGGATTAAAATAGAGAAAACCCAAGTGGGTTGGAGAAAGAAGAGAGAGGGGGGAAGTGCAGAAAATTAAAGAGAAAACCTATCGTATGTCTTCTTTATTTTGCGTGCTGCGCTGTCTTCGGTCTTTAGTCTTTGTCTTGATCTTCACCTTCAGCCTTCAAGAGTTGTCTTCAAGCTTTGGATGGCAGCTCTTCAAGCCTTCAAAGGATGGTTGAAGGCTAGTGTATGAGTGTATGGGGGTGTGTATGAGTGTATAGGAGGCTAGGGTTTGTGTATGATGGCTAGGGCTTAGTGTAAAGTGGCTAGGGTTTGGAGAACCTAAGGAAACTAGGGTTTTTGGAGGTGCTCGAGCTCTGTATATCGAAATATAGGATTCTTAGGTTAAGTTTGCAGACCCCTTTCGCGTTGAATGAGGCTTTGTATTTATAGAAGGAGGATAAACCTGGCGCCTGTTGCAGTGGCGCTAGGGCAAACTTTACACTGGCACCACTAGGAGTGGCGCCAGGCCATTTCTTGGCTTGTAGTGGTGCCAGCCAATTAGGAAAGGTTTAAGGTCGCCAAGCAACGTATCTTTGACTAGATTTGGGCGCCTGTACTAATGACTACCATGAAATTTTTAGCCTGGCTTCACTAGGAGTGACTCTAGAAAGTCCGGGAATGATTTAAAGGAGCCAGGAATGACCCGAAAGGCCGGAAAGGAGCAGGAACAGTTAAAATAGTGTCCTGGAGATATTTGACTTGAAAAATGAAGATAAGGTGGGTCGGAAAGGTTGACCGGGCCTTTAGGGGCAAAATGGTCAATCGGACCGAAAAACTGTCGGGACAGACTCGGACTGTCCTGAAAGAAGACTGGGGATCTGGAAACATTATTTAGAATGTTCCCAGAGGTTGCCGGTTTGATTTCCAGAGCCGGCGTGATCGGAAAAGGAGACCGGCCCACTAGGGGCAAAACGGTCATTTTACACCGAGTTGGCCAGAACTGACTCGGAATCATCCGGGAAGATAAGGAAAGGCTGAGAATACTACAAGAAGCATTCTCAGGAGGTTACCGGTTTGATACCCAGAGCCGGTGTGATCGGAAAAGGAGACCGGCCCACCAGGGGCAAAACGGTCATTTTGCACCGGGTTGGCCAGAATTGACTCGGAATGATCCGAGAAGATAAGGAAAGGCTGAGAATACTACAAGAAGCATTCTCAGGAGGTTACCGGTTTGATACCCAGAGCCGGTGTGGTCAGAAAAGGAAACCGGCCCACTAGGGGCAAAACGGTCATTTTGTACAAGGTTGGCCAGACCTGACTCGGAATGATCCGGAAAGGTAAAGGAAGATCGAGAATACTATAAAAAGTATTCTCAGGAGGTTACCGGTTTGATACCCAGAGCCGGTGTGGTTCCCGGGGCATTCGGATGCTTAGGGGCAAAATGGTCATCTTGACCGGAAAGTCTCGGAAAAGGTCCCAAGGGTAGTCTGGTCATCTTTCACCAAAGTGAGCTAACAGACACGGGTGTTGACCTAGGTTTTGAGTGTTTCCGCCACTCTAACGGTGTGAGTATTTCCGCTACTCGGACGGAGTTGAGTATTTCTGCTACTCTAACGGCTTTGTGAGTATTTCCGCTACTCTAACAGCTCTGTGAGTATTTTCGCTACTCTAACGGTTCTATGAGTATTTCCGCTATTCTAACGGTTCTGTGAGTACTTCTGCTACTCTAACGGTTTTGTGAGTAGTTTCGCTACTCGGACAGTCTCGAGAAATAAACTGTCTCGAGAGAGGGATTGGAAAGGGGTCTTACCGTCTTAAAAAAGACGTGCCTGGATTGGAACCGTCTCGAGGAATAAACTGTGTCGAGAGAGGGATTGGAAAGGGGTCTTACCGTCTTCGAAAAGGCGTGCCTAGATTGGAACCGTCTCGAGGAATAAACTGTCTCGAGAGTGGGACTGGAAAGGGGTCTTACCATCTCCAAAGAGACGTGCCTGGATTGTGAGTGTTTCCGCCACTCTAACGGTGGTCGTCGTGACACAGGGGTTTGTTGCCAATTCCCTATATCGACCTATTTGTGAGTATTTCCGCTACTCTAACGGTTTTGTAAGTATTTTTGCTACTCTAACGGTTTTGTGAGTAGTTTCGCTACTCGGACTGTCTCGAGGAATAAACTGTCTCGAGAGAGGGATTGGAATTGGAATAAGAAAGGACAATGCCCCTAAGGGCATGTTGGTCATTTTGCCTCTATTTGGGCCTGATAGGCCCGCAAAGCGATGGAAAGACGGAATTTGGACCTAGAGAATTGGTTTCGATTGGAATATGCCTAAAATGACTTGAAAACAAATCTGGACAGAGTGTAGACTGCCGAGCGGTCAAAAATGGGGTGGTTACAGCTGCCCCTCTTTTTTCTGTCTTTGCTTGTCAAAGACAGAAAACGATAAGAGTAAGAGTCCCATGTTGACCGCGAGGCAGTCGGAGGGACGGACACTAGAAATCTTCCGACAACGAGGGTCGAAAATGGATAACGGGCCAAAAAGGCCTTCGAAAATGAATTTTGGCGGGAAAAAGGGCAAAACTGCCCAGAATTTATAACTGGCGCCACTAGCAGTGGCGCCTTTGGCAAAAAGAAACTGGCGCCTCTGCTAGTGGCGCTAGGCTTAAAGTTAAAACCAGCAAATTTTTGGTTCGAACACCCACGGGATTTAAAGAGTTTTTTGCAAATTTGTGAGGCATTGCGAGGAATCCATGTTGGACATTGAAGGAGCACTCCTTGGGGACCACGGGTGATTGTCGGAAAATTCGCCGGAAGTGAAGATTTTGCCAGAGAACTTCCAAAAGGTGAGTTTTCAAAATTTGTTGATTTTGATGTGTAGAACTTCGTTTGAATCATGTGAATAATAAAAATTGATGTTTTGATATGTTTTGAACACTTTGGTGATGCTGTTTTTGCATTTTGATGGTTGTTTGATTGAATTTGAGTGATTATATGCAAATGTGTGAAGGGGGTTTTCTGCAAGAATAGGAAATTTGTTCCTATAAGCATGGATATTGGGTTTTCTGGCCATGTTTTTGTGCAATATGCCTTAGAAAAATGTGTTTGACAATTGTATGAAGTTTCGTGATTTTTTGAAAACTCGGTGAATTTTTGATTTTTTTGAAAAATAGAAAAATATTTAGAAAATTGGAAAAAATTAGAAAATTCAAGAAATTGATGAAATTTTTAAAATTTGAAATTTGGAAAAAGACTGGAATATTTTTGAAACATTTGAGGTGATTTTGAAAAATTTCAGAAGATGTTTGAAAAGTATTGATTTATTTGAAAAAAATAAAACATGTGTTTTGAAAATTTTGAAAAATTGAAAAGTGTGCACGGATGCCATTGTCATGTGATTGTTGCGTTGGAAGGTGCACGTTTTGTACTTTGTGTTGATGTCATGAGTGTTGTAGGGGCCATTTTTAAACGGGACTCTGCCGAAATTTTTAGAAATTATGGAAAGAGTTGGTTAAAATCTTAGAAATAAAATCTTTATGAAGGGAAATGGCAGAGAACCCTTGAGATGTGATTTGGAGTTGGAAAACCAAGATGTGTGAAAATTTTGTTTTTGATTTGTTATTCAAAATCCTTTATTTGTTTTGTGTTATTTGTTTGTTTTATTTTACTGTTATTTAAACTGCATGGATAGTATATTAACATCACTTACCTTGGCTTACCTTTTCAGGATGGCAGACGCAGGTGGTGATGGTTCTGAGAGGAGGTGCCGCTCAGGGAAAGCGGCCCGGACAGATTCTGCTGGCGGCTCTAGCCGATCCAGAAGTAGTCGACGATCTACCAGACGATCCTCATCCAGCCAGAGCGGGCAGGGGAGTAGACTACCTGTCGACCCTTTTCCTTCGGTTGAGCAGGCTTTTGCTGAGGAGGTTGATGCCGAGGAGGAAGTACCGGGCCTTGGGGACCAGGTGACCAGCTATGGGAGAGCTTCTTCCAGGCATAGGCAGACAAATGCCGACTTGGGAGATTTGTAGATACCAGATGTCCCACCTCTCGGGGATCTGGCCTATCATCCTAGTGTATATTCCAGATAGCATTTGCCACCTTTGCGGGTACATACAGCTTTCCAAGGGGTTGTTCATCAAGTTTTTGTGACCATGCAGCAGGCTGCCCCATCATACCGCGCTTTCTTGGCAGAGATCGGGTTTGGCGCCTTTATGGGATTATAGGCTAACCGCCTGAACCGGCATTTAGTACTGGCGTTGGTTGAGCGGTGGTTCGGGGAGACTGGGACCTTCCATTTTGTCGGCTTCGAGTTAGGCCCCACTCCTTTAGATTGGGCGATTATTATAGGACTCTCATTTGTCGGCCGGCGGATCACCCTGCACCCGGTCAGCAGGGACGAGGCCTGTTTGCTGTTGGACTTGCCTCAGCCTGAGCGTTCTGCCTTCCCAGTCTCTTGGATTAGTCAGGGTGAGCGTACTTTTGTTACCGAGCCATCGCCTGCCCGGCGGGACATCATGAGACGGCGACTTGTGTTGTATATCATCTTTAGCTGCTTCTGCAACAACAACAAGTCACTCGTGCCGTGTCGTTTGGTGAGTATAGTAGCTGATCTGGGAGCTTTGTCTGAGTTGGACTGGGGGTCCTTTTCTTTTAGCTGCTTTCTTCGATCGATGCGGGTTCAGACTTCTTCTCGTTGGGGCAGCATGACTAGCTTTTGGCCCTTCCTTGTCTGGTGGAGTTACGAGTACCTGCCGGTGCGTCGTCCTGCAGTTGTTGAGGATGATCTCTATCCTCGTGCTTTGAGGTGGGCTCGTGAGCGGGTAGCCCAGCGATCGGAGATTACTGACTTCGGAGCTAACCTGGAGTTGATTGAGGCGAGGGATGTGACCTGGCGGCCCTTCATTAGATCAGTCCATTACGAGACAGTTAGGTACCTTGTCCCGTTGTCCTTGTCGAGAGCTGCTTTTCTCAGTGATGACACCTGGGAGTCCTACCTTGGAGAGCGGTACTGGCAGCAGTTTCACGAGGAGTTTCGATCAGCAGGGGCTCCGCTAGAGTATATTTTTGGAGCCCTGGTGGCGGGAGTGCCCATCCCTTATCAGGAGCGTCAGCCAGGTGCCGAGTTCTTGCTCCCTTCGGATACGGATTACGCTGCGCACTTTGGAGCCCATTCGGTTGGTGCCTTCACCCGGTTTGAGGTAGTAGCCGGTGGGTATGCTGTTGGCCAGGAGGTGGTTGACCTATGGCGCCGTGCTGGAGGATATGTGCCCCAGGTCGAGTTTACTGCTGTAAGAGACCAGAGAGATCGGTACCAGATAGAGAGGGACCAGTACCAGGCCGAGGTAGCTTCTCTGACGGCTCGGTTATCTCAGATGGGTGGTGGGGGGGTAAGTTATTCTCTTTGCTCCTTTTTGCTCTGCTGTTGTTTAGCTCTTTTGCTTGCGGCTGATTTTGGTTCTATCTTCCCTGCAAGATGGTGGTGCTTCGAGTAGTTATCCACCTCCTCCGATGCCGGGCTTCGGGGATTTTGATCCGGATGACATCGACTTCGACCTGTGATAGATGCCCATTGTGGAGACTTTGATCCTCTTTTTCCCCTGGTCCCTGAGTTATATTTATGTCAGGCAGTTTTATTCTGATACTTTGTACAAAAACGAATGTTTATGGTACTTAGATGCATGGATTGACAGATACATTTATGACTTTTACAGCTAGGCATATGATCAGATGCATGTGATGTATGATGATGTTAGATATTTATTACATGAGTTGATATTGGTGACTTCTATTTCTACAGGGAGTTATGTCCTATATATCCAAAGCTCATGCTGATTTTTTTTTTTTTTTAATATATGCACAAGTTAGAAATATGTTAATAGAATAACACAGGGTGCTGTTAGACTTGTAGCCTTGGGAATGGTAACTCCCTCCTCTTCGGGGGTTTAGCCTCTCTTCTGGCTCAATCCTACCTCGATTGGATGATAGCACTTTGCACCTTTCTCAACCTCTTGACTGCCCCCCAACTTTCTATCCTAGGGTTAGTGTATAGGGTTATTGGGCTGAGACTCTCGACTCTCGGAGTTTTAGCAACAACTTACTTGACCTTTGGCAGAGCGATAAGTGACCAGTCATTTCAATCCGAGAAGACTTTGTTTAGTACCGTAATGTATGCTAGGTTATGGGGTTTTAGAAACAACGGGACATGTAGGCTCAAATTCAATGTTGTTTTCAGCAAGGTTTAGATCCAAACTGTCCTTAATCGTTTTTTAGTAGGATTAGCATCTTCTATTTTTTTTTTTTTTTTTTTTAGCTTTGGCAGCGTATCTAACTCATTTAGATCAAGCAATCTATTTTCAATCAGAGGGGACTTTAATAGGGTTGTAATGTAGGCCATGGTTTCGGGGTTTTGCCAGAAAGGGTAAAGACTCAAACCTATTGTTTCTACTGAGTTTTCTTGTAACCTAGGATCACCTTTAAATTTCCTTATTGCTTTTGACCATATATTTCTCAGGGTGAAAATAACCTTGTTCTTTCACCCTTTCTATATACCTTTTTGAGATAGACATAACTTTTTTTCTCATTTGTTCTTCTTATATGCTTTTGAAGATAATTCATTCATAATTTTCTTTAGGCCTTTCCTTAAAGGCTCCTTTTTTTTTTTTTTTTTATGGCCTTTTGCCCCTTGGCACCTCCTTTCTTTTGCTTTTTCTTTCTATTTCTTTTCTTTTCTTTTGTGAAACGAAACAATTCTTTAACCCTTTTCCCTTGGTATCTCAATATACCCAGTGTGGGCGGTGATCCCTAGGTTGGGGTTTTGTTAAGAAAGGATGAGTGGCTCAACGGGTTTGGCAAGGGGTTACTTTTGACTGTATGGGAAATGAAATGAGAGCCTCTCTTCACTTTGAATTAGATTGCTTGATCCATAGAGTTTTTCAACACTATCCTAACATGATAGAGGTGGACAGCACTCCTAGAGTTCTCAACTATTGTCTGCCCCAGTGTGGGGAGGACAGTCTTGGATCAGGGTTAACAAAGAAAATTTTCGCTTTCCGCGAGGCACTAGGGGTTAAGCAAAGGGGAAGATGAGCACATTTAGTCATTTATTCAATTGTTTGTTCTTTATATGTGGGGGAATGAAAGATGGCTTCTTTTCATTTTGATAAACTGGCCACACATCACTTAACCTCAGAGTCTTGCAAGTGCTGCCTTTGGATAGTATCCTCACTCATCCTTATTCTCTCTCTCTGTAGAAGGCTGATCATTCGGCGAGTGGTCAACTCATGCTATCATCCCTTCAAGTTGGATCATTCCATAAGATAAACCACGCCCCTTGCGTAGAAAGTAGTCACTATTCCCCAGGGAAGACAAGACAACAACAATGGAATAAAAGACTGTTATTTGATTATTATTATTATTTTCACGGAAAGCATAAAATTCTTAAACAATAAGAAGGTGTAATCATGAATTTAAAGACAGGAAGTAAGAGGGATAGAAAGAAAGTGGGCGACAACACCCCTCTCTTGTACGCTCTTGCAAGGAACCCATTTTAGTACGGCCTTGGGACAATCCCCACGTTTTCGATGCTCCATTCGTGACCCGGATCCTCTGCCAAGGCGAGATAAGCAAAGGCTTCCCCTAGAGCTCCACAGGCGTTGACACTGTTGATGCGGTTGTCAGCCTCCCTCTTGTTTTGTGTAGCGGGTTCTTCTGTAAATAGAGTGACCAGCTCACCCCCTTCCAATTCAAATGGCTCTGCTTGTGCTCTTGGCTTCTCTATCCTCCAGCTCATTTCTTCATAGTTGTACTCATTCGTGGGCCTATGACTCTCTAGCAAATGATGTTCGGCCGCGGCATATTTCGGATACAGAAACTCAGCACCCCATCCATCAGCAACCACGTTTTCAGTAGTCTCATCTGCCAGGAATATTGGCTCCTCAATGGGCCAGTCGGAAGCATCAGGCACTTCATCGAGGTTATGGAGATAGATTGGGCATAATGGGAGATCCTCCTCCCAGTCAACTTCTTCCTCAGTCTCCCAATCGTCCCCATAGTCCTCGGCCTTAGGCTCGTCAAACACTCCCTCGCCTTCCATTTCTACTAGTATCATATTAACGGTGTGATTTGGCAGAGGGTTAGCAGTCACATTGGGAGTGGGAGCAGGTTTTACCGGCTACAGATCGATGGTCTTATTGTCGATCAGGTCTTGGATCTTGTGCTTGAGAGCAAAGCAGCTTTCGGTGTCATGCCCCTGGCCACCTGAATGATACTCACATGTAAGGGCAGCATTAAAAGTTGGGGGTAGAGGGCTTGGCAACGGGCGAGCAGGTATGAGTTTCAGGATGTTATTCTTTAGAAGGCTATGGTAGGCCTCGGTTTGGGTGCATGCTAAGGCGTCAAAGGTACGGATGCGTCGAGCAGGTCTATTAAAGTTGGGTCGTGCCCCAGCGGGGCCGTAGTTAGGGGTTGGAGCAGGCATGGTCAAGGTGGGCAAGGGCAGGACTTGGGGTGATTGGAGTGGGGGTGATTGGAGTGGGGGTCGGTATTGGGGTGGTTGGCTAGGCAGAATAGCAGACACTTCGCTTTCCTTCCTGATTGTGCCCCTTGTAGTAGCCACCTTCTTGGCTATGTTGGTGGTATTTTCTCCAGTCTTGGCATAGGGATCTGTGATTCTTCCTGTCTTGAGGCCGTTTTCTATCATTTCCCCTTCCATGATGAGTTCGGAGAAGCTTTTTCCCACGCTTGTGCAGAGTTTCTCATAGAATATACCTTGGAAAGTATGTATAAATAGTTGTACATACTCCTTCTCCTCCAACGGGGGATTAACTTGTGCAGCGGCCTCCCTCCATCTTAGGGCGTATGCTTTAAAACTCTCCTTCTCACCCTTGCTCATCGTCATCAAGGACCAGCGATCGGAAGTGAGATCGATGTTGTGACGGTATTGGGCTTTGAATGTATTGACTAACTCCATCCAGGGTGTTATCTTCCTTAAGTCCAGACGAGCGAACCATTGTAGAGCCGACCCGGTGAGGCGTCGTACTTCTGGAAGTCAGGCATTTTAAACTTAGCAGGCCTCGGGTGGTCAGGGAAGAAACATAGCTCATCATAGGAAGTGAATCCGTAAGCATCATGGCCATGGAGACTTCGCAACGAATCCTCCAACCCTTGGATTTTTAGACTGAGAGGGTCTAGAGGGGCCTTCTTTGTGACTGGTGAAAGCAATATGGTCTCTTCTTCTTCCGCATTGACCCTTTTGGCATCTTCTTTAGTTTTCCCAGCATTGTCAAACTGAAGCAAGATCCTCGGATTAGCGGGTTCAAGGTCTTTAGATGAAGTCGTTGATGATGACAAGACCGCGGTAGCATCCTTCATGGCCATAGTTTGAATGAGTTTGAGCTTCTCATCCATCTTGGTCCTCATTTCGTTGACCTTTTCTCGTGAGACCTGAGAGGATTCTTCAGGGTTAGCAGCCATCAATGATGCTCTGTGCCGAGTGATAATAGGATCCCTAGGTGGATGTTGCACTTTCTTGGGGGCAATGTTGACTCAGTACAAGGTGACTTCTGTAAATAGAAATAAAAAGAAAAAAGAAAAAGACAAAAACACAAGTCACAAGTTAGTTTTTGATTTTTAGAGAACTTTATGCAATGCATGTCCTAGGGTTGCCCCTGCTTAAGAGGGAGACTAAACATAATGTATTGGCTCACTTTTGGAGATAGGGGGTTTGCCCCTGTATGCAGACACTTTACCGTCAGGTGGGAACCTTCAGCCATTCATGCATTCATTCATGAAAATAAAGAAGTACATTAAATTATGGGTTTGAAATACAAAAGAATTGAAATACATTTTAATAGGGGGAGGGGGAACATTTTCCTTTGGACTTCCACCTATCTACTTTTACAAAAGGGAAAACCTACACTACTCTTGAGTCTTCGGATTCGCCTTCCTTGGATTTGATGTTGAGGAGGTTGCTAAGAGACCTTATTGATTGATTGCCCCTTGTCTTCTTGGCAACCCTATCTCCGTGAGCCTAGAGGGATTGGGGCCCCTCTTATGGAATGAATCGAGATGCATGCAATGAGTCCTTAGGGTTACGCGGGAACCCTTAGGGTTTGGGTAGGTTTAGTGCAAGGGAGAGTGACGTTGGTGTCACTCTCAATGGGTTGATCATATGCATGAGAATGCAGTGACTTGAGTTACTTGGAACTCTTGTCTTGACATGGGATATTGAATGCATGAACATGAATATGCAAAGAGTATAAGGAAAGAAAGTACAATTGAAGTAAACATGCATGCATGAACAGTTAAATAGGCATTATAACAGTATAAAGACAAGCATTATAATAGCAGGAATAAACAGGTATAAATGAAAGTAAGAGCAGTCGCCCTTTCCTCCGTGATTTTGAAAACGGTGCTCGTGTCCTAAATCCGGCAGAGGTTCGGCTATGTATGGTGTCTATATGAGTATGAGATTGAGGGTTCACTAATGCGTCCTAAAAAGGCTCGGTCCCCGGATCTTCAAACCTAGGCCCACTCCCCGAGGTGGTGCCATGATCGGTTGGTGATCCGAGCGGGGGAACCATCAAGAGGCCGTAGGCGAAGAAACTGACACAGCATCTTGCCCACAACCAATATACCGTTCCTCCTTTCTAACTAGAAAGGACATATCAGGGTATGCAAGTATGCAGAATGCAAGTGCACATGCAGTGTGTGTGTGATTTTTAAAAGTGGAGGAAAGGGCCCAACAACTCCCATTCATTCTGTACATCACATTCATGCAAAGCAATTAATAAAATTTAAACAAAATGTGTACCTACAAAACAAAGATGCAAGTGTTAGTATGTGAATGGCAAACATGATACAAGATAATATGAATAAATGCATGTTTTTTTTTTTAAACAATTTTGAAAATTTAGTTTGGAAAATTTAAAGTGAATAGGATTCAACCAAGTTAATTGAAGACTCTACATGGGTGAAGGGTAAAGTGACATGACCACGGCCTAACCCTCTAAGCTTCCCCAGCGGAGTCGCCAACTGTCGCGCCCAGATTTTTCGCACTCGAGGAATACTCACACAAGTGGGAAAAATGTTGTACTCTCTCGTTAGAACTCACCCTCCTAAAAGAATGAGTGCGACTAGGTTTGAATTCAAAAATTGATTTGAATAAAGGGCTTTTGAAAAAGATTCGGAGTCACCACCTAACTGGATTAAGGTGAGTTAGGTCACCTAAAAACTAAGAATAATCTGAGGACTACACTTAGGGTTTTTGGAAAACGATTTGAAAATATCTCCTCAAGAGAGGGTTTTTAAGAAAAACAGGTTGTTTGGCAACCTTGGGAAAAACATTTAGCCATTTTTGAAAAATAACTCCTTTTTGGTCTTTGAAATCAGTGATCCTAGGTTCGGAGGTTGGTTACGTGTAGGGAAGATGCACTAAGCTATCACCCTACCCCGCCCTTTCGGCACCTACATGTCAGTCTACCCTAGATTCACCTATGAGAGTCTTCAACTAACTATCGGTCAATCCTATCCACTTTGACAAACAATGCTTGAAAACTAACATGATGCATGGTATGCAAGTGTAAGAAATGAGAATTGAAAAATAAATTTGAAAAGAGATTGATTTGATTTGAAAATTGAAATTGAAAGTAGAAGTTTGAAAATAGAAATTTTGAAATTGGAATTTTGAAAATAAATTGGAATTTGAGATTTGGAAAGATTTTGGAAACAGCACCCATGAGGGTGGAATTGAAAGTTTGAAAAGTGTTGTGACCGCACCTATGAAGGTTGCCTACGTATTCCTTTGGGGGAATCAGGTCAGTCGTAGTTCGGACAAGAGTCCGATTGAAAATAGATTGATTTGAAGAGAGAGATTGGATTGGAAGAAAGAGATTGAATTGAAAATTGGATTTGATTTGAGATTAAAAAAGGAGATTGGAATTTGAAATTTTGGAAAAGAATGGACTTTGATTTGAAAAGGTAGATTTGGACTTGTTTTGAAAAAGAGACGGTTTAGAAAACTTAGACTTAGGAAAGATAGGAGACCTAGGAAAGACTTGAGATTAAGAAAGATTGGATTGGAATGTTGGATTTGGAAAGATCTTGAAAGATTTGGAAACTTGGAATTTAGAAAAAATTTAGATTAGGAAAGTTTCGAATTTAGGAAAGTGTCATTTTTGGAAAGTTTGAAATTAGGAAAGTTAGAATTAGGAAAGATTTGAATTAAGAAAGTTTTGAATTTTGAAATATTTGAAAAAGGGAAGTTTTGAATTTGGAAGGTTTTGAAAACAAGGAATTTTTGAAAATAAGAAAGTTTTGTTTTAGGAAAGGTTTGAAAAAGAAAAATTTTCAGTTTAGGAAATGTTTGAATTAAGAAAGTTTCGACTTAAGAAAGTCTTAAATTAAAAAAGCTTTGAGTTTAGAAAAGTCTTAGATTTGGAAAGATTTGAAGTTTAAGAGAGTTTAGAATTTAGAAAGTTTTTAGGTTTAGAAAGATTTAACTTAAGAAAGTTTCAAATTTAGAAAGTTTTGAATTTGGAAAGATTTGAAATTTAGAAAGTTTAAGATTTAGAAAGTTTTAGAGTTTTAGAAAATCTTGAAATTAGGAAGGGTTTGAGTTTAGAAAAAGTTTGAAAACTTAGGTTTGAAAAGTTAAAATTTGAAAAGAAGGTAGAATTAGGAAAGGGTTGAATTAGGAGAGATTTTTATGTTCAAGTTTTTGGAAACTTAAGGTTTAGGAAAGTGGAAGTTTAGGAAGGATTTGAATTAGGAAAGATTTAGATTTGGAAGGGATTGGATTTGGTTTCTAAAAGAAAAGATTTGATTTTGTTTCCAAAAACGGAGGACGGGATCTAGTTTCCTAAGCGGGGAGATTTGATTTGGTTTCCTAAAGGGAAGATAGGATTTGGCAAGGATTTGGAAAGGGAGATTCTAGAAACCCTAGATTTTGAAAAATTATAGTTTTGACGTAGAAAATAGGTTTTGGAAACATGTATAGTTTTGATGTAGAAAACAAGAGGTTTTGGAAACCTAGGTTTGGGGTAAAGTTTGAAAATCATGTTTTTGGAAAGAAAATGTAGGGTTTCCTAATTGTGGGCTCTAAGGCTTGACTTGGGCTCTAAGAAAAGAGTTTTTGGAAAGTGCGTTTTTGGAAACGAAAGTTTTCTAGAAGGGAATCCTAGGGATGAGTTTCTAGAGGGAAAATTTTGGAAAGAGAGTTTTTTAGAAAGATTTTTGGAAGAGGTTGTTGGAGAGAGTTTTTAGGAAGGTGAATTTAGGGAGTATTTTTAGAAAGTGAATTTTGAGGAAAAGATTTTGGAGAGGAGTTGAAAAAGAGAGTTTTGAAAAATAGATTTTGGAAGGGAGTTTTTGAAAGCAATTTTGGAGAGGAAAGCTTTAGAAAAGTATGTTGAAAAAGAGATTTTTTAGGAAGAGATTTTTGAAGAGAGAATTTTTAGAAAGTATGAAAACGTCTCACTTTCCTAAAGCGATTCTAACCATAAGGGGGCTAGAACCACTTTAGGAAAGCGGTTTTGAAAATCAACAAGATTTTGAAAATATGGACCATATTGGTCACTTTAAATGTAACACTTTCCTAAAGCAACCCTAGCCATGGAAAGGCTAGAATCACCCTAGGATTGTGATATTGAAAACAAGTTTTTGAAAAAAAGATTTTGATGCAATTTTCAAAACAAGTTTGAAAAAGATTTTGAAAACGAGTTTGAAAACGAATTTTGGAAGATGCAAGATTATGATATGCATAATGTAATTTGGGGTCGTGAACATACAAGATTAAGGCTTCACCACATAATCAAGGGGGCCGGACCCACGTGGTCTTTGGTTAGACTAGAAGAAAGCCCCCGACACGGTGACTCTCCAATAGCCCAATCCTACACATGGACCGGGAATCCCCTTGTTTCAAGCATGCAAAGAAAAGGGGGGAAAGAGATGGGGGATTAAAATAGAGAAAACCCAAGTGGGTTGGAGAAAGAAGAGAGAGGGGGGAAGTGCAGAAAATTAAAGAGAAAACCTACCGTATGTCTTCTTTATTTTGCTCACCGCGCTGTTTTCGGTCTTTAGTCTTTGTCTTGATCTTCACCTTCAGCCTTCAAGAGTTGTCTTCAAGCTTTGGATGGCAGCTCTTCAAGCCTTCAAAGGATGGTTGAAGGCTAGTGTATGAGTGTATAGGGGTGTGTATGAGTGTATAGGAGGCTAGGATTTGTGTATGATGGCTAGGGCTTAGTGTAAAGTGGCTAGGGTTTGGAGAACCTAAGGAAACTAGGGTTTTTGGAGGTGCTCGAGCTCTGTATATCAAAATATAGGATTCTTAGGTTAAGTTTGCAGACCCCTTTCGGGTTGAATGAGGCTCTGTATTTATAGAAGGAGGATAAATCTGGCGCTTGTTGTAGTGGTGCCTAGGCAAACTTTACACTGGGTTCACTAGGAGTGGCGCCAGGCCATTTCTTGGCTTGGCGCCATTACTAGTGGCGCCAACCAATTAAGAAAGCTTTAAGGTCGGCAAGCAACGTATCTTTGACTAGATTTGGACGCCTGTACTAGTGACTACCATATAATTTTTAGCCTAGCTTCACTAGGAGTGACTCTGGAAAGTCCGGGAATGATTTGAAGGAGCCGGGAATGACCCGGAAGGCCGAAAAGGAGCAGGAACACTTAAAATAGTGTCCTGAAGGTATTTGACTGGAAAAATGAAGATAAGGTGGGTCGGAAAGGTTGACCGGGCCTTTAGGGGCAAAACGGTCAATCGGATCGAAAAACTGCCGGGACAGACTCGGACTGTCCCGAAAGAAGACTGGGGATCTAGAAACATTATTTAGAATGTTCCTAGAGGTTGCTGGTTTGATTTCCAGAGCCGGCATGATCGGAAAAGGAGACCGGCCACCAGGGGCAATACGGTCATTTTACACTGGGTTGGCCAGAACTGACTCGGAATGATCCGGGAAGATAAGGAAAGGCTGAGAATACTACAAGAAGCATTCTCAGGAGTTTACCGGTTTGATACCCAGAGCCGGTGTGGTCGAAAAAGGAAACCGGCCCACCAGGGGCAAAACGGTCATTTTGTCTCGGGTTGGCCAGACCTGACTCGGAATGATCCAGAAAGGTAAAGGAAGATCGAGAACAGTATAAAAAGTTTTCTCAGGAGGTTACTGGTTTGATACCCAGAGCCGGTGTGGTTCTCGGGGCATTCGGATGCTTAGGGGCAAAATGGTCATCTTGACCGGAAAGTCTCGAAAAAGGTCCTAAGGGTAGTCTGGTCATTTTTCACCGAAGTGAGCTAACAGACACAGGTGTTGACCTAGGTTTTGACTGTTTTCGCCACTCTAACGGTGTGAGTATTTCCGTTACTCAGACGGGGTTGATGATTTGTGAGTATTTCCGCTACTCGGACGGGGTTGAGTATTTCCGCTACTCTAACGGCTTTGTGAGTATTTCCGCTACTCTAATGGCTCTGTGAGTATTTCCGCTACTCTAACGGTTCTGTGAGTATTTCCGCTACTCTAACGGTTCTGTGAGTATTTCCGCTACTCTAACGGTTTTGTGAGTACTTCCGTTACTCTAACGGTTTTGTGAGTACTTTCGCTACTCGGACCGTCTCGAGGAATAAACTGTCTCGAGAGAGGGATTGAAAAGGGGTCTTACCGTCTTCGAAAAGACGTGCCTGGATTGGAACCGTCTCAAGGAATAAACTGTCTCGAGAGAGGGATTGGAAAGGGGTCTTACCGTCTCCGAAAAGACGTGCCTGGATTGGAACCGTCTCGAGGAATAAACTGTCTCGAGAGTGGGACTGGAAAAGGGTCTTACCGTCTCCGAAGAGACGTGCCTGGATTGTGAGTGTTTTTGCCACTCTAACGGCGGTCGTCGTGACACAGGGGTTTGTTGCCAATTCCATATATCGACCTATTTGTGAGTATTTCCGCTACTCTAACGGTTTTGTGAGTAGTTTCGCTACTCGGACTGTCTCGAGGAATAAACTTTCTCGAGAGAGGGATTGGAATTGGAATAAGAAAGGACAATGCCCCTAAGGGCACGTTGGTCTTTTTGTCTCTATTTGGGCCTGAAAGGCCCGCGAAGCGATGGAAAGACGGAACTTGGACCTAGAGAATTGGTTTCGATTGGAATATGCCTAAAATGACTTGAAAACAAATCTAGACGGAGTGTAGACTGCCGACCGGTCAAAAATGGAGTGCTTACACTCAACCTTCTTTTACCTTCCCGGATCATTCCGAGTCAATTCCGGCAAACCCGGCACAAAATGATCGTTTTGCCCCTGGTGGGCCGATCTCCTTTTCCGACCACACCAGCTCTGGGTATTACACTGGTAACCTTCTGAGACTACTTTTTATAGTGTTCTCAACCTCTCTTTACCTTTCCGGATCATTCCGAGTCAGTTCCGGCAAACCCAGTACAAAATGACCGTTTTGCCCTTGGTGGGCCGGTCTCTTTTTTTGACCACACCGACTCAGGGAATCAAACTGGAAACCTTTGGGAAAATTCTAAATAATGTTTCCAAATCTCAAGTCTTCTTTTGGGACATTCCGAGTCCGTCCCAGTACTTTACGGCCCGATTGACTGTTTTGCCCCTAAAGGCTCGATCAACCTTTCCGACACATCTTACCCTCATTTTTCAAGTTAAATACCTCCAGGACACTATTCTAAGTGTTCTTGCTCTATTCCGACATTCCGGGTCATTCCCGGTCTCCCAAACTCCTTCCCGGACTTTCCGGAGTCACTCCTAGTGAAGCTAGGCTGAAAATTGCATGGTAGTCACTAGTATAGGCTCCCAAATCAACTCAAAGATATGTTACTTGCCAACCTTAAACATTTCCTAAATGGCTGGGGCTACTAGTAGTGACGCCAAGCCAAAAAATGGCCTGGCACCAGTGTAATGTTTGGCCTGGCGCCACTGCAACACGCACTAGTGCATTCCTTTCTCTATAAATACAGAGCCTCTTCCAGCATGAAAGAGGTCCGTAAACTGAGTCTAAAAACACCAATATTCGATATACAGAGCTCGAACACTCCCTAAACCCTATCTTCCTTAGGTTTTCCAAACCCTAGCCACTATATACTAAACCTTAGCTTTCTATACACTCATACACACCCCTATACACTTATACACTAGCCTCCAACCTTCTTGTGAAGACTTAAAGAGTTGCAATCTGAAGTTTGAAGATTGAAGACAACTCTTGAGGATTAAAGATGAAGATCAAGGCAAAGATTGAAGACAAGCAACGCGCGCAAAATAAACAAGACACAAGGTAGGCTTTCGTTTGACGTTTCTGCACTTCCCCCTCTCTCTTCTCTCTCCTAACCCACTTGGGTTTTCTCAATTTTAATCCCCTATCTCTTTCCCCCCTTTCTTTGCATGCTTGAAACAAGGGGACTCCCGATCCATGTGTAGGATTAGACTAATGGAGGGTCACCGTGTCGGGGGCTTTCCTTTAGGCTAACTGGAGACCACGTGGGTTCGGCCCCTTTAATTATGTGGTGAAGCCTTAACCTTGTATGTTCACGACCCCAAATTTCCATTGTGCATATCATTATCTTGCATCTTCCAAAAATCGTTTTCAAACCCGTTTTCAAAATTTGCATTAAACTTGTTTACAAGATTGCATCAAAATCCTCTTTTTCAAAACATGTTTTCAAAATCACAACCCTAGGGTAATTTTAGCTTTTCCATGGCTAGGGTCGCTTTAGGAAAGTGTTATATTCAAAGTGACCAATATGGTCCATATTTTCAAATCTTGTTGTTTTGAAAACCGCTTTCCTGAAATGGTTCTAGCCCTCTTATGGTTAGAATTGCTTTAGGAAAGTGAGATGTTTTTACACCTTTGAAAAACTCTTTTCAAAAGTCTCTCTTTCTAAAACCCTCTTTTCAACATGCTTCCCAAAAACTCTTCTTTCCAAAATTGCTTTCAAAAACTCCCTCCAAAAATTCATCTTCCAAAACTTCTCTTTTCAAACTCCTTTCCAAAACACTCTCCTCAAAATTCACTTTCCTAAAAACTTTCTTCAACAATCTCCTTCCAAAAATCCTTCTAAAAAACTCTCTTTGCAAAATCTTCCATCTAGAAACTCCTCTCTAGGATTTCCTTCTAAAAATCTTGTTTCCAAAAACACACTTTCCAAAAAATCCTTTTTCTTGGTACCCAAGTCAAGTCCTAGAACCCACAATTAGGAAACCCTAATTTTCTTTTCAAAAATATGGTTTTCAAACTTATCTTAAAATCTAAGTTTCCAAAACCTCTTGTTTTCACATCAAAACAATACATATTTTCAAAACCTCTTTTCTACGTCAAAATAATAGTTTTCGAAATCTAGGGTTTCCAAAACCTCCCTTTCCAAATCCTTGTCAAATCCAATCTTCCCTTTAGGAAACCAAATCCAATCTCCCGTTTAGGAAACTAGATCTAATCCTCTGTTTTTTGAAACAAAATCAAATCTTCACTTTTAGAAACAAAATTCAATCCCTTGTTTTAGGAAATAAGAATCTTAACCTTTTCAAATCCAAAACTTTCTAAGTTCAAAACTTTTTTAAGTTAAATCTTCCTAAACCTCTAACCTTTCTAAATTCTAAACTTTCCTAACTTTAAATCTTTCCAAATCTAAAACTTTCTAAACTTGAAACTTTCTTATTTTCAAAACTTTCTTATTTTCAAAACTTTCCTATTTCAAAACCTTTCTTGAAATAAAACTTTCCTAATTCCAAAACTTTCCTAACTTGAAACTTTCCTAATTCCAAAACTTTCCTAAGTTGAAACTCCCCTAATTCAAAACTTTCCTAAAATGAAAACTTTCCCAATTTGAAAACTTTCCTCATTTGAAACTTTTCAAAAATCAAACTTTCCTAATTCGAACCTTTCCTAAATCTAATCTTTTCTAAAACTCTTTTAAGTCAAGTTGAATCTTTCTTAAATCCTTCCGAGTCAAATCTTTCCTAAGTCTCTTCTCTTTCCTTAAGTCTAGGTTTCCTAAAACCAAGTCAAGTCTTTTCAAATCTTCCAATCAAAGTTCAATCTCTAAATCTTCCAACTCAATTTCCAATTCAATCTCTTTTTTCTAAATCAACTCTTCTATTTTCAATCGGACTCTTGTCCGAACTATGACTGACCTGATTCCTCCAAAAGGATACGTAGGCAACCCTCATGGGTGCGGTCACAACTTCTTTCAAATTTCAAATTCCTCCACAAATTTTTTAAATTTCAAATTCCATAACATTTTTCAAATTTCTATTTCTATAATTTCTTTCCAATCTCCAATCTCACGACATTTTTCAAGTTTGCAATTCTATAACTCTTTTCAAATCACTTTTCAATTCCAATTTCGAATCTCTTCTAAAATCAAATCAAATCAAATTCTTCTTTTCAAATCTTTTTCCAATTCAAGTCTCTTTTCTTACACTTGCACATTATGCATCATGATAGTTTCTTTTCAAACATTCTTTTTCAAAGTGGATAGGATTGAACATTAGTTAGTTAAAGACTCTCATAGGTGAATATAGGGTAGATTGACATGTAGGTACCAAAAGGGCGGGTAAGGTGATGGCTTAGTGCGTCTTCCCTACACGTAACCAACCTTCGAACCTAGATCACTAATTTCAAAGACCAAAAACGGAGTTATTTTCTAAAAAGGGCTAAATGCTTTCCAAAGGTTGCTAAACGACCCGTTTTCTTAAAAACCCTATGTGGAGGTGATATTTTCAAAAACCTTTTCCAAAAGCCCTAAGTGTGGTCTTCGGATTATTTTTAGTTTTTAGGTGACCTAACTCACCTTAATCAAGCTAGGTGGTGATTCCGAATCTTTTTCCAAAAGCCCTTTATTCAAATCTATTTTCAATTCAAACTTAGTCGCACCCATTATTCTAGGAGGGTGAGTTCTAACGAGAGAATACAACATTTTTTCCGCTTATGTGTGTATTCTTCGAGTGCGAAAAATCTGGGCGCGATAGCTGGCGACTCCGCTGGGGACGCTTAGAGAGTTAGGCCGTAGTCATGCCTCTTTACCCTTCACCCACGTAGAGTCTTCAATTAACTTGGTTCAATCCTATTCACTTTAAATTTTCAAAACCAAATTTTCAAAATTATTTTCAAGAAACAAGCATTTATTCATATTATCTTGTATTATGGTTATCATCCACATACTAATACTTGCATCTTTGTTTTGTAGGTACACATTTTGTTTAAATTTTATTAACTGCTATGCATGAATGTGATGAACAGGATGAATGGGAGTTGTTGGGCTCTTTCCTCCACTTTTAAAAAATCACATACACATTGCATGTGCACCTACATTGTGCATACTTGCATTACTACCCTAATATGACCTTTCTAGTTAGAAAGGGGGAACGGTATATTGGTTGTGGGCAAGATGCTGTGTCAGTTTCTTCGCCTACGGCCTCTTGATGGTTCCCCCGCTCGGATCACCAACTGATCATGGCACCACCTCGGGGAGTGGGCCTAGGTTTGAAGATCCGGGGACCAAGTCTTTTAGGACGCATTAGTCAACCCTCAACCTCATACTTATATAGACACCATGCATAGCCGAACCTCTACCGGATTTAAGACATGAGCACTGTTTTCAAAACCACGGAGGAAAGGGCGATTGGTCTTACTTTCATTTATACCTGTATATTCCTGTTGTTATAACACATGTATTCTTACTGCTATAATAACTATTTAACTGCTCATGCATGCACGTTTATCTTGCTATTGCATTCTCTCTCTTTATACTCTTCGCATACCCATATTCATGCATTCAGTATTCCATGTCAAGATAAGAGTTCCAAGTAACTCAAGTCACTGCATTCTCATGCATATGATCAACCCATTGAGAGTGACACCAAGGTCACTCTCCCTTGCATTAAACCTACCTAAACCCTAAGGGTTCCCACGTAACCCTAAGGACTCATTGCATGCATCTCAATTCATTCTATAAGAGAGGCCCCAATCCTTCTATACTCACGGAGATAGGATTGCCAAGAAGACAAGGGGCAACCAATCAGCAAGGTTTCTCAGCGACCTCCTTGACATTAAATCTAAGAAAGGCAAATCCAAAGACTCAAGAGTAGTTTAGGGTTTTCCTTTGTAAAAGTAGATAGGTAGAAGTCCAAAGGAAAATGTTCCCCCTCCCCCCTATTAAAATGTATTTTAGTTCTTTTGTACCTTAAACTCAAAATTTAATGTACTTCTTTATTTTTATGAATGAATGCATGGATGACTGAAGGTTCCTACTTGGCGGTAAGGTATCTGCATATAGGGGCAAACCCCCTATCTCCAAGAGTGGGCCAATACATCATGACTAGTTTCCCTCCTTAAGAGGGGCACCTTAGAGCATGCATTGCATAAAGACTTGTCAAGGTCAAACATTGACTCTTTGCTCTTGTTGGTTTTAGGTACCTTCCCTCGTTCCCCAGTCTTACAAGCATGGAATTGCTTACTCTTGATACCTTAACTCAATTACTAGTAGAGGCAAGAGGAGTCAAGCATAAAATGACCGAAATGGAAGGCATGCTTTCCTCGCTCTTATCCCACGCAACCCATGAGCAAGCAGAGTCCTCGCAAGCCCAAACCCATGATGGACGAAAAAGGATAAAGAAGGAAGACCATGACTATGCCACCACCATTGCTTACCAACGACCTCCCCAGGCCGAGGGCCTTGCTTAAATGCCTTCCAAACCAACCCCTAACCAAACAGTAGGATTATATAATCTCTCCTTCGAATATCATCCCAACCCTTTTAGCCCTGCCACCAAAAATTGTCCCATTTTGAAACATAGAACCCGAAGCCCTTTCAATTCCCGAACCATTAACCCAGCTGTGATCTCACCAAAACTTGGTCCTCAATCATCAAAAACATTTGCAACACCTCCTCAGCCTAGGCGAACAAGTGGGAAAAAGCGGACGTTTACTAAACTCGCGTGCTCATAGACCGTGGCTTATTTTGGCCTCTTAGTAGCTGGATATCTGAAACCTATACCTGCTCGACCCTAGCCCAATCCTCTGCCTCAATACTTCAAATTTGCAGCAAGCTGTAAGTATCATTCGGATAGCCAAGGACATGACATTGAAGATTGTTTGACCCTCAAGCATAAGATTCAAGACCTGATAGATAACAAGAACATTGGGGTACGACCAGCAAATCCTTCTCCGAACAGCCCTACAAACCCTTCATTGGACCGCACCATCAATATCGTTACAAAGTTTGGTAACAACAAGGTTTGTTTTGCTACATGCCAAGAAATATATTACAAGGATGGGGAGGAGATGGAATTCAACGATATGGAATAGAGTCGTACTCGGTTATGATGCAACCCCGATAAAATGCTGACCCCCGAAGACAAACTCGCATATGAATCTGTGAAGAAAATTGACCAGGAGCTGTCCAAACTAGGTAATAAAAATCTCCTATTGTGTACACCTGAGGAGCATCGAGCCCCAATTGGAGGCCAGAACAGAAAACCCCGGGCACAACCTATCAAGCTGGACGAATATGAGTCGCCCGAGTGGTTTGTTGGTGAAACTCTGGAGTAAACAAATGAAGGCAAAACAGTCAATAAAGCTGACAATTACATCATCACCGCCAACTCACTTGAAACTCTGGGAGAAGCATCTACCTATCCTGCCTTGGATGAAAATCTCAACTGTGGATGGAATACAAACGAGGGCATCAGCCCAAGGCCTTACTGAAAATGGATTCCTTGCACAAGCGTATAAGAGAGGGGTATTTTCACCCACTTTCTTTCTATCCCTTTTACTTTCTATCTTTAAGTTAATGTTTACATTTTCTTATTGCTTAAGAATTTTATGCTTTCCATAAAAATAATAATAATAATCAAATGACAGTCATTTATTCCATTGTTGTTATCTTGTCTTCCCTGGGGAATAGTGACTACTTTCTACGCAAGGGGCATGGTTTATCTTATGGAATGATCCAACTTGAAGGGATGATAGCATGAGATAACCACTCGCCAAATGATTAGCCTTCCACAGAGAGAGAGAATAACGATGAGTGAGGATACTACCCAAAGGCAACACTTGCAGGACTTTGAAGCTAAGCGATGTGTGGCCAGTTTATCAAAATGAAGAGGAGCCATCTTTCACTTCCCCACATATAAATAAAAGGAATGAATCATTAAATAAATAAACAAATGTACCCATATTCCCTTTGTTTAACCCCTAGAGCCTCACAACAAACGAAGTTTTCTTTGTCAACCCCGATCTGAGACTATCCTCCCCACACTGGGGCAGACAATAGTTTGAGAACTCTAGGAATGGTATCCACCCCCCGATGTGCTAAGATAGCAATGAAAGCCCTATAAATCAAGCAATCTAATTCAAAGTGAAGAGAGGCCCTCATTTCATTTTCCATGCAGTTAAAAGTAACCCTTTGCCAAACCTGTTGAGCCATCTATCCTTTTCTCGAGAAAACCCCAACCTAGGGATCAACCCCCACATCGGTAGATTGAACTGCGAAGGAAAAGGCCGAACAAAAAAGGGCGAAAAATTATTCGTTTCATGAAGGAATAGAAAGAAAAAGCAAAGGAAAGGAGTCGCCAAGGGGCAAGAGGCCAATAAAAAAAAAAAAACTTTAAGGAAAGGCCTGAAGAAAATCACGATTGAGTCATCTTCAAAAGCATAACAAAAGGATCGAAAGAAAAAAAGTCATGTTTATCTCAAAAGGCATATAGAAAGGGTGAAGGAGCAGAGTCATTTTCATCCTGAGAAGTCATTCAAAGGTGATCCTAGGTTACGAAGAAACCCAGTAGAAACAATAGGTTCGAGCTTTTACCCTTTTCCTTGCAAAACCCCAAAACCATGGCCTACATTACAACCCTATTAAAGTTCCCTCTGATTGAAGGTAGATTGTTTGATCTAAATGAGCTAGATACGCTACCAAAGCTAAAGAAGGATGCTAATCCAACTGAAAAGTCGTTAAGGATGGTATGGATCTAAGCCCTATCGAAAACAACATCAAATTTGAGCTTGCATATCTCGTTGTTTCTAAAACCCCCATAACCTAGCCTACATTACGGTCCTAAACAAAGTCTTCGCGGATTGAAATGACTGGCCACTTATCGCTCTGCCAAAGGCCAGGTAAGCTATTGCTAAAACCTCGAGAGTTGAGAGTCTCAGCCCAATAACCATATACACAAACCCTAAGACAGAGAGTTGGAGGCGATCAAAAGGTTGAGAAAGGTGCGAAATGCTATCATCCAATCAAGGTAGGGTCGAGCCAGAGGAGAGGCTAAATCCCCGAAGAGGAAAGAGTTACCATTCCCCAAGACTACAAGTCTAACAGCATCCTGTGTCATTCTATTAACATATTTCTAACCTGTGCATATGTTAAAAAAAAAAAAAAATCAGCATGGGCTTTGCACACATATGATATAACTCCCTGTAGAAATAGAAGTTACCAACATCAACTCATGTAATAGATATATAACATCATCATCCATCATATGCAACTGATCATATTCTTAGTAGAAAGGATCGTAAATGTCTTTGTCTATCCATGCATCTAAATACCATAAATATTCATTTTTGTACAAAATATCAAAATAAAACTGTCTAACATAAATACATCTCAGGGACAAGGGGCAAAAGAAGGTCAGAGTCCCCACAAAGGGCATACATCACAGGTCAAAATCGATATCATCTAGATCAAAATCCCCAAAACCCGGCATCAGAGGAGGTGGATAACTACTCGAAGCACCACCATCCTGCAGGGAAGATAGAATCGAAATCAGCTGTATACAAAGAGAACTGAGCAACAGCAGAGCAAGAAGAAGCAAAGAAAGAATAACATACCCCCCCCCCCCCCCCCCCCCCCCCCCCCCCCCCCCCCCACCGCCCATCTGAGATAACCGAGCCGTCAGGGAAGTTACCTCGGCCTGATGCTGATCCCGCTCCATCTAGTACTGATTTCTTTGGTCTCTCACGGCAGTAAACTCGGCCTGGGGTACATATCCTCTAGCACAGCGCCACAAGTCAACCACCTCCTGGCCAACAGCATACCCGCCGACTACTACCTCAAACCGGGTGAAGGCACCGATCGAATGAGCCCCAAAGTGTGCAACATAATCCATATCCAGAGGAAGCAAGAACTCAACACCTGGCTGACGCTCCTGGTAAGGGATAGGCACTCCCGCCACGAAGGCTCTAAACATATACTCTGGCGGAGTTCCTGCTGATCGGAACTCCTCATAAAACTGCCGCCAGTGTCGCTCTCTAAGATAGGACTCCCAAGTGTCATCACTGAGAAAAGCAGCTCTCAACAAGGACAACGGGACCAAGTACCAGACTGTCTCATAATGGACTGATCCAATGAAGGGCTGCCAGGTCACATCCCTCGCCTCAATTAGCTCCAGGTTAGCCCGGAGTGTCACAAAATCAGTAATCTCCGATCACGAGCCCACCTCAAAGCACGAGGATAGAGATCATCCTTAACAACTGCAGGGCAACAAACAGGAAGGTACTCGTAACTCCACCAGACGAGAAAAGGCCAGAAACTAGTCATTACCCCAGCGGGAAGAGGTCCAGACCCGCATCGACCGAAGGAAGCAATTAAAGGAGAAGGACCCCTAGTCCAGCTCAGATAAAGCTCCAAGATCGGCTACTACACCCACCAAACGACACGACACAAGTGACTTGCTGTTGTTGCAGAAGCTGCTAAAGATGATATACAAAACAAGTTGTCGTCTCATGATGTCCCGCCTGGCAGACGATGGCTCAATAGCAAAAGTACGGTCACCCTGACTGATCCAAGAGACTGGAAAGGCAGAACGCTCAGGAGGAGGCAAGTCCAACAGCAAACATGCCTCGTCCCTACTGACTGGATGCAGAGTGATCCGCCGGCTGACAAAGGAGAGCTTGTAATAATCGCCCAATCCAAAGGGGTGGGACCTAACTCGAAGCCGACAAAATGAAAGGTCCCGGTCTCCCCGAACCGTCGCTCAACCAACACCAGTACTAAATGCTGGTTCAGGCGGTTAGCCTGTAATCCTATGAAGGTGCCAAATTCGATTTCTGCCAAGAAGGCACAATATGATGGGGCAGCCCACTGCATGGTCACAAAAACCTAATGAACAACACCTCTGAATGCTGTATGTACCCGCGAAGGAGGTAAATGTTGTCTAGAGTACACGCTGGGGTGATAAGCAAGATCCCCGAGTGGTGGGACATCCGGTATCTGCAGATCTCCCAAGTCAGCATCCGTCTACCTATGCCTGGAAGAAGCTCTCTCGTAACCGGTCACCTGATCCCCAGGGCCCGGTACCTCCTCCTCGGCACCAATCTCCTCTGCGAAAGCCTGCTCAACCGGAGGAAAAAGGTCGACAGGTAGCCCACTCCCCTGCCCACTCTGATTGGAGGAGGATCGTTCGGTAGATCGTCGACTACCTCTAGATCAATTAGAGCCGCCAGTGGAATCTATCCGAGCCTCCTTCCCCGAGCGGTGCCTCCTCTCAGAACCGTCATCACCCGTGTCTGCCATCCTGGAAAGGTAAGCCAATGTAAGAGATGTTAACATACCATACATGCAATGCAAGTAATAATAGAATAAAATAAACAACTAACACAAACAGAATGAATGAAAGATTTCAAATGATAAAACAAATTTCCTACATGCACATCTTGATTTTCTAACTTCAAATCAAATATCAAGGGTTTTCTGCCTTTTTCTTTCAAAAAGATTTTTACTCTAAACCTTTATTTTTGAAAATTTCAACAGAGTCCCGTTAAAAAATGGCCCCTACAACACCCAGGACATCGACACAAAACACAAAACGTGCACTTCACATTGTCACAATCACATGACATCAGCACCCGTGCACACTTTTCAATTTTTTAAAATTTTGAAAACAAATATTTTATTTTTTCAATAAATCAATGGTTTTTAAAAATGTCCTAAAATTCCTCAAAAATTCTTTCAAATGTTTTCCAAAAATATTCCTACCTTTTTCAAATTTTAAACTCTAAAAATCCCATCAATTTCTTGAGTTTTCTCATTTTTCTAAATTTTCTAAGTATTTTCCTATTTTTCAAAAAATCAAAAATTCACTGAGTTTTCAAAAAAACACAAAACTTCATACGGTTGTTAAACACATTTTTCTAAGGCACGTTGCTAAAAAATATAGCCAAAAAACCCAATGCCCAAGTCTGTAGGAACAAATTCACTATTCCTACAGAAAACCCTCTATGCATAATCATGAAAAGTCACTCAAATTCAATCAAACAAGTACCAAAATGCAAAAATAATATCACTATCATGTTCAAAACACATCAAAACATCAATTTCTACTATTCACATGATGCAAACGAAGTTCTACACATAAAAATTAACAAAATTTGAAAACTCACTTTTTGGAAGTTCTCCGGTGAAATCCTCTCTTCCGGCAACTTTTTCGACGACGTGGTCTCCTTTCGGCAATCACCTGTAGTCTCCAAGAAGTGCCCCTTCAAGGTTCAAGTCAATTTTCACGCAAACTCTCTCGGATTTGCGGAAATTCTCCAAAATGCCACAGCTGTTCGAACCAGAAATTTTTTGGTTTTAATTCCAAGCTTGGTGCCACTAGCAGAGGCACCAGGCATTTTCTGCCAAAGGCGCCACTGCTAGTGGTGCCAGTTGCAAATTCTGGGCAGCTTTGCCCCCTTTCCCGCCAAATCTCATTTTTGAAGGTCTTTTTTGGCCCGATATCCATTTTCGAGCCCTGTTGTCGAAAAATTCCTAATGTCCGTCCCTCCGACTGCCTCGCAATCAACATGAGACTCTTACTTTTATTATTTTCTGTCTTTGACAAGCAAAGACAGAAAAAGAGGGGAAGCAGTAAGCACCCCATTTTTGACTGCTCGGCAATCTACGCTCCGTCCAGACTTGTATTTAAGTCAATATGGACGTATTCTAATCGAAACTAACTCTCTAAGTCCAAATCCCGTCTGTCCATCGCCTCGCGGGCCTACCAGGCCCAAATAGAGGCAAAATGACCAAAATGCCCTTAGGGGCATTATCTTTTCCAATTCCAACCCCTTTCTCGAGACAGTTTATTCCTCGAGACGGTTCCAAATCAGGCACGTCTTTCCGAAGACGATAAGACCCCTTTCCAATTCCAACCCCTCTCTCGAGACAGTTTATTCCTTGAAACAGTTCCAATTCAGGCACATCTTTTCGAAGACGATAAGACTGCTTTTCAACCTCTCTTTCAAGACAGTTTATTCCTCGAGACAGTTCCAATTCAGGCACGTCTTTCCGAAGACGATAAGACCCCTGTCCAATTCTAATCTCTCTCTCGAGACAATTTATTCCTTGAGACGTTTCAGCATGTTTTTCGAAAAAAATCTCTTCGAAATGGTAAGTCCCTTTAAACCTGTCGACCGGGACAAGACCCCAAGTCCCCTAGATGGTAAAACGGTCCACCTTTGGCGCCCGCTAGCCCGCCATTGCAGAAATTTCTGTTTAGGCATGCCTTCCGAGAAAGTTGACTTCTCAGGCGCTAAGTCCCTTTACCAGCTTCCTGAGATCAGGCAGTCTCAGGAATGATTGCAAATCGTTAGAGAAGCAGAAATACTCGCAAACATCGCAACCGTCAAAGTAGTGGAAATACTCGCAAACAAGTCGACATAGGGAATTGCCAACAAACCCCTGTGTCACAACGACTGCCGTCAGAGTGGCAGAAACACTCAAAACCCAGGTCAACACCAGTGCTTGCTAGCCCACTTCGGTGAAAAATGACCAAACTGCCCCTTGGGCCTATTTTGAGACTTTCCGGTCAAGATGACTACTTCGCCCCTAGGCATGCGAAGGCCCTGGGAACCACACCCGCTCTGGGTATCAAACTACTAATCTCCTGAGATTGCTTCTTATAGTATTCTCGACCTTCCTTTACCTTTTCGGATCATTCTGAGTCAGTTCCGGCAAACCCAGTACAAAATGACCTTTTTGCCCCTAATGGGCCGGTCACCTTTTCCGACCACAGTGGCTCTGGGTATTAAATCGGTAACTTCCTGAGATTGCTTCTTATAGTATTCTCAACCTTCTTCTATGTTCCCGGATCATTCTGAGTCAATTCCGGGAAACCCGACACAAAATGACCGTTTTGCCCCTAATGGGCTGGTCTTCATTTCCGACCACACCGGCTCTGGGTATCAAACCGGTAACCTTCTGAGACTGCTTTTTATAGTGTTCTCAACCTCTCTTTACCTTTCCGGATCATTCCGAGTCAGTTCCGGCAAACCCAATACAAAATAACCTTTTTGCCCCTAGTGGGCCGGTCTCCTTTTCCGACCACACCGGCTCTAGGAATCAAACCGGCAACCTTTGGGAACATTCTAAATAATTTTTTCGGATCTCGAGTCTTCTTCCGAGACAATCCGAGTCCGTCCTGGTACTTTCCGGCCCAATTGACTGTTTTGCCCCTAAAGGCTCGGTCAACCCTTTTGACACATCCTATCCTCATTTTTCAAGTCACATACCTCTGGAACACTATTCTAAGTGTTCCTGCTCTTTTCGGACTTTTCGGGTCATTCTCGGTCTCCCAAATTCATTCTCGGACTTTTCGGAGTCACTCCTAGTGAAGCCAGGTTGAAAATTGCATGGTAGTCACTAGCACAGGCGCCCAAATCTAGTCAAAGATACGTTGCTTGCTAACCTTAAACATTTTCTAAATGGCTGCACTAGTGGCGCCAAGCCAAAAAATGGCCTGGCACCACTTCTAGTGGCGGTAGTGTAATGTTTGGCCTGGCGCCACTACAACTGGCGCTAGTGCATTCCTCTCTCTATAAATACAGAGCCTCTTCCAGCGTGAAAGAGGACCGCAAACTCAGTCTAAAAACACCAATATTTGATATACAGAGCTCGAACACTCCCTAAACCCTAGCTTCCTTAGGTTTTCCAAACCCTAGCCACCAAACACTAAACCCTAGCCTTCTATACACCCATACACTTATACACTAGCCTCTAACCTTCCTTTGAAGACTTAAAGAGCTGCAATATGAAGTTTGAAGATTGAAGACAACTCTTGAGGATTGAAGACAAAGATCAAGATGAAAATCGAAGACAAGCAAATGCACAAAATAAACAAGACACAAGATAGGCTTTCGTTTTACGTTTATGCACTTCCCCCTCTCTCTTCTCTCTCCTAACCCACTTGGGTTTTCTCAGTTTTAATCCCCTATCTCTTTCCCTCCTTTCTTTGCATGCTTGAAAAAAGAGGACTCCCGGTCCATGTATAGGATTAGACTATTGGAGGGTCACCCTGTCAAGGGCTTTCCTTTAGGCTAACCAGAGATCACGTGGGATCAGCCCCCTTGATTATGTGGTGAAGCCTTAACATTGTATGTTCACGACCCCAAACTTGCATTGTGCATATCATTATCTTGCATCTTCCAAAAATCGTTTTTAAACCCGTTTTCAAAATTTGCATTAAACTTGCTTTCAAGATTGCATCAAAATCCTCTTTTTCAAAACATGTTTTCAAAATCACAACCCTAGGGTGATTCTAGCTTTCCATGGCTAGGGTTACATTAAGAAAGTGTTACATTTAAAGTGACCAATATGGTCCATATTTTCAAATCTTGTTGTTTTCAAAACCGCTTTCCTAAAGTGGTTCTAGCCCTTTTATGGTTAGAATTGCTTTAGGAAAGTGAGATATTTTTACACCTTCTAAAGACTCACTTTTCAAAAGTCTCTCTTTCTAAAACCCTCTTGTTCAACACGCTTCCCAAAAACTCTTCTTTTCAAAGTTGTTTTCAAAAACTCCCTCCAAAAATTCATCTTCCAAAACTTCTCTTTTCAAACTTCTTTCCAAAACACTCTCCTCAAAATTCACTTTCCTAAAAACTCTCTTCAACAATCTCCTTCCAAAAATCCTTCTAAAAAACTCTCTTTCCAAAATCTTCCCTCTAAAAACTCCTCTCTAAGATTTCCTTCTAAAATCTTATTTCCAAAAACACACTTTCCAAAAAATCCTTTTTCTTGGTAGCCAAGTCAAGCCCTAGAACCCACAATTAGGAAATCCTAATTTTCTTTCCAAAAACATGGTTTTCAAACTTACCTTAAAACCTAAGTTTTCAAAACCTCTTGTTTTCACATCAAAACTATACATATTTTCAAAACCTCTTTTCTACGTCAAAACTATAGTTTTCCAAATCTAGGGTTTCCAAAACCTTCCTTTCCAAATCCTTGTCAAATCCAATCTTCTCTTTAGGAAACCAAATCCAATCTCCCGTTTAGGATATTAGATCCAATCCTCCGTTTTTGGAAACAAAATCAAATCTTCACTTTTAGAAACAAAATCCAATCCCTTGTTTTAGGAAATAGGAATCTTAACCTTTTCAAATCCAAAACTTTCTAAGTTCAAAACTTTTTAAAGTTAAATCTTCCTAAACCTCTAACCTTTCTAAATTCTAAACTTTCCTAAACTTCAAATCTTTCCAAATCTAAAACTTTCTAAACTTGAAAACTTTCTTATTTTTAAAACTTCCTTATTTTCAACACTTTCCTATTTCAAAACCTTTCTTGAAATAAAACTTTCTTAATTCCAAAACTTTCCTAACTTGAAACTTTCCTAATTCTAAAACTTTCCTAAGTTGAAACTCCCTTAATTTAAAACTTTCCTAAAATGAAAACTTTCCTAATTTGAAAACTTTCCTAATTCGAAACTTTTCAAAAATGAAACTTTCCTAATTCAAAACTTTCCTAAATCGGACCTTTCCTAATTCGAACCTTTCCTAAATCTAATCTTTTCTAAAACTCTTTCAAGTCAAGTTGAATCTTTCTTAAATCCTTTCGAGTCAAATCTTTCCTAAGTTTCTTCTCTTTCCTTAAGTCTAGGTTTCCTAAAACCAAGTCAAGTCTTTTCAAATCTTCCAATCAAAATTTGATCTCTAAATCTTCCAACCCAATTTCCAATTCAATCTCTTTTTTCTAAATCAACTCTTCTATTTTCAATCGGACTCTTGTCCGAACTATGACTGAACTGATTCCTCCAAAAGGATACGTAGGCAACCCTCATGGATGCGGTCACAACTTCTTTCAAATTTCAAATTCCTCCACATTTTTCAAATTTGAAACTCCACAACATTTTTCAAATTTCTATTTCTATAATTTCTTTCCAATCTCCAATCCCACAACATTTTTCAAGTTTCCAATTCCATAACTTTTTTCAAATCTCTTTTCAATTCCAATTTCAAATCTCTTCTAAAATCAAATCAAATTCTTCTTTTCAAATCTTTTTCCAAATCAAGTCTCTTTTCTTGCACTTGCACATCATGCATCATGTTAGTTTCTTTTCAAACATTCTTTTTCAAAGTGGATAGGATTGAACATTAGTTAGTTAAAGACTCTCATAGGTGAATTTAGGGTAGATTGACATGTAGGTACTAAAAGGGCAGGGTAGGGTGATGGCTTAGTGCGTTTTCCCTACACGTAACCAACCTCCGAACCTAGATCACTAATTTCAAAGACCAGAAACGGAGTTATTTTCTAAAAAGGGCTAAATGCTTTCCAAAGGTTGCTAAGTGACCTGTTTTCTTAAAAACGCTCTCTGGACGTGATATTTTCAAAAACCTTTTCCAGAAGCCCTAAGTGTAGTTTTCAGATTATTTTTAGTTTTTAGGTGACTTAACTCACCTTAATCAAGTTAGGTGGCGACTTTGAATCTTTTTCCAAAAGCCCTTTATTCAAATCTATTTTCAATTCAAACTTAGTCGCACTCATTCTTCTAAGAGGGTGAGTTCTAATGAGAGAGTACAACATTTTTCCTGCTTGTGTGTATATTCCTCGAGTGCAAAAAATCTGGGTGCGACAAATACCACAATAACTCAAAATGAAACACTTTAAACAAGTAAATCGAAGGGATCTAGGGTTTTAGGAACCCAAGCCCCAACTTGCATAAGTTGGGGATTTCAATCCCAAAATCTCATATCTTTCAATGGGGCTTACAACACTTTATACTTAGCCAATTTAGGACTTCAAAGAGTCACCCACAACAACCCAACAACACAACCCACGAAGATTGATACATACACTTATACAATTGGAGAAGAAAATGAAACCTTACCTTTCTTCAAGCTTGGTTAAGTCTTCTATTGGCTTCAAACTCTTCCTTCAAGCTTCTTCCACCTCTTCCTCTTCTCCTCTTCTCTCTCTCTTCCCTCTCAATCAGTTGAAATGTGTGAGTTGTGTGCACTTAAGTATATATAAGATGATACACATGGGAATAATCCCATGTGTTTCACCCATAGGCTTAAGTTACAACATAAGCTCTCATTGGCCATTTTTTATCCAAAAGACGAAATAATTAACATTAAACATTGCATACACTAGAAATTCTTATTAATATAAATAAATAGAGATTTGGGATATACAAAACTTCCTCATACATTGAAAGAAAGAGAAAATAATGAAATATTCACAAAAAAAAAAAAAATGAATGATGAGGCACCTTGAAAAATCAACAAACCATGCAGAAAGCCGTGTTGAGGCAAAACCAAGAGAAACATTGAACTCTAATATAGGTAAATAGTTCATTAAAAATATGACAAAGACCCAAAAGAGAAAAACCAATAAGGAAAAAGACCTAAAGAGGAAGGAATGCTGAAAGAGTGATCACCGGCTTGTAACAAACCCAGAAGAAGTGCATCACTTTGGGCCTTCCATACCCTACCTTTCAAAACCCCATAACCTAGCTTCCTTACAACTCAATTTAAAAGTCCTCTCTGATTAATGAAAACTGCCTAATCTAAACTGAGTTCGACATAAGAAAAATAATGATTTTCGAATGGGGACGAATATCCAGAACACCTGGGTCTCCACCCCTAACAAGCAGGTCCTCCCTTAATTATAGGAGAATTCCTTGTTGCCCAAAAAAAAAAAAAAAGGCATAACCCCAAGGGCGCGGTGAAAACTCGAAAGAGCGTCGTGAGTAAAAAGATGGAGGCATGGCAAGATACAAACTTGTTGGTTTGGTGAAAACCCACAAGGACGCCAAGACACAAAAATGACAGAGCTGAGATCGGTGAAAACCTATAAAGGCACTGATGGCACCAAAAAAAGGGGAGTTTTTGTCCCATTCTCAGGTTTGTCTCAATCAACAGGTGGACCGTTCCTAGACCATGGCAGGAAAAGACATGAAAAAATTATAGTTGTTAAAAAAGGCATTGTTTTGAAGTCAATGGGCCAAGAAGAAGGAACAACGCGGGTCCTTGCCAAGAACGTCCTTATAAGAATCCCATACCAAGGAAGTAGTTCTTACCTTACATGGATATAATTCATGCTAAACTACATGTTTAAACTAACAAAATGGTGCAGGAATAGGCAGGTGATGGCACGTCCCAAAAGAAAGGTAAGATCCATTACAGCAAAATTGTGACAATCAAGTTGATATAACCGTATCTACAAATGCAGGAAATCCTGGAAGAAAATCTAGACATCCTGAGGCAAGTTAATCACAATACAAAGGGAAAAGGAAGACAAAATGGAAGAATTGCATCAAGAACGAGGAGCGACGATGTAACGGTCCACGTCCCCATCCAATGAGTCCTCATCCGAGCCCCACTAAACGGTGGCATTACTAATCTCCCTCTAAAAGGGTCGGCACTGGTAGAGGCCATGAAAGATGAAGTCGACAACTGGCTCAGCCCATGACACTGACATTGATCAAGGAGGTGATCCCTCTCTTGTGAAAGGGTGTGTACCATGTCCTTTAATAGAACTATGAATTCATCCTGTGGGTTGGCCTCCAGTGAAGAAAAGGTGTCTCAGGACCCTCGAGGGCGCCTAAGTCCCCAGAAAACGTTGGCCAAAGCGCAGTCTCTTGCCCTAGGAGTTGCCTCAAGCTGCCTCTCCAAATCACTCACTCATCTCTTATTGGCCTTTAGTTAAGCCTCTAACTCACTCATTCGGGCACGATATAGTCTTCGATGGCGCCTCACCCTGATGGTAGCAATGGCCAAAAGTTCAGTATATCCTACTGGAGGCAAGGGAGACTCCGGGAGAGGATCCCTGGCTGTGGCATCCCCCAAAACGTACATCTGAAACCATCTGTCATAATCAGTAGTGGCAGTCGAAACAAAGGAAAACAGACCATCTGAGCTGTCATGCCCTACCAAAGTCTACCATAACTCTGTCAACTCAGTCACCACACCTCTCGGTACCTTATTACCAAAATAAGTCTAATACCCTGTCGCCATGACAGTGTATGGGATGTCCTGTGTCCGACCCAGCTGGCGGAGAACTCGAATGTGGAAGAAGGGTGCAACACCCCTTAAGCCAACCAAGGGGATGAAAACACGACCAGAAGTTCATACTCGTAACAAATCAACATTACATAAACCCACAAACCACTAAACTAAATCGGATCTCCTCGTCTGGAGGAATGCCATCCATGTAATGTAGGAATTAGGGCAGTCCACAGCGTCAATGATCTCCTGTTGAGACCTCACTAAGGTGCAGATAGGGTCAACCTCCAGATACCATATGTGACAGGTAATGCGGTGAACGAATAGATGCTCGAGGGCCCACATCTAAAAAAGGGGCCAAGACCCTCTATAGAAAGTATCCGCCCTACTCTAAAATCGAGAAAAGCTCACATAGGTCTTACCCACAGTTAACAGAGCATAAGAATATCCCTAGCAAATCGACAACAACAAAGGACAACATCTGCCATCCACCCGGCCATCTCCTCTAGGAAATACCAGAAGGCTCAACAAAATCAGGGCAAGTGCATTCATCCGAGTGATGGGCCACTTCGTAGATGTATGCCAAACACCAGGATGAGTAACCTGACCAGTGTGAAACTCAAAATGATCCAGTAAAAAGCCCACCACCAGTACCGGAAAAGCAGGATGAGAGTTCGAATCCAAAATTTGGCACCTAAGTCCGAAATGACCGAAAATAATGGACATAAAGCCCCGGGGAAAGTCTGGACCCACAATACCCTCCTGACTGCTCCTTAAACCCAGCAAACGCCCATACTCGTGAGGGTTTGGCGTCATCTCAAAATTGCTAAAGCAAAATAAGCATGGCTCAGGGCATCAAAGGGTAGCAGAGGCCTCGACCAAGCATGGTACCAGCTGCACGAAGAGAAGTGATCCTAGATACCCGAAAGCCCTACAAAAGATCCGCTTCTCCTCCTCAGTATAGTTGTCATACCAAGCGCGGAGTCGAGACGTGACGGTAACATCCTCCTCAACTCTCGCACCCAAAGTAGTGGAAGACTATCCCCATGCAGTGCTGCCACCCTGGGCTGCACCACTCTTGCTGCCATGCCCTCCCCTGGCTCGATCCGCGACGCCTTCCTGCGGCGCCTCCTATCAGAACCATCATCACCTGCCCCCAACATCCTAAAAAAGCAATGACATGCAGAAAGTTGATCAGTCACTGAATATGTATGAAAAGTAAAAATACAAATATATTGAAAAAAAGCAAAAGAAAAAAAAGAAAAGACAAAAAAAAAAAGAAAAAGAAAAGGAGGAAGCTAAGGCCCTATCCATTCCCATAGCTCATTTCAAAATTTCAAACTGGTTTCTTGGGCTTTCCCCTTAAAAGCCTTGTTTCAAAGATTTTCTAACAAGTTTTTGGGCTTCCCCCTCAAAAGCCCTGTTTCAAAGGTTTTCTAATGGGTTTTTGGGCTTTCACCTTAAAAGTCCTATTCAAAATGTTTCTAACGGTTTTCCAAGCTTTTTTCTCAAAAAGTTTTGCTTCTAAATTTCAAATCGGTTTCTCGGGCTTTCCTTTCAAAAGCCCTGTTTCAAAGATTTTCTAACGGGTATTTGAGTTTTCTCCTCAAAAGCCCTATTTCAAAGTCTTCAACGGTTTTCTAAGCATTTTCCTTAAAAAGTTTGTTTCTAATTTTCAAAGCAGTTTCCCGGGCTTTCCCTTTCAAAAGCCCTACTCCAAAGTTTTCAACGAGTTTTCGAGCTTTCTCCTAAAAAAGTCTCATTTCAAAATTTCAAACCAGTTTCTTGGGCTTTCTCCTTAAAAGCCTTGTTTCAAAGTTTTCAATGGTTTTCCAAGCTTTTTCCTCAAAAAATTTGTTTGTAATTTTCAAAGCGGTTTCCCGAGCTTTTCCCTTCAAAAGCCCTACTCCAAAGTTTTCAACGAGTTTCGAGCTTGTTTCTCAAAAAGTTTCATGTCAAAATTTTAAAGCAGTTTCCCAGGCTTTCTCCTTCAAAAGCCACGTTCCAAAATTTTCTACAATTTTTCTAAAACTTCAAATTGATTTTTTGGGTTTTTCCCTTCAAAAACCCTACTCCTAAAAATTTTGTGAAATTTCAGTTTCTCCAGGCTTTCTCCTTCAAAAGCCTTATTCTAAACAATAATTGCTTTTTCCAAAAATTTTAAAGTTGGGGGTTAAATTTTTGAAGGCTCAATACATTTTAAAAATTTTGGCAGGGTTTCGCCTTAAAAAGTTACTACCTAAAAATTCAACAAGCCACAAGCACAGTCCTAGACATCGCGAACCTTCAACCACGCCAATCAAAACAATCCCATCCTCTGCAATACACGTCCCTTTCTGAAACGTAATTTTTAAGTCAACTTCTTTTGTTTTCCAAATTTTTTAGTTTCATTTTTGTTTCCAAAAAGTCCACGAAAATTCATAGAACACTCAAGAATATCACCACACTTTTTCAAAAATGTCCTACAATTTTTCAACCTTCAACAAGATTAATTTTCTAATTTTTCTCAATTTTTCCTTTTTTCATAATTTCTAAAAATTTAAAAATTCAAAATTTTTGAAAAAATTATGAAACTTCATACGGCTGTTCTATACATTTTTCTGAGACTCCCTGTACAAAAATCACACCCATACACACAATACCCGGGCCTATAGAAACGATTTTCCCAACCCTGCAAGAGACCCATTTTCATACACACGAAATCGCAAAAACATACTCAAATCTTCACCAAATCGCAAAAACAATCCACACATTGCGTTCTAAATGTCCTAAAACATAAGTTTACACTAATCATACGTAAAAAATGGATGCATATACATCAAAATCAACAAAGTTTCAAAAAAGTTAACCTTTGGGTTCTCTGACGAAAAACGAGTTTTCCAGTGAGAATTTGATGACAATGATGACTTCCGACGAGTACCCGACGTCTCTTGACACTTCCCCAATGATCCTTGGTCGAAATCCCTGGAAACATTATCAGAGAAAACTCTCAAATCACTTTCAAAACTCAAAACACGTAAGGGAAAATGCGAACCTGCTCTGTTTTAAAACCCATAGCCTAGCACATGTAGCAGATGCGCCAGAAGAAAATTCCAACTAGCATATGTAGCACTTGCACCAGAGTGATCTGAGGCCATGCGCATGTGCTATATGCGCCCAGCTCTTCAGCTTCCCGCTTAAACCAACTTTCCATCCACCAAATGTCAAAAGTCACTTCTGAAGCTTTCAAAAGCCCAAAAGTTAAGCTCTTAAAAATTTTGATTTCAACGATCAAGTGTTCTGAGCTGGACTTTGTCAAACCGGCAACTCAAATCCCGATCAAAATTTTTAAAACACAAAATTCTTTAAAAATTCAAAATTTTCCAGGCCAACGACTCACAAGGAGTCCAAATCTTTTCGAACCAGCCAAGTTATCGTCCCTCCGATCGCCTCGCAACCAAAAAGGGATTTTTACCTTGTTATTTTTGCCTTTGACAAGCAAAGACAGAAAAAGAGGGGCAGCTGTAAGCACCTGATTTTTGCCCGCTCGGCAATCTCTAGCCTAACTGGATTGAATTTTTAGACATCACAATACATGCAAGCCCAAAAAGGGTCTTTCAAACTCCAATCCAGTAAACTAGTTGCTTCCCAGACCCACCAGGCCCAATCAAAGCCATAAACACCATCATACCCCTAGGCATTCCAAGTCTCGGAAACTAACGCCATCCAGGTAGCTTCCCGAAATCGGGTGATCTCGGGGACCAACACCTTATTAAATTCTAGACGGTTCACTTCTGGCGCCTGCTAACCCGCCAATGTAGAATGTTCGTCATTTGGTAGTTCTCCGAGACTAGGCGTTCTTAAAGACCACACCACCATCGTAGGTAGCTTTCTGAGGCCAGGCATTCTCAGGAACTAATACCACCCTACAGGTAGCTCTCTGAGACCAGGCGGTCTCAGGGACGAACACTGCACAAGTATTTTTCTAAGACCGAGAGGTCTCGAGAACCAACATCTAGATCAACACTGGCGCCTGCTAGCCCGACTTAGTGAAAAATAACCAAACATGCCCCTTGGGCTTCCAGGCACGTTTTGAGAAAGTTCAAAATCACTCAAAACGGTAAGTCCACCCTTCCAAAGTGCTAAGCAATTAGGCGTACTCTGCATGCCATTTGGTCCAATTCTGGTCCCATATCGGCTAACTTCGATCAAAATGACCATTTTGCCCTTGAATGCCCCAGCACTGTACAAATCCCACCGAACAATGAAAGACTCTCCTAAGATCATCCATGAATGACCCAACATGCTTAACATAACACTCTGATCCATTCTTGACCATTTCAACCAAACCCGGCCAAAATGACCATTTTGCCCCTAACAACTCGAACGCGCCTCAAAACAACACCGGTCCTAGAATTTTGAACGACGAGTCTTGTCATACACCCCTGTTTAACGTAAAGAGGACCTTATGACACTAAACACCCTCGACTCAATAAAAGTTCCCTGGAGCGTCTCGCAGACGTTCTGCTAAAATTGTCTTTTCTTCCGATTCTCTAGTTATAACACACAGTCAAATGACTTGAGAAATGCGTAAACCAAGGAATTCTTGAAAGCTCGTTCATAGGTCTTTCCATTGATACGGCTTGATTGGATAGATCACTCCACGAAGCTCCTTATTGCATGGCTTGAAAACTGCTACTTTCAGTAACTCCTGGAGCGTCTCGCAGGTGCTCCGCTAATATTGACGTTTTCTCCGATTCCCTAATTATAACGCACCATCGAACAACTTGAGAAATGCATAAATTAGAGAATTCTCAAAAGTATTTTCAGAGTACTTTCCATCGGTACGGTCCAATCCAAGAAATCGCTTCCCGAAGGCCTCAATCATGCAACACAAAAACAGTTACTTTTGAACTCTTGCGGAGCGTATCACAGACGCTCCACAGATATGTGATTTCAGGCACACTTCTTGAGATGATAGCTCACACTTTTGAACACTGTTCAAACTTTTTAAAAACTTAGAAGTTCAAGAGAAACCCTAGGAGAACACCGTTGATACAACCGATTCCTCCAAAACCTTCCCGGTTGGCTCAATTATCGAGACAAAGTTTAAACAAATACTCCTAGCGGTGGTGCGTATGCTTCATGCAACCAGATTTTGATCAGTTCGATCAAACTTCGCTTAGCCGCTAAGATTTAGCCAGTACAATGGGTGCCACATGGCATTTTGCCAATGAAACAGTATTGACGCATGTGCTACATGTGCCAAGCCTCTCTAGGATGGCCTATAAATACAGGCCTCCTCTTTTGCGTATTCCAAAATCAAAATCGATAGCAAAGCTTTGCAAAAACCGCTCCAAAACCTCTAATTCTTATATACGTTTCACACTTCAATCGCTTAGGATAGATTCCGCCTCCCTCTAACCTATACACTTCACCTACGTAGCCTCCCATGTCATAGAATACCTCCTTCCAGCCCCTCAAGCACACTTAAAAGCCATCCTAGCTCAAGTCAAAACATCCATAGAGGATTGCAAGTGTATTGAACGCAAAATGTGGTATTTTTTTTTTTTGTCTTCCCCCACTCCTTTCTTCTCCCTCCTAGCCTACTTAGGCTATTCTCTATTTTAATCTCCATCTTCTACCCCCTCCTTTCTTGCATACTTGAAGCAAGAGGGCTTTTAGGTCATGCCTAGAGGAAAGTTAGTGAGAGCCACCGTGTAGGGGGGATCTCTCACTAGCCTACTTTAAGATTGTATAGCCTTGGAGCCCCTTGATTATGTGGTATAGCCTAAAGTCTTGCATGAATTCATGACCCCCTTTGCATATAGTTATATAGTTCATGTTTTGCATGCTTGGCTTTGTCTTTATGTTTATGACTATATTGATCAAGTCTTCACTATCCCCATTTCTATGTCATCTTCAAGCCTCCTATTCAAATGTTCTCTTAAAAGTGGTTCAAGAGTTGGCCCCTTGAAGTTTAGGATGAGACCCTAGGTAAGAAAATCTCCCCATTAACCCCCTAGCTCATATTTTTGTACCATTACATTCCAACTTGTATAAAAATGGTTTTCAAACTCTCTAATTCTTAAGGTTTCTATTATCTTAATTTTAGTGGTTGGAATGGCCACTTGGAACCCTCTCTTGAGTGGTCTCCCTTTTCTATTGGCCATAGGAACCCTAAATTGTTAGGATGGTCCCCTTCTTTTTTAATTCTTGTGTGAAAATAATTTTCTAACTCTTTGATTCCTAAGGTTGTTATTATCTCAAGTTTAGTGGTTAGAATGGCCCCATGGAACCCTCTCTTGAGTGGACTCCCTTTATATTGGCCATAGGAACCCTAACTTGTTAGAATAATTTTCTTTGAAATGGTTTTCAAAATCTTCTTCTCAAAAAACGGTTTTCAAAAGTTCATTCTCTCCATCTTTGCATTAAAAATGGTTTTCCAAAAAAGGTTGTCATTATTGTGTTGATTTTTGAAGTCCCTACTTTTTTCAAGATAAAGGTTATAATGGTCCTAAGAAAACCTTCTACAAAATGGTTTTCAAGCACTAACCATATAAACCATATCCTTGGGTAGAGTCAAATTTTCATGGAAATGATATTCAAAAAGGTTGTCTACCAAAGTTCTTTGCATGACATGATTTGTTTGCCAGAACTCTATTCAAAACATGTAAAAAACCACCTTTCAAAACCATCTTCCAATCCAACCTTAGGTTAACTTGACCCTAGTTGTCCAACCCTAGGTTAATCTAACACAAGTTAGTTTACCCTAGGTCACCTTAACCCAAGGTTAACCCAACCTTAGTTAGTTAGCCTTAGGTCACCTTAACTCTACGTTAACCAAACCCTAGTTGATTAACCCTAGTCTAACTTAACCCTAGTTGTCCAAACCCTCGGTTAACCCAACCTTAGTTAGTTAACCTTAGGCCACCTTAACTCTAGGTTAACCTAACCTAAGTTAGTTAACCTTAGGTCACCCCTAACCTTAGGCCAACCCAACCTAGCTTAGTATACTTTAAGGTTCCAACTCAAGGATCTCTTTTAAATGATCTTTCAATTTAAAACTATTCTCATTATCCATTTTTTGAAAACCTCATACTCTCTTAAGATTTCAAAAATCAACTCCATAACCTTTTCAAATACTCCTACACTCTATCTTTAAATTATTTCCAAAGATGTTTTCAAAAACTCACAACCCTAAGGTGTCCCTACCCCTTTTATGGTTAGAGATTCCAAGGGAAGGAGATGCATTAAGTTCAACCTTCAAGGTTGTCCATATTAAAGTTCCACAGTCCTAGGTGTTTTCAGAAACCACTTTCAAAAACTTTTCAAAAACCAATTCACTAAAACACTCCAAAATCACACCTCCAAGGTTTTCAAAACAAGACTTCAAAACATTTTCAAAACTCTCTTGAGTTATTTCAAAGTATTTTCAAAACTCCCTCAAGTTGTTCTAAAAACATTTCAAAACATTTCAAAACCCTATTTCAAGAGCGATTTTCAAAAACCTTCAAATTCTATTCCAAAAACACTCTGACATCCGATTTCAAATCAAAATTCTCAAGTCATTTTTCTAAAGACCACAAAGTGTCTTCAAACCATTCTAAAGACCTCAAAATGTCTTCAAACATTCCAAAGACCCTAATGCGCTCACTTTTCATCGGCCTCTTTCCCGAACTACGAATGACCTAATTCTCACCAAATGAGATACTTAGGCAACCTAAAATGGTGCGGTCATAGCTTTTATTTTAACTCAAGTCCTTTTTTCAAAACTCTCTATCAATTCAAGATTTCTATTTCAAATTCCTTCAAGACTTTCATGTTTTCAGATATTTTACTCAAAACTTGCATCATGCATCATTCATCCAAAAAGTTATGATCAAACCCCATTTTCAAAACTCCAAAGTGGATGTTAAGTGGACAATAGTAACTGGTTATGCTAGTGAGTGATCAAAAGGGTGAATAGACATGTAGGTATTGAAAGGGTGGGGTAGGGTGATAATCTTAGGATATCTTCCCTACATGTAACCAACCCTCGGAGCATACATTTCTGTTTTCGAAAGACCAAAATGGAGTTATTTTCAAAAAGGGTTTAAAATTTTCTAACGGTTGCCAAACAACCTATTTTCTTAAATACCCTCTCTTGAGGAGGTTTTTCAAAACCCTTTTCCAAAAATCCTAAGTTTGGTCTTTGGATTATACTTAGTTTTAGGTGATCTAACTCACCTTAATCAATTTAGGTAGCTACTCCCATTTTTCTAAAAAACCCTTAATCAAACCAATTTCAAGTTTAAATTTAGTCGCACCTGTAAGCACCCCATTTTTGACCGCTCGGCAGTGTGCACTCCGTCCAGACTTGTGTTTAAGTCATTGTGGGCATATTCCAATCAAAACAACTTTTTAAGTCCAAATCCCGCCTGTCCATTGCCTCGCGGGCCTGCCAGGCCCAAATAGAGGCCAAATGCCCAACATGCCCTTAGGGGCATTGTCCTTTCCTTTGTGATTCCAATCCCACTCTCGAGACAGTTTATTTCTCGAGATGGCTCCACTCCAGGCGCATCTCTTCGGAGACGGTAAGACCCCTTTCCAATCCCACTCTCGAGACAGTTTATTCCTCGAAACGGTTCCACTCCAGGCACGTCTTTTCGAAGACGGTAAGACCCCTTTCCAATCCCACTCTCGAGACAGTTTATTCCTCGAGACGGTTCCAACCCAGGCACGTCTCTTCGGAGACGATAAGTCCCCTTTCCAATCCCACTCTTGAGACAATTTATCCCTCGAGACGGTTTCAATCCAGGCACGTCTCCTCGGAGACGATAAGTCCCATTTCCAATCCCACTCTCGAGACAGTTTATTCCTCGAGACGGTTCCAACTCAGGCAGGTCTCTTCGGAGATGGTAAGTCCCCTTTTCAATCCCTCCCTCGAGACATTTTATTCCTCAAGACGGTCTGAGTAGCGAAACTACTCACAAAACCGTTAGAGTAGTGGAAATACTCACAAATAGGTCGATATAGGGAATTGGCAACAAACCCCTGTGTCACGACGACCGCCGTGGGAGCGGCGGAAACACTCAAAACCCAGGTCAACACCAGTGTCTGTTAGCCCACTTCGGTGAAAAATAACCAAATTGTCCTTTGGACCTTTTCCGAGACTTTTCGGTCAAGATGACCATTTTGCCCCTAGGCATCTGAACGCCCCGAGAACCACACCGGCTCTGGGTATCAAACCGGTAATTTCCCGAGAATACTTTTTATAATATTCTCAACCTTCCTTTACCTTTCCGGATCATTCCGAGTCAGTTCCGGCCAACCTGGTACAAAATGACCGTTTTGCCCCTTGTGGGCCGGTCTCCTTTTCCGACCACACTGGCTCTGGGTATCAAACCGGTAACCTCCTGAGACTAATTTTTATAGTGGTCTCAACTTCCTTTTACCTTTCCGGATCATTCCGAGTCAGTTCCGGCCAACCCGGTGTGAAATGACCGTTTTGCCCCTAGTGGGCCGGTCTCCTTTTCCGACCACACCGGCTTTGGAAATCAGACCGGCAACCTCTGGGAACATTCTAAATAACGTTTCCGGATCCCAAGTCTTCTTCCGGGACAGTCTGAGTCTGTCCCGGCAGTTTCCCGGTCCGATTGACAGTTTTGCCCCCAAAAAGCCCGGTCAACCTCTCCGACCCATCTTGTCCTCATTTCTCAAGTCAAATACCTCCAGGACCCTATTTTAAGTGTTCCTGCTCCTTTCCGGCCTCCCGGGTCATTCCCGGCTTGATCAAATCATTCCCGGACTTTCCGGAGTCACTCCTAGTGAAGCCAGGCTAAAAATTGCATGGTAGTCACTAGTACAGTCACCCAAATCTAGTCAAAGATACGTTGCTTGCCGACCTTAAATGTTTCCTAAGTGGCTGGCGCCACTACTAGTGGCGCCAAGCCAAAAATTGGCCTAGCAAAACTCCTAGTGGCATTAGTGTAAACTTTGGCCTGGCACCACTGCAACAGGTGCCAGTATTGTCCAACCTCTATAAATACATAGCCTCATTCAACGTGAAAAGGAACCGCAAACTTAACATAAAAATCATATATTTCGATATACAGAGCTCGAGCACTCCCTAAACCCTAACCTCCTTAGGTTTTTCAAACCCCAACCAGCATACATAAACCCTGGCCTCTTATACACTCCTATACACCCCCATACACTCATACACTAACCTTCAACCCTCCTTCAAAGACTTGAAGAGCTACCATCTAAAGCTTAAAGACAACTCTTGAAGATTGAAGACGAAGACCGAAGAAAGCAAGGCCCGCAAAATAAACAAGACATACGATAGGCTCCCTATTTAAGTTTCCGCACTTCCCCCCTCTCTCTTCTCTCTCCTAACCCACTTGGGTTTTCTCTATTTTAATCCCCTATCTCTTTCTCCCCCTTTCTTTGCATGCTTGAAACAAGGGGATTCCCGGTCCATGTGTAGGATTGGGCTATTGGAGAGTCACCGTGTCGGGGGCTTTCTTCTAGTCTAACCAGAGACCACGTGGGTCTGGCCCCCTTGATTATGTGGTGAAGCCTTAGCCTTGTATGTTCACGACCCCAAAATTACATTGTGCATATCATGATCTTGCATCTTCCAAAATTCGTTTTCAAAAATCGTTTTCAAACTTGTTTTTAAAATTGCATCGAAATCTCTTTTTCAAAAACTTATTTTCAAAACCACAATTCTAGGGTGATCCTAGCCTTTCCATAGCTAGGATTGCTTTAGGAAAGTGTTACATTTAAAGTGACCAATACGGTCCATATTTTCAAATCTTGTTGTTTTCAAAACCGCTTTCCTAAAGTGGTTCTAGCCCTCTTATGATTAGAATTGCTTTAGGAAAGTGAGATATTTTTAAACTTTTTAAAAACTCTTTTTCCAAATCCCTCTTCCTCGAAATCTCTTTTTCAACATACTTTCCTAAAATTTTCCTCTCCAAAGTCGTTTTCAAAAACTCCCTCCAAAATCTATTTTTCAAAGCTTCCTTTTTCAACTCCTTTCCAAAAACTCTTTCTCCTCAAAATCCACTTTCCAAAAACATTCCCTAGGTCTCTTTCCTAGAAAAACACTCTCCAAAAATCTTTCTAAAAACTCTCTTTTCAAAATCTTTCCTCTAGAAACTCCTCTCTAGGATTTCCTTCCGAAATCTACTTTTCCAAAAACACACTTTCCAAAACTCCTTCTCTTTAAAATCTTTTTCTAAAAACTCTATCTTCAAATTCACTTTCCAAAAACTCCTCCCTAGGATTCCCTTCTAGAAAACCTTTGTTTCCAAAACGCACTTTCCAAAAATCCTCTTTCCTTAGAGCCTAAGTCAAGCCCTAGAACTCGCAATTAGGAAACCCTAATTTTTTTTCCAAAAACATGATTTTCAAACTTTGCCTCGAACCTAGGTTTCCAAAATCTCTTGTTTTCACAGCCAAACTATACATGTTTCCAAAACCTCTTTTCTACGTTAAAATTCCACACTTTCAAATCTAGGTTTTCTAGAATCTCCCTTTCCAAATCCTTGCCAAATCCTATCCTCCTTTCAGGAAACCAAATCCAATCCTCCGTTTTTGGAAACGAAATCAAACCTTCCCTTTTAGAAACAAAATCCAATCCTTTCCTAATCCAACTTTTTCTTAATTCAAATCCTTCCTAAACTTCCACTTTCCTAAACCTTAAGTTTCCAAAACTTGAACATAAAAATCTTTCCTAAATTTTAAAACTCAACTTTCAAATCTTTCCTAATTCAACCCTTTCCTAATTCTACCCTCTTTTCAAATCTTAACTTTTCAAACCTAAGTTTTCAAACCTTTCCTAAATTCAAACCTTTCCTAATTTCAAGATTTTCTAAAATTCAAACTCTAAAACTTTCTAAATCTTAAACTTTCCTTTTTCAAACCTTTCCAAATTCTAAACTTTCCAATTTTCAAAACTTTCCTTTTTCAAAACCTTTCCGAATTCTAAACTTTCCTAAACTTCAAATCTTTCCAAATCTAAAATTTTCTAAACTCAAAACTCTCTTATTTTCAAAACTTCCTTGTTTTCTAAACTTTTCCACTTTCAAAACTTCCCTTTTTCAAAACATTCCAAAATTCAAAATTTTCTTAACTTAAAACTTTCTAAATTCTAAGCCTTTCTTAAACTAAACTTTTCCTAATTCAAAACATTTCTACATTCAACACTTTCCTATTTCAAAACCTTTCTTAAATTCCAAACTTTCCTAATTTCAAAACTTTCTAAAAATGAAACTTTCCTAATTTAAAACTTTCCTAAATCGGACCTTTCTTAATTCGAACCTTTTCTAAAATCTAATCTTTCCAAATCTTCCAAGCCAAGTCAAATCTTTACTAAGTCTCTTCTCTTTCCCAAGTCTAGGTTTTCTTAAACCTTCTCTTTTCTAAAACAAGTCCAAATCTATCTTTTCAAATCAAAGTCCAATCTTTTCCAAAATTTCAATTCCAATCTCCTCTTCTAATCTCAAATCCAATTCAATTTCCAATTCAATCTCTTTCTTCAAATCAACTCTTCTATTTTCAATCAGACTCTTGTTCGAACTACGACTGACCTGATTCCCCCAAAGGGATACGTAGGCAACCTTCATAGGTGCGGTCACAACACTTTTCAAACTTTCAGTTCCACCCTCATGGGTGCAGTCACAATTTCTTTCAAAATTTCAAATTCCACAACTTCTTTCAAATTTCAAATTCCTCCATATTTTCCAAATTTCAAATTCCAAAATATTTCCAAATCTCCAATCAATTTTCAAATTTCCAATTTCAAATTTCTATTTCCAAATCTCTATAATTTCAATTTCCAAAATCTTTTTCCAAACTCAAACTTCTATCTCTTTCTTTTCAAATCAAATCAAATCAAATCTTTTTCCAATCTATTTTCCAAATCAATTCTCTTCTATTGCACTTGCATATCATGCATCATATTTTTCAAGCATTGTTTTTCAAAGTGGATAGGATTGAACATTAGTTAGTTAAAGACTCTCATAGGTGAATCTAGGGTAGATTGGCATATAGGTACCGAAAGGGCGGGGTAGGGTGATGGCTTAGTGCATCTTCCCTACACGTAACCAACCTCCGAACCTAGAATCACTGATTTCAAAGACCAAAAAGGAGTTATTTTTCAAAAAGGGCAAAATATTTTTCAAAGGTTGCCAAACAACCCGTTTTCCTAAAAAAACTCTCTCTTGAGGAGATATTTTCAAATCATTTTTCAAAACCCTAAGTATAGTCTTCGGATTATTCTTAGTTTTTAGGTGACCTAACTCACCTTAATCAAGTTAGGTGGGGACTCCGAATCTTTTTCAAAAGCCCTTTATTCAAATCCAATTTTCAATTCAAACCTAGTCGCACTCATTCTTCTAGGAGGGTGAGTTCTAACAAGAGAGTACAACATTTTTCCCGCTTGGGTGAGTATTCCTCGAGTGCGAAAAATCTAGGCGCGACAGCACCCATCCTTTTAGGAGGATGAGTTCTAACGATAGAGTTCCGTGCTTTTTCCTGAGCCGAAAGGATTAGGTTAAAAATTGGGGCGCAATAGCTGGCGACTCCACTGGGGACGCACTTAGAGGGGTTAGGCCATTGACATTTCTCTTCACCCTTCACTCACCTAGAATCTCTGGTTACTTTGTCCGGTTTTGTTCATTTTTAAAATTTTTCCAAGTTTCCAAAACAAATCTTTATTTTTCCAAACGGTTTTCAAACAAGTGTCATCCCTTGCATTCATTGCTTACATTCATGCTCTTACATTGACCATCCATTTTATCTCGCATTGGGTTTTTCAAAAAGTTAGTAACTCTTTGCCAATTTGCTTTTATAGGTGGACCTTTGTTCACATTTTATTTTATGTCACAATTTATTGCCATGTATGTGATGAATGAATAGGATGTGATGTGTGTTGTTGGGTCATTTCCTCTATTTTTGAAAACTCCACACACACTTGGTGCACTCACTTTCAGTTGCATCTTGCATATATTACCTGGTTACTACCTTTCTAGATAGAATGGGGAACAATATAATGACTGTGGGCGGATGCTGTGTCAGTTTCTTAGCCTACGATCTTTTGATAGTTCCCCCGCTCGAACCACCAACCAAGATGGAGTTCACCCTTTCGAGGGTGGACGCCAAAGGTTTGAAGGTTCGGGAACCGAGCTTTTTTTAGGTAGCGTTAGTAAACTCCTAACCTCATGCTCATATAGCACCCCATACATAGCTGAATCTTTATCGGGTTTTGGATATTCGCGTCAATTGCAAAACCAAGGAGGAAAGGGTGACTGCTTTACTTTCCTTTACTTTCTGTTTATGATGTCATGCTTAATCTTTGTCGTTATGTCATGTATACATATTTTCGTATCATAACTGCTCATGCATCGAAATTCATTTCAAGACAGGAGTTCCCAAAGTCACTCAAGTCATTACATCTCCATGCATCTAATCAACCCCCAAAGAAAGGCCTAAAGACCTTCTCTCTCAAATCAAGCCAACCCAAAATGCTTAAGGGTACCGAGAAACCCTAGGGATTCATGGCATGCATCAAACTCATCTCAAAAGGAGGGGCCCTAATCCCTCTTCGCTCATGGAGATAGGATTGCCAAGAAGATGCAGGGGTAATTCAAATAAAAAGTACCTCACCAACTTTCATCCAAGGAGGCGAATCCAAAGACTCAAGAGTAGTTTAGGATCTCATAATGTAAATATAGAATTGGCAGAAGTCCCAAGGAAGATGTTTCCCCTCCCCATTTTTAATGTATTTTTGAAAAATTCTATGTACAAAAAGAATTCATCTCAATAAAGTTGTTGTTGCTATCAAATGAATGAATGTATGAACGGATGAATGAACAGGTTCGCATAGGTATATTGTTGCACACAAGGGCAACCCCCTATCTCCATACGTGAGCCAACACATCATGCTTAGTTCCCCCCAAAAGGTAAGGGCATCCTTATGTCCTGCATTGTATAAAATCTTTCTAATATAAAACCAAACATATAATCCCTTTTTTATTTTTTTTTATATTTTCTATTCCCCCTTCTCATCTCATCAAAAGACTAGCAATAGTTTTTGACGAGACTGCTTGCATTTTAGGTCATCATTGCTCCTAGGAGAGATAAAAAAGGAACACGAGTGCCTTCTGTACTCCGAACACCAGTCTTTACCCGACAACGAGCAGCACAAATGACAAGTGAAGGTAATGCTCCTAATCAACAAAACCATGCGAAAGATACCGCATGAATACTTGCCATAAAAACAGGGAAACAGCCAATGCAAGAGGTAATGGATCCTGTGGAGAAGATGACCATCCCGCCAACTGATCGAGCCATCAATCTAATAGATAGAGGAAAATTGGGCGACATTTCTTCAACACTGAAGGCCGTGGCTAACAAGTTACTGAAAATAGTCCAAGATGACAGAAAAGGATGGAACCTTGATAAAGCTTGGCTGGCTCCGGAGCAGCCACCCAAGGGTCTTTAAGAAGTCCTCATCCCTAAAGGGACCACCCTCCTAGTCAAAGTTCAAATGGCTAACCTTTCGGAGACCGCAACACTAGAACCTTTTCTAATCATCCAGCCTATGGAAACTAGTCTAATCCTAACCACTGAAGCCTTACCCCACCCTCTGTACTTCCGTATCATTCTTATCCCCTACGAAGAACTAAAAGTCCTAGAGCCCATGGTTGTAATGGTTGGGTTCATCCCAAACATAAACCCTCGACGATCTATGAGGCCGCTACCTCCCATATATGCTCCCGCACTTCCAAGCATTCCTCCTTCGCTTGTCACCCTACCTATCTTCCCAAAAATGGAAAAACCAGAACCCATTTCCTTGCCAATACCTGGAAAGATAACCCTACCACTGCTATCCTAATTGCCAGTCACCGACTTGCATATGGTACGTTAGAGCTACCCCCCAACTCCAACCCAAACCACAGAGGAGTCCATTGTAGAGATTGGGGGAATGACTAGCTTCGGCCGGTGCTACACTTTAGAGGAGATAGAGAGGAGAAGAAAAGGGAAAGACAAGGAAGGAGAATGTTCTAACCCATTGATAGAACACAAAATATCTGAGTTTGCCGAAGCACTAAAGAAAAACGACTACGATGTAATGGAGCAACTCAAGAAAACCCCTTCCCACATCTCCATGTTAGGACTACTTCTCACATCCGAAACTCATCGCAATGCCTTGCTTAAGGTTCTTAAAGAAGCCCACGTGCCAGACAGTTTTACACTCGAAAATCTGTAAAATATGGTAGGACTCATCATAGCACCAAATGTCATCACTTTTATTGATGATGAGATCCATGCGGACGGGACTGGACATACACAGGCCCTACATGCGATAGTCAAAACCAAAGGGATGATCGTATCAAAGGTACAGGTGAACAATGGATCAGCTCTGAATGTTTGCCTATACTCAACCTTGGAAAGACTCGGGATGGGCCAATCTCAGTTGAACCATGGTAATATTATCATACGGGCCTTTGATGGGTCCAGCAGAGAAACAATAGGGGAAATTGAGATACCTGTCGAGATAGGGCCTGTCACCTTCGCCATCTAATTCTAACTTCTGCAAATACCTTCAGCCTACAATATGTTGCTTGGACGGCCCTGGATTCATTCAGCAGGGGCAGTGCCTTCCAGACTTCATCAGAAGGTCAAATTCATAATCAAGGCTAAACTAATTTCCACCTACGCTGAAAAGGAATTTGCAATTTACAAAACCGATGTCGTTCCTTAACACCGAATTGGCTGCCCCATCCTGTTTCCAGTCCCTTGAGTATGTCACTGTAATACACGAGGGAGATATGGTTGAGCCAAAATATTCAGACAATGCACAGATGATTGCCTATGATTTTCGGAAGAATGGATATCAGCCAGGCAAAGGACTAGGGAAAAGGTTACAAGGGATTCTCGAAATTCCAAACATTCCATCCCAAAAGTATACTTTCAGTCTAGGATATAAGCCGACAAGGAAGGAAATCAAAGGGCAAGCCTAGAAGAGGAAACGACAAAGGATTGCTCAAGAAAAGGGAGAAAAGGAAGAAATGACACGCCAACTCAAAGAGTTTTGCTTGACTGAATATAACAAAGGTCTTAAGAGGGGAAAAAGGTAGACTAACGGCCAAACCAATCTGTTTTAAGAAGCTCTGATGATCGATGTACCTCCGCCCTCAAACATGGGAGTACCAGAAAATAGCATAATCAGGCCAGCTCTTCCTGGAGAGAATCTTGATAACTAGGACAGTGAAGACCTCCTTCAGGCACGCAAGTTTTGGTACAAGCTTGCCAGGGCATTCCATGCTCTTTTGACTCTCTAAAACTTTGTTATCTGTTTATCTTTCTATTGTTGTTTCAATCTTCAATCAAAACCCGTAATAGAAATACCCATATAAGAAGGGTTACTTCCCTATTTTGAATGATTCTCTTAAAGTTAGGAAGCTTCCAACTTTTCTCGAAAAGTTCTTTTCTAAACCGAGATGGTTTTTCAAACTTTAATTCAATTCAAAAAGTTTTCAAATCTCAATCTTTCCAAATCAAGTCAAAGTTCTTTTTCCAAGTTCTATCTTTTCAAATCAAAATCAATTTCAAATCTTCAAGTTCAATTTCAGATCAAAGTCAATTCCAAGTTTAATTTCAAATCTTCTATTCAAGGTTCAAATCAAACCCTTTTTTTAAATCAAATCTCTTTTTCAAATCAAACTCTTTTCAAATCAAATTTTCTATCAGACTCTCATCCGAACTACGACTGAGCTGATTCCCAAAAGGGATATGTAAGCAACCCTTATGGGTGCGGTCACAACCTTTTTCAAACTTCTAATGTCACAACCTTTTTCAAGTTTCCAATTCCATAACTTTTCTTAAACTTGCAATTTCATAATTTATTTCAAGTTTCTAATTCCAAATCTCTATTTCCAATATCTAAAACTTTCTTTTGAACTTCAAAGTCTTCTTTTCAAATCTATTTTCAAAATCAAAGTCTTTTCTTGCACTTGCATATCATGCATCATGTCAACTTCTTTCTAAAAGTTCTTTTCAAAAGTGGATAGTTTTGGACAATTGTTAATCAAAGATTCTGAATGGGTGAACCTAGGGTGAATAGACATGTAGGTACCGCAAGGGTGGAGTAGGGTGATGGTTTAGTACGTCTTCCCTACACGTAACTAACCTTCAAATCTAGATCACTGTTTTCAAAGACTAAATGGAGTTATTTTCAAAATAGGGCTTAAATATTTTCAAAGGTTACCAAACAACCTCTTTTCTTAAAAACCCTCTCTTAAGGAAGTTTTCAAAATTGTTTTCAAAAACCCTAAGTGTAATTTTCAAATTGTGCTTAGTTTTAGGTGACGTAACTCACCTTAATCCAGTTAGGTGGCAACTCCAAATGTTTTTCAAAAGCCCTTTATTCAAATCAAATTTTCAATTCAAACCTAATCGCACTCGTCCTTCTAGGAGGATGAGTCCTAATGAGGGAGCACTGTGTTTTTCTTACTTATCTTTTTCGGGTGCGAAAAATCTGTGGGCGACATTTGGCGACTCCATTAGTGATACTTAGAGAGTTAGGTCAATATCATGTCTCTTCACCCTCACCCATTTGGAGTCTTTGATTAATTTATCCAATTATATACACTTTAAAATTTCAAAATCAAGTTTTTCCAAGTTGTTTAAAAAAAAAAAATGCCATCGTTTGCACTCTGCTCATATTCATTCTATCTTGCATTAAGTTTGTCATTCAAGTACTAACTTTTGCATATTTATTTTTGTAGGTGAACCTTTGTTCATATTTGTTTCACGTTATATTAACTGCCAAGTATGAATGAATGGAATGGACATGATGGATGGGAGTTGTTAGGCTCTTTCCTCCAATTTTTAAAAAACACACACGCACTGTACGTGCACTTGCATTATGTATATTTGCATTCTCTATCCTGATATGTCCCTTCTAGTTAGAAAGGGGAACGATATATTGGTTGTGGGCAAGATGCTGTGTCAGTTTCTTCACCTACGGCCTTTTGATGGTTTCCCTGCTCAAATCACTAACCGATCATGAACCACCTCGAGGAGTGGGCCTTGGTTTGAAAATCTAGGAATCGAGCCTTATAGGATGCATTAGTAAACCCTCAACCTCATGCTCATATAGACACCATGCATAACCAAACCTTTGTCGAATTTAAGACACACACACTGATTTTAAAACCATGGAGGAAAGGGCGACTGCTTTTTATTTTCCTTTATACTTGTTTATTCCTGTTGTTATAATGACTGTACTCTTACTGTTATAATGCCTGTATAACTGCTCATGCATCAATGTTTACTTTACAAATGCATTCTCTCTCTCTTTAATCTATGCATCCATGTTCATGCATTCCATATTCCATGTCAAGATAAGAGTTCCAAAATAACTTAACTCATTGCATTCTCATGCATATGATCAACCCATTGAGAGTGACACCAAGGTTACTCTCCCTTGCATTAAACCTACTCAAACCCTAAGGGTTCCTATGTAACCCTAAGGAGTCATAGCATGCATATTCATTCTGTAAAGAGGAGCCCCAATCCCTCTATACTCACGGAGATAGGGTTGCCAAGAAGACAAGGGGCAATCAATCAACAAGGTCTCTCAATGACCTCCTCGACATTAAATCCAAAGAAGGTGAATCTGAAGACTCAAAAGTAGTTTAGGATTTCAATTGTAAAAGTAGATAGGTGGAAGTCCAAAGAAAAATGTTCCCCCTTCCCCTATTAAAATGTATTTCAATTCTTTTGTATCTTAAACCCAAAGTTAAATATACTTCTTTATTTTCCGTGAATGAATGGATGGATAAATGGATGAATGGATGAAGGTTCCCACTTGACAGTAAGATATCTGCACACTGGGGCAAACCCCCTATCTCCAAAAGTGAGCAAATAGATCATGTTTAGTTTCTCTCTCAAGTAGGGGCACCCCTAGGACATGCATTACATAAATTTTTTTAAATCAAGGCACTAACTTCTCTTTTATTTCTTGTCTTCTATCCTCCCCCTCCTCATCTCCAAGTACCAAGAGAACCGAAGGTAGAAGCAAGACAAGAAGGGGCTTTTCTAAACCATTCATTTATTATTATCATACTATTCACATGTTCACTTCTGTTATGCTCATGCATCCATATCCATTCCGAGACAAGAGTTCCAAAGTAACTCAAGTCATGGCATTCTCATGCATCTAATCAACCGTAGAGAGAAATGAGCAATCCAATCTCATGTTAATCGAAACTACCAAAACTCCTAAGGGTTCTTCAACCCAAAGGATTCATGGCATGCGTAGAACCATATCTCGAGAAAGACCCAAATCTCTCTTAGTCCATAGAGGTGGGATTGCCCAAACAAAGAAATATCAACTGGTCTATGCCGAAGAAGTATTGTATTACATAAGGGGCAAAACCCTGCCTCCAAAGTGGACTTAGCATCATACCTAGATGTCCTCAAATAAGAGACCTCCATAGGACACGCATCGCATAAAACCTCTAACTTCACATGCTAACTACATTTTGTTTTTCTTTTCCTTTTTTAGGTCAAATAGCACATGGAACCCCTCTAACATCTTGCCTAATTCAAACTCATGCAAGGATAAGTCCAGCTATTGGAAGAGGTCAAACCTATATTAAGGAGCAAGAAGAGGAAGGCCTCACCATTTGCAAAGTCATCCATCCATCTGCAAGACATTGCCACCAACCAACTACCTCCACACCATGTTGCGACAATCACCGTCCATGTAGAAGAAGGCTTCACCATTTGTAAAGTCCTGTTAGACCCATGCATTGTTACAAAATTATCTCCTAACTTCCAAATACATGCTAAACACCGCAAAAGATCTGTCAATCCGGCCTCTGTCGTTTGGCGATACACCCAGAGAATGAAATACCAAAGAAGTTGACAGAATTTTAAAACCCTGTTAGGGGTTCTCACCAAGAGGTCCACAAGAAAAGGAGGTTTTCACAAAACTCGTCTATTTTTCTTTCGTCTTTCTATTTCTCACATATCTTCTTTAAATAAACATTGCAGCCTGTAAGCACCCCATTTTTGACCGTTCGGCAGTCTACACTTCGTCTAGACTTGTTTTCAAGTCATTGTGGGCATATTCCTATCGAAACCAATTCTCTAGGTCCAAATTCCGTCTTTCCATCGCTTCGCGGGCCTGTCAGGCCCAAATAGAGGCAAAATGACCACAATGCCCTTAGGGGCATTATTCTTTCTTATTCCAATTCCAATCCCTCTCTCGAGACAGTTTATTCCTCGAGACGGTTCCAATCCAGGGACGTCTCTTCGGAGACGGTAAGACCCCTTTCCAATCCCTCTCTCGGGACAGTTTATTCCTCGAGACGGTTCCAATCCAGGCATGTCTCCTCGGAGACGGTAAGACCCCTTTCCAATCCCACTCTCGAGACAGTTTATTCCTCGAGACGGTTCCAATCCAGGCACGTCTCCTCGGAGACGGTAAGACCCCTTTCCAATCCCTCTCTCGAGACAGTTTATTCCTCGAGACGGTTCGAGTAGCGAAACTACTCACAAAACCGTTAGAGTAGCGGAAGTACTCACAAAACCGTTAGAGTAGCAGAAATACTCACAAAACCGTTAGAGTAGCGAAAATGCTCACAAAACCGTTAGGGTAGCGGAAATACTCACAAAACCGTTAGAGTAGCGGAAATACTCACAAATAGGTCGATATAGGGAATTGGCAACAAATCCCTGTGTCACGACGACCGCCGTTAGACTGGCGGAAACACTCAAAACCTAGGTCAACACCAGTGTCTGTTAGCCTGCTTCGGTGAAAAATGACCAAACTATCCTTTGGACCTTTTCTGAGACTTTCCGGTCAAGATGCCCATTTTGCCCCTAGGCATCCGGATGCCTCGGGAACCACACCGGCTCTGGGTATCAAACTGGTAACCCTCTGAGATTGCTATTATAGTACTCTCAACCTTCCCTTATCTTTCCGGATCATTCCGAGTCAGTTCCGACTAACCCGTTACAAAATGACCGTTTTGCCTCTGGAGGGCCGGTCTCCTTCTTTGACCACACCGGCTCTGGGTATCAAACCGGTAACCTCTTGAGACTACTTTTTATAGTGTTCTTAACCTCCTTTTACCTTTCCGGATCATTCCGAGTCTGTTCCGGCCAACCTAGTGCAAAATGACCATTTTGCCCCTAGAGGGCCGGTCTCCTTCTTCGACCACACCGGCTCTGGGTATCAAACCGGTAATCTCTTGAGACTAATTTTTATAGTGTTCTCAACCTTCTTTTACCTTTCCGGATCATTCCGAGTCAGTTCCGGCCAACCCAGTGCGAAATGACCGTTTTGCCCCTAGTAGGCCGGTCTCCTTTTCCGACCACGTCGACTCTGGAAATCAAATCGGCAACCCCTGGGAACATTCTAAATAATGTTTCCAGATCCCCAGTCTTCTTCCGGGACAGTCCGAGTCTGTCCCGACAGTTTTTCGATCCAATTGACCGTTTTGCCCCTAAAGGCCCGGTCAACCTTTCCGACACATTTTGTCCTCACTTTTTAAGTCAAATACCTCCAGGACACTATTTTAAGTGTTCCTGCTCCTTTTCGGCCTTCCGGGTCATTCCTGGCTCCTCCAAATCATTCCCGCACTTTCCGGAGTCACTCCTAGTGAAGCCAGGCTAAAAGTTGCATGGTAGTCACTAGTACAAGCGCCCAAATCTAGTCAAAGACATGTTGCTTGCTGACCTTAAACCTTTCCTAATTGGCTGGCGCCACTAGTAGTGGCGCCAAGCCAGAAACTGGCCTGGCGCCACTCCTAGTGGCACCAGGCCAGTTTCTGCCCCAGCGCCACTGCAACAAGCGCTAGGTTTGTCCAACTTCTATAAATACAGAGCCTCATTCAACGTGAAAGGAGTTTGCAAACTTAACCTAAAAATCCTATATTTTGATATACAGAGCTCGAGCACCTCCAAAACCCTAGCCTCCCTAGGTTTTCCCAAACCCTAGCCACTATACACAAACCCTAGCCTCCTATACACTCATACACTCCCCCATACACTCATACACTAGCCTTCAACCATCCTTTGAAGACTTGAAGAGCTGCCATCCAAAGCTTGAAGACAACTCTTGAAGACTGAAGGTGAAGATCAAGACAAAGACCGAAGACCGAAGATAGCGCGGCGCGCAAAATAAAGAAGACATACGGTAGGCTTTCTCTTTAATTTTCTGTACTTCCCCCTCTCTCTTCTCTCTCCAACCCACTTGAGTTTTCTCTATTTTAATCCCCCATCTCTTTCCCCCCCTTTCTTTGCATGCTTGAAACAAGGGGACTCCTGGTTCATGTGTAAGATTGGGCTATTGGAGAGTCACCGTGTCGGGGGCTTTCTTCTAGTCTAACCAAAGACCACGTGGGTCCGGCCCCCTTGATTATGTTGTGAAGCCTTAACCTTGTATATTCACGACTCCAAATTGCATTGTGCATATCATAGTCTTGCATCTTCCAAAAACCGTTTTCAAAGTTGTTTTTCAAATCGTTTTCAAACTTGTTTTCAAAATTGCATCAAAATCTCTTTTTCAAAAACTTGTTTTCAAAACCACAATTCTAGGGTGATTCTAGCCTTTCCATGGCTAGGGTTGCTTTAGGAAAGGGTTACATTAAAAGTGACCTTTTTGGTCTGTATTTTCAAATCTTATTGTTTTCCAAAACCACTTTCTTAAAGGGGTTCTAGCCCTCTTATGGCTAGAATCGCTTTAGGAAAGTGAGACGTTTTCATACTTTCCAAAAAGAACTCTCTCTTCAAAAATCCCTTCCTAAAAATCTCTTTTTCAATATACTTTCCTAAAACTCTACTCTGCAAATTTGTTTTCAAAAAACTCCCTTCCAAAATCTATTTTTCAAAACCTCCTTTCTAAAAACTTTTTTCTCCTCAAAATTCACTTTCTAAAAACACTCCCTAAATCCACCTTCCTAAAAACTCTCTCTAACAACCTCTTCCAAAAATCTTTCTGAAAAACTCTCTTTCCAAAATCTTCCTTCTAGAAATTCCCTTTTAGGATTTTCCTTCTAAAATCTACTTTTCCAAAAACATGCTTTCCAAAAACTCCCTCTCTTTAAAATCTTTTTCCAAAAACTCTCTCCAAAAATCTTTCCAAAAACTCCTCCCTAGGATTCCCTTCTAGAAAACCTTCATTTCCAAAAATGCACTTTCCAAAAATCATCTCTCCTTAGAGCCCAAATCAAGCCCTAGAGCCCACAATTAGGAAACCCTAATTTTCTTCCCAAAAACATGATTTTCAAACTTTGCCCCAAACTTAGGTTTCCAAAACCTCTTGTTTTCACATCCAAACTATATAGGTTTCCAAAACCTCTTTTCTACGTTAAAATTCCACACCTTCAAATCTAGGGTTTCTAGAATCTCCCTTTCCAAATCCTTGCCAAATCAAATCTCCCCGTTTAGGAAACCAAATCCAATCCTCCATTTTTGTAAACAAAATCAAACCTTTGCTTTTAGAAACTAAATCCAATCCCTTCCAAATCCACATCTTTCCTAACTCAAATCCTTCCTAAACTTTCACTTTCCTAAATCTTAAGTTTCCAAAACTTGAACATAAAAATCTTTCCTAAATTTTAAAACTCAACTTTCAAATCTTTCCTAATTCAACCCTTTCCTAATTCTACCCTCTTTTCAAATCTTAACTTTTCAAACTTAAGTTTTCAAACCTTTCCTAAATTCAAGCCTTTCCTAATTTCAAGACTTTCTAAAATTCAAACTCTAAAACTTTCTAAATCCTAAACTTTCTAAATTTCAAATCTTTCTAAAATCAAAACTTTCTAAATTTGAAACTTTCTCAAGTTAAATCTTTCTAAACTTCTAAACTTTCTAAATTCTAAACTTTCTTAAACTTTAACATCTTCCTAAATCTAAGGCTTTTCTAAATTCAAAACTTTCTTAATTCAAACATTTGTTAAATTGAAAACTTTCCTTTTTCAAACCTTTCCTAAATTGAAACTTTCCTACTTTCAAAACTTCCCTATGTCAAAACTTTCTAAATTCAAAATTTTCCAATTTTCAAACTTTCCAATTTCTAAACTTTCTTAAATTCAAAACTTTCCTAAACCTAAAACTTTCCTAAATTCAAAACTTTCCTAATTCAAAAACTTTCCAAAAATGAAACTTTCCTAATTCGAAACTTTCCTAAATCGGACCTTTCCTAATTCGAACATCTCCTAAAATCCAATCTTTCCAAATCTTCCAAGCCAAGTCAAATCTTTCCTAGGTCTCTTCTCTTTCCTAAGTCTAGGTTTTCTTAAACCTTCTCTTTTCCAAAACAAGTCCGAATCTATCTTTTCAAATCAAAGTCCAATTTTTTCCAAAATTTCAATTTCCAATCTCCTCTTCTAATCTCAAACCAAATCCAATTGTCAATTCAATTTCTTTCTTCCAATTCAATCTTTTTCTTCAAATCAACTCTTCTATTTTCAATCGGACTCCGGTCCGAACTACGACTGACCTGATTCCCCCAAAGGGATACGTAGGCAACCTTCATAGGTGCGGTCACAATATTTTTCAAATTTTCAATTCCACCCTCCTGGGTGCGGTCTCCACATTTTTCAAATCCCAAATTCCAATCTATTTTCAAAATTCCAATTTCCAAATTTCTATTTTCAAATTTCTATTTCCAAATTTTCAAACTTTCCAATTTTAATTCCATCTCTTCAAATCTATTTTCAAATCAAATTCTTTTCAAATTTATTTCCAAATCTATTCTTTAATTTTCTCTTATTTTGCACTTGCATAGCATGCATCATATTTTTCAAACATTGTTTTTCAAAGTGAATAGGATTGAACTATAGTTAATTAAAGACTCTCATAGGTGAATCTAGGGTAGATTGACATGTAGGTACCAAAAGGGCGGGGTAGGGTGATAGCTTAGTGCGTCTTCCCTACACGTAACCAACCTCCGAACCTAAATCACTGTTTTCGAAAGACCAAAAAGGAGTTATTTTTCTAAAAAGGGCTAAATATTTTCCAAAGGTTGCCAAACAACCTGTTTTCTTTAAAACCCTCTCTTGAGGAGATATTTTCAAAACCTTTTTTCAAAAACCCTAAGTGTAGTCTTCGGATTATGCTTAGTTTTTAGGTGACCTAACTCACCTTAATTAAGTTAGGTGGCGACTCCAAATGTTTTTCAAAAACCCTTTCTTCAAACCTGTTTTCAATTCAAACCTAGTCGCAATCATTCTTCTAGGAGGGTGAGTTCTAACGAGAGAGTACAACATTTTTCCCGCTTGGGTGAGTATTCCTCGAGTGCGAAAAATCTGGGCACGACACAACCATGCAATCATGTTTTTAAATGAAAATAGGTAGTTCTCAGTTTATCCCTTTTGTCTCATACTCTTATGGATGATTATTACATTTAGGGATTCTTTCCCATTCAGTAATGACTTGATTTGAAGGATGGGGTAGCATGGGCAACCCATTCAAAGGGGGGTTAAAACCTTTGAGAGACAAAAAGAGAGTGAGAGATAGGAAGAAAACAGTCTCAACAAAGAGGTGTGGAGTTATTGAAGAGGCGACACTTGCGTGATATCCTGGCTAAGTGATGGGTAGCCGAGTCCTTAAAATAATGAGAAGCCATTATTCTATTTATCCCAAATAAACACTATCATTTGGTTAGCCCACTAGAGTTGTAAGTGATTTCTATTCAAATATCCCAAAACCAAGAACCATCCCCACCATCGGGGTAAGCACAGAGTAGTTGATTTGATAGAATATATAGGGGTTTACTGGCCGAAACATACCGTCTCTAGGAATATTGTTTAAATTTTGTACAAAGGCTTTATGGACTATGCAATTCAATTTGAAATGATGAGAGGCCCTCAATTCTGCTACCATACACAAAAAATTCCTTTATAAAGCCCACTTGAGCCGATTACAATTTCTCAAGAAAACCGACCAGATGGTCACTGCCCACATTGGGTTAAGGCAAAAGTCATAAGTGGGAGCTAATGAGCAATGATGAAAAGGGTACTTTCTGATCGCTTCTAGAAAGTGCGATATGATCCGCAATTGCACAGTCGCGATTTAGTAATTACTTGGAGGAGTCCGAGGTCAATCCGCAAGGAAGACAGTTGGTGTCAAAAGGAAACTCTCTTTAAACAAACAAAAACTCAAAGAATAGCCTCAAAAATAAGAAATAAGAATGATTTGGTTTGAAGAGATTGTTTATCTAATGATTGAATAAAAATAAGGGTTTTACTAAGTAAAAGAAGATCTTGGCTAGGAACGATTCAATTGCCTGGTAGAATGATGATTTCCCAAGGTATTTATTTATACTCCATTCAACAACAACAGCTCATGTCATTGAATCGGAAGATATCACGGTTAAAACCAGTTTAGAATTTATCTCAATTTTATTCAGTATTTTTAGAAAATATGTTTGAAGCGTTCATATCAGGGATCTAAGCAACACCCATACGAGATCAACGTCGCGCATGAACACTCAAAGATATGATCACAAATCCTTGATTTCGAAAGAAAAAGAATGAAGAAAAGAAAGATTCATTATTTAAAAGATGAAACAAGAAAGCCCAATTGAATACCTTGTCAAATCATTAATTCCTGGACAATTTTCACGTTCCTTGCCAAGAAAGATGATTAGCTACTCATGAATATAATGAAATCTAAAAGTTGTATTGAAAGCAATGGAATCAAAGATAAGAATATTATTAATCTAATGAAAGAAGACAATATAAAAGCTCTCTAATACTCTCTCTAAGTCTAAAGATAACGTCTAAAACTTAGCCCCCCCGAATTAGCGTTTACAAGGAAGTATTTATAGGTTTAAAATTACATAAAAAATCAGATTTCCATAGGGTGTCCGGACACATGTCTGGACATTGCATTGTAATAACCCCATTTTTGACCATTCGACGGTCTCCATTCCGTCCAGACTTGTGTTCAAGTCAATATAGACATATTCCAAATCAAATCAACTCTCTAAGTCTAAATCTTGTCTATTCATCGCTTCGCGGGCCCACTAGGGCCCAAAGAGAAGCAAAATGACCAAAATGCCCTTAGGTGCATTATCCTTTTCATATGCTAAACTAGGCACGTCTTTCCGAAGACGATGAGACCCCTTTCCAACTCCAAATCAGGCTCGTCTTTCCAAAGACGGTAAGTCCCCTTTCCAATTCCAAGTCAGGCTCGTCTTTTCAAAGACGATAAGACCCCTTTCCAATCCCAAATGAGGCCTGTCTTTTCGAAGATGATAAGACCCCTTTCCAACTCCAAATCAGGCACGTCTTTCCGAAGACGGTAAGACCCTTTTCCAATTCCTTTTCTAATTTCAATTCCAATCCCTCTCTCGAGACAGTTGATTCCTTGAGACGGTAAATCTATCCAATCAGGCGCGTCTTTCCAAAGACGATAAGACCCTTTTCCAATTCCAATTTAGGCACGTCTTTCCGAAGACAGTAAGTCCCCTTTCTAATTCCAATTCCAATTCCAATCCCTCTCTCAAGACAGTTTATTTCTCGAGACAGTCCAACACGTTTTTCAAAAAAAATCTCTTCAGAGCGATAAGTCCCTTTAAACCTGTCGATCGGGACGAGACCCCAAGTCTCTTAGATGGTAGAACGGTCCACCTTTGGTGCCTGCTAGCCCGCCAATGCAGAAATGTCCGTTTAGGCACGCCTTTCGCGAAAGTTGATTCTCAGGAACTAAGTCCCTTTAGCAACTTCCCCAGATCAGGCAGTCTTGGGAATGATCGCGAACCGTCGGAGTAACGGAAATATTCGCAAACATCATAACCGTCAGAGTAGCGGAAATACTCGCAAATAGGTCGATATAAGGAATTGCCAACAAGCCCCTGTATCACGTGACCGCCGTCAGAGTAGCGGAAACACTCAAAAGCAGGTTAACACCAGTACCTGTTAGCCCACTTTGGTGAAAAATGAGCAAACTGCCCTTAGGGCCATTTTTTGACACATTTCTTGAGAACAAATTTGAATCCTCAGAACGGTAAGTCCAACCTTCTAGGATTGTCTTAAAGGCAATCTGGCGTGATTAGGTGCCTTCTAGTCAGTTTCGGGCCAATTTTGAGACTTTTCGGACAAGATGGTCATTTTGCCTCTAAGCGTAAAAGAGTTCCGCAAACTCAATCTACAAACCCTAATTTTCGATACACAGAGCTCATACACTTCCTAAACCCTAGCTTCCTTAGGTTTTTCAAACCCTAGTCACCATACACAAACCCTAGCCTCGTATACACTCATATACACCCCTATACACTTATACACTAGTCTCCAACCGTCCATTGAAGACTTGGAGTTCTGCAACTACGAACATTTGAAGACCAAGATAAAGCTCTCGAAGACTAAAGCAAAGACTGAAGAGAAAGCAAGAAAGCAAGGCGCGCAAAGCCAAGCAAAATAAAGAAGACACAAGGTAGGCTTCTTATTTAAATTTTCGCACTTCCCCCCTCTCTCTTTTCTCTCATAAGCCACGTGGGTTTTCTCTATTTTAATCCCCCATCTCTTTCCCCCCCTTTCTTTGCATGCTTGAAACAAGGGGACTCCCGGTCCATGTGTAAGATTAGATTATTGGAGGGTCACCGTGTCGGGGGCTTTCTTTTAGTCTAACGGGAGACCACGTGGGTTCGGCCCCCTTGATTATGTGGTGAAGCATTAACCTTGTATGTTCAGGACCCCAATTTGCATTGTGCATATCATTATCTTGCATTCTTCCAAAAATCGTTTTCAAACTCGTTTTCAAAGCTTGCATTAAACTTGTTTTCAAAATTGCGTCAAAATCTCATTTTTCAAAATATGTTTTCAAAATCACAACCCTAGGGTGATTCTAGCCTTTCCATGGCTAGGATTGCTTTAGGAAAGTGTTACATTTAAAGTGACTTTCATGGTCCATATTTTCAAACATTTGTTATTTTCAAAACCACTTTCCTAAAGTGGTTCTAGCCCTCTTATCGTTAGAATCGTTTTAGGAAAGTGAGATATTTTTATACCTTCTAAAAACTCTCTTTTCAAAGTCTCTCTTCCTAAAAATCTCTTTTTCAACATACTTTCCTAAAACTCTCCTTTCCAAAGTTGTTTTCAAAAACTCCCTTCAAAAATCTATTTTTCAAAACTCTCTTCTTCAACTTCTTTCCAAAATACTCTCTTCAAAATCCACTTTCTAAAAACGCTCCCTAAAAATCTTTCCAAAAACTCTCTCCAACAATCTTCTATCAAAAATCTTTCTAAAAACTCTCTTCCCAAAATCTTCCTTCTAAAAACTCCCCAATAGGATTTTCCTTCTAAAAACTCGTTTTCAAAAACACACTTTCCAAAAACTTCTTTTTTAAAATCTCTTTCCAAAAACTCTATCTTCAAATTCACTTTCCAAAAACTCCTCTCTTGGATTCCCTTCTAAAAATCTTCGTTTCCAAAAACACACTTTCCGAAAATCTCTTTTCTTGATGGCCAAGTCAAGCCTTAGAGCTAACAATTAGGAAACCCTAATTTTCTTTCCAAAAACATGGTTTTCAAACTTGCCTTAAAACTTAGGTTCCCAAAACCTCCTATTTTCTATGTCAAAACTATACACTTCCAAATCTAGGGTTTCTAGAAACTTCCTTTTCCAATTCCTTGTCAAATCCTACCTTCCCTTTAGGAAACCAAGTCCAATATTCCTATTTAGAAAATTAGATACAATCCTCCGTTTTTGAAAACAAAATCAAACACTTCTTCTTAGAAACAAAATCCAATCCTTCCTAATCCAACTCTTTCCTAACTCAACTCCTTCCTAATCTTCTACTTTCCTAAATCTTAATTTTCCAAAACTTGAACACAAAAATCTTTTCCAAATTTTAAAATTTAACTTTCAAAATCTTTCCTAATTCAACCCTTTTCTAATTCTACCATTTTCCAGATCTTTACTTTCCAAATCCAAGTTTTCAAATCTTTCCTAAACTTAACCTTTCCTAATCTCAAGGTTTTCTAAAACTCAAACTCTAAAACTTCCGAAATCCTAAACTTTCTAAATTCAAAACTTTCAAACTCTAAAATTTCCTAAGTTGTACACTTTCCTAAACTTCAAATCTTTCGAAGTCTAAACCTTTCCTCATTCCAACTTTTCTTAATTCCACATCCTTTCCAAGCTTTAACTCCCAAATTTAGATTTTCAAATCTTTCTAAAACTCAAACTTTGAATCTTCTAAAAATTCTAAAGCTTTCTAAATTCAAATATTTCCTAATTTAAAATCTTTCAAAAATTCTAAGCTTTCCAAATTCAAAACTTTCTTAAGTTGAAACTCTCCAAATTCTAAACCTTTCTTAAACTAAACTTTTCCTAATTCAAAACATTTCTAAATTTAATATTTTGCTATTTTGAAAACTTTCTAAATTTGAAAGTTTCTTAAGTTAAAACTTTCCTAAATAAAAAATTTTCCTAAAGCGAAACCTTTCCTTTTTCAAAACTTTCCTAATTTGAAACTTTCCTAAACAGAACTTTCCTAAAACGAAACTTTCTTATTTTGAAACTTTCCTAATTCGAACCTTTCCTCAATCCAATCCTTCTCCAATCTTCCAATTCCAACATTCGAGTCCAATCTTTCTTAATCTCCAATCTTCTATAAATCCTCTCTTTCCTAAGTCTAGGTTTCCTAAAACCAATCTTTTCAAATCTTTCAATTAAAGTTCAATCTCTCAATCTTCCAATCTAAATTCCAATTCAAAGTTTCTTTCTTCCAATCAAAATCTTATATTTTCAATCAGACTCTGGTCCGAACTACGACTGACCTGATTCCTCCGAAGGGATACGTAGGCAACTCCCATGGGTGCGATCTCCACATTTTTCAAATTTCCAATTCCACAACCTCTTTCAAATCTCCAATTCTACAATCTTCTTCAATCTCCAATTCCATGTCTATTTCGAGTTTCCAATTCCAAAAATCTATTTTCAAATCTCTATTCTTAATTTCTAAAACTTTTCAATTTCAAATCTCTCTTCTAAAATGAAATCAAATCTATTTTCAAATCTATTTTCAAATCAAGTCTTTCTCTTGCACTTGCATATCATGCATCATATCTTTTTAAACATTGTTTTATAAAGTTGATAGGATTAAACATTAGTTAGTTAAAGACTCTCATAGGTGAATCTAAGGTAGATTGACATGTAGGTACCGAAAGGGCAGGGTAGGGTGATGACTTAGTGCGTATTCCCTACACGTAACCAACCCCCAAACCTAGGATCATTGTTTTCGAAAGACCAAAAGGAGTTATTTTTCAAGAAAGGGCTAAATGTTTTCAAAAGTTGCCAAACAACCTGTTTTTCTTAAAAACCCTCTCTTGAGGTGATACTTTCAAAACCTTTTTCCAAAATCCCTAAGTGAAGTCTTTGGATTATTCTTAGTTTTTAGGTGACCTAACTCACCTTAATCAAAATAGGTGGCGACTCCAAATCTTTTCTAAAAGTCCTTTATTCAAATCTATTTTTAATTCAAACCTAGTCGCACTCATTCTTTTAGGAGGGTGAGTTCTAACAAGAGAGTACAGTAATTTTTCTGCTTGTGTGAGTATTCCTCGATCGCGAAAAATCTGAGCGCGACATGCGTCAATTCCCATCGGTGCCCGGACACGTGTCTGAACTCTTTGCTCAAGGTTCGGAGTAAGGTTGCAGAAGTTGTCCAGGGTATTCGGACATGTGTCCGGACATTGTCAAATTCCCAAAGATGTCCGGACATGTGTCCAGACTTCCTGATTTTGTTCTTAATTTGAGCCTCTGAAGTTTCTCAGGGTGTCTGGACATGCTTGCATCACTCTGGTGTCCAGACATGTGTCCGGACATCCTTGTCAAGTTTTAGCCAATTTTGCTCCTTTGTCCTGGTTTCTCTTCCAAAAGCTCCCAAAGACTCTCGCATGTTCCAATTCACTCCAAATCCCTACAAAACATGCAAATAAACTTTATTAGATTAAAAACATAAATATAACATTATTCTATGGATAAAAAGTACAAATCGAAGCAAATGAATCACATTTCAATAGTGTAATCACTTTCTAAGAAGATATAATGAGCAATGATGAAAATAGTGATTTTCAAGAAGTTATGGCATCAAATGTGTCTCTAGTAAAAAAGATATTGTGTTCGTGATGATTTACAAAAGAAGATACTGTCATCTCAAAATATAAATAAAAAATTTGGCATCACCAAAAGTCAACTTAGCAACAAATTTCTTGATTAAAAAAAAATTTAGAAGCCAGAAAGCGGTCTAGAAGAACAACAAGAGTATGAAGAAAAGAAGAAAGTAGTGAATGGAAGTTAAATTGCCAAAAGTGACTACTGGTCTTTCAAAACGCCACAAGTGATATTTTTTGAGCCTTTATACCCTTTCATTCATAAACCCTTTAACCTATCCTACATTACGGTCCAAATTAAAGTCCTTTCTGATTGAAGAGAATTGCTTAGTCCAAATAAGCCTGAACAATACCAAGACAAGTAGGATAAGAAAGGAGAACTTGGGATGAATGTAGGGGCAATCTCGTGCTCCAAAGTGTGCTCAGATGGTTTTGGTTTAAACAACCCACTAAAAGAAAATCTTTAAGCTTAAATATCCCTTCATTTGTTACAACTCCTAAACCTAGCCTGCATTACGGTCCTAAAAGAAGTCTTCTCGGATTGATGGCCTAGCTGTTTATCACTCTGCAAAGGGCATGCGAGTTGTCGCTTAAGCCATAGTGGCATTTTGAAAATCTAAAAAAGAAAACCAAGTGAGGTCAAAAAAACCCCAAACAACAACCTTATAGAAACTAAGGATAGGATAGCAAACCAAAAGATTAAGATCCCTAAGGAAAGGAGCAAATGCTATCACACCTTGATGAAAATGGGACAAAATCGAATGGGGCAGGATCCTGGAAAGCAGAAAGAATTCTGAGAGTATGAGCCTTGGGAAAATCTTGGGGCATTCTTTGTAAATAGCTTATATACATGTAGTACTAATGCATCCATGATATGTATAATTCGGACATCCATTTAAATTCTTGTGTAGTTTGTATCTATTCATGCATTCATCAAAAAGCATGGCATACATTCCATTCCATTCCTGTATGTACATTCATCCAAAAAGTATAACATGCATTAAGTTCCATTCTTGTATGAACCTATGCATTCATAAAAAAAATATATATAAAAAAGTAGGACATACAAAATAAGTCATATATCTAATTCCATGTGCATCTATAAAAAAAATAAAAATAAAAAAATAAATAAGCATAACATGCATTCACCCATTTACCTGTGCATTTTTAGAATTGGCATAAGTAAACTGTTTTTGTACAAAAACTAACTATATGTCTTTCTCCCTCTCTCAAATAGGAAACAAAGAACAAGGTAAAACACAAAAAGAAGCTAAAGTCACCCCTTAGACATCTCCAGCACTGGCACCCACCTCAGAAAGCCTAGATTTTCATGACCAACAAGAAGTAGAGAATATGGCAATGGCCCACCCTCGACCTCCTGAATCAAATGACTTCTAATTCGGGATATCATGTATGCTGAAAAAAGAGGAGTAGCGAATAAGTGTCTGATCTCCCAAATCTAGAATAGTGAAGCACATCCTCGGAAATGAGCATCGACCCCCTGCTGGAGTCTAATAAGGCTCACGAAGTAGAAGCATATGAGTGCCCCTTAGGAATCTTGGCAAGCAGTGCACATAACCAACAATCGACTGAGTTATTCCCCCACAGAAACATCAAGAAGTTCAAAAGAAGCAGAGCTAGAACAACCATGCGAGAAACAGACCAATCCTAAGAAGTATGTCAATCACCCAAATGAGCCCTTATAGCCATCGTAAACTCAAGGCAGGAAAATATGAACTGCACTGGAATGCAAGAAAACTGGGGCAGAAAGGTAGACGAAAGAACTGCGCACCCTAGTCCAATATGGGATGAGACAACTGTAATGCAACCTTGACGCAACAGTGATATTGCAGAATTATCTCAGAAACCAAGAAGAAGACCATACTCGTGAGGAGTGGGGGTAAGATCACACTTTTTGAAGCAAAAAAGTGACAAGCTAGACTACCAAAAGGGAATCAATGTCTCCATGAATCCTGGAATAAACTGCACCAACAGGAGTGAAGCCACCTGACCAAAGTGTAAACACCCCATTTTTGACCGCTCGGCAGTTTACACTCCGTCCAGACTTGTACTCAAGTCAATATGGACAGATTCCAATCGAAACCAACTCTCTAAGTCTAAATCCCGTCTATCCATCGCTTTGTGGGCCCACAAGGCCCAAATAGAGGTAAAATGACCAAAATGCCTTAGGGGCATTGTCCTTTCCAATTCCAATCCCTCTCTCGAGAAAGTTGATTCCTCGAGACGGTAAATTTACTCTAATCAGGCACGTCTTTTCGAAGACGATAAGACCCGTTTTCAATTCCAATCCCTCTCTCGAGACAGTTTATTCCTCAAAATGGTCCGGCACGTTTTTCGAAAATCACTTCGAAACAGTAAGTCCTTTTAAACCTGTTGACTGGTAGAACAATCCACCTTTGGCGCTTGCTAGCCCGCCCTAAATGGTAGAACAGTCCACCTTTGGCGCCTGCTAGCTCGCCCATGCAGAAATGTCTGTTTAGGCATGTCTTCCGTGAAAGTTGACTTCTCAAGCACTAAGTCCATTTAGTAGCTTCCCGAGATCAGGCAGTCTCGGGAATGATCGCGAACTATCAGAGTAGCGGAAATACTCGCAAACATCACAATCGTCAGAGTAGCGGAAATACTCGCAAATAGGTCGATATAAGAAATTACTAACAAACCCCTGTATCACACGACCGCCGTCAGCGTGGGGGAAACACTCAAAACCCAGGTCAACACCGGTGCCTGCTAGGTCACTTCAGTGAAAAATGACCAAACTGCCCCTTGGGCCTCTTCCAACACGTTTCTTGAGACCACACCTGAGTCTTCAGAACGGTGAGTCCAACCTTCTGGGATTATTTTAAAAGCAATCCGGCATGATTAGGTGCCTTCTAGTCAGTTTCAGGCCAACTCCAAGACTTTTCGGTTAAGATGACCATTTTGCCCCTATGCATCCGAACGCCCCGGAGACCACACCGGCTCTGGGTATCAAACCGGTAACCTCCCAAGAATTCTTCTTATAGCATTCCCAACCTTCCTCTATCTTTTCGGATCATTCTGAGTCAATTCCGACAAACCCGGTGCAAAATGACCGTTTTGTCCCTAGTGGTCGGTCGCCTTTTTCTAGCCACGCTGGCTCTGGGTATCAGACCGATAACCTCATGAGATTGCTTCTTATAGTATTCTCAACCTTCCTCTATCTTTCCGGATCATTCTGAGTCAATTTTGGTAAACCTGGTGCAAAATGACCGTTTTGCCCCTGGTCGCCGGTCGCCTTTTTCTAGCCACGCTGGCCTGGGTATCAAACCGATAACCTCCTGAGATTGCTTCTTATAGTACTCTCAATATTCTTCTATCTTTTCGGATCATTCCGAGTCAGTTCCGGCAAACCCGGTATGAAATGACCGTTTTGCCCTTGGTGGGCCGGTCACCTTTCCGACCACACTGGCTCTGGGTATCAAACCGGCAATCTTTGGGAACATTCTGAATTATGTTTCCAAATCTTAAGTCTTCTTCTAGGACAGTCCGAGTCCGTCCCGGCAGCTTCCCGATCCGATTGACCATTTTGCCCCTAAAGGCTTGATCAACCCTTCCGACACATCTTATCCTCATTTTTCAAGTCAAATACCTCTAAGACACTACTCTAAGTGTTTCAGCCCTTTTTTCGGCCTTCCGGGTCATTCTCGGTCTCTCAAACTCCTTCCCAAACTTTTCGGAGTCACTCCTAGTGAAGCTAGGCTAAAAATTGCATGGTAGTTATTAATACAGACGCCCAAATCTAGTCAAATATATGTTAGTTGCCGACCTTAATAGTTTCCTAATTGGATGGCGCCACTAGGAGTGGCGCCAAGCCAAATTTGGCCTGGCGCCACTCCTAGTGGTGCCAGAAGCATTTTTGGCTTGGCGCCACTAGGAGTGGCGCCAGAAGCATTTTTGGCTTAGCGCTACTGCAATAGGCGCCAGGTCTATCCCATCTCTATAAATACAGAGCCTCCTCCAGCATGAAAGAGGTCCGCAAACTCATTCTAAAAACACCAATATTCGATATACAGAGCTCGTAGCATCTCTAAACCCTAGTCTCCTTAGGTTTTCCAAACCCTAGCCTCCATACACAAACCTTAGCCTCCTATACACTTATACACTAGGCTCCAGCCCTCCTTTGAAGACTTGAAGAGCTGCAATCTGAAGTTTTGAAGATTGAAGACAACTCTTGAAGATTGAAGATGAAGATCAAGACGAAGACCAAAGAAAAGTAAGGCGCGCAAAGCAAAGCAAAATAAAAAAAAGACACAAGGTAGGCTTTCTCTTTAAGTTTCTGCATTTCCCCCTCTCTCTTCTCTCTCCTAACCCACTTGGATTTTCTCTATTTTAATCCCCCATCTCTTTCCCCCCCTTTCTTTGCATGCTTGAAATAAGGGGACTCCAGGTCCATGTGTAAGGTTAGACTATTGGAGGGTCACCGTGTCGGGGGCTTTCCTTTAGGCTAATCGGAGACCACGTGGGTTCGGGCCCCTTGATTATGTGGTGAAGTCTTAACCTTGTATGTTCACGACCCCAAACTTGCATTGTGCATATCATGATCTTGCATCTTCCAAAATTTTTTTTCAAACTCATTTTCAAAGTTTGCATTAAACTTGTTTTCAAAATTGTATCAAAATCTCCTTTTCAAAACTTATTTTCAAAATCACAATCCTAGAGTGATTCTAGCCTTTCCATGGCTAGGATTGCTTTAGGAAATTGTTGCATTTAAAAGTGACTTTCATGGTCCATATTTTCAAATCTTGTTATTTTCAAAACCACTATCCTAAAGTGGTTCTAGCCCTCTTATGGTTAGAATTTCTTTAGGAAAGTGTGACATTTTTATACCTTCTAAAAACTCTCTTTTCAAAAGTTTCTTTTCCAAAAAATCTCTATTCCAACACGCTTTCCTAAAACTCTCCTTTCCAAAGTTGTTTTTACAAACTCCTTCCAAAATCTATTTTTCAAAACTCTCTTTTTCAACTCTTTTCCAAAATACTATCCCCAAAATCCACTTTCTAAAAACGCTCCCTAAAAATCTTTCCAAAAACTCTCTCCAACAATCTTCTACCAAAAATCTTTCTAAAAACTCTTTTCCCAAAATCTTCCTTCTAGAAACTCTCCTCTAGGATTTTCCTTCTAAAGACCTTCGTTTCCAAAAATGCACTTTCCAAAAATCCCTTTTCTTGAAGCCCAAATCAAGCCCTAGAACTCACGATTACGAAACCCTAATATTCTTCCCAAAAATATGGTTTTCAAACTTGCCTTAAAACCTAGGTTTCCAAAACCCCCTGTTTTCTACATCAAAATTACATATTTTCAAAAACTTATTTTCTACATCAAAACTATAGTCTTCCAAATCTAGGGTTTCTAAAATCTCCCTTTCCAAATCCATGCCAAATCCAATCTTCCCTTTAGGACACCAAACCCAATCTCCCGTTTAGGAAATTAGATACAATCTTCCGTTTTTGGAAACAAAATCAAACACTTCTTCTTAGAAACAAAATCCAATCCCTTCCTAATCCAAATCTTTCCTAGTTCAAATCCTTCCTAATCTTCTACATTCCTAAATCTTAAGTTTCCAAAACTTGAACATAAAATCTTTTCTAAATTTTAAAACTCAACTTTCAAATCTTTCCTAACCCTTTCCTATCCTATTCCTTTCCAAACCCAACCCTTTCCTATCCTATTCCTTTCCAAACCCTAACTTTCCAAATCTAGGTTTTCTAATCTTTTCTAAATTCAAACCTTTCCAAATCTCAAGATTTTCTAAAACTCAAAGTCTAAAACTTTTTAACTCTTAAACTTTCTAAATTTCAAATCTTTCCAAATTCAACGTTTTCTAAATTTAAAACTTTCTAAATTCTAAACTTTTTAAAACTTCAAATCTTTCCAAATCTAAAACATTCTAAACTCAAAACTTTCTTACTTTTGAAACTTCCCTATTTCAAAACATTCCGAATTCTAAACTTTCTAACTTCCCAAACTTCCTAATTTCAAAACCTTTCCTAAAATAAAAACTTTCTTAAAATGAAACTTTCTTAATTCAAAACTTTCCTAAGTTGAAACTTTCCTAAGTCGAAGCTTTCCTAATTCGAAACTATCCTAAAACCAAAACTTTCCTAAAATGACACTTGCCTAATTTGAACCTTTCCTAATTCGAACTGTTCCTAAATTCAATCCAATCTTTTCCCAATCTTCAACGTCCAACAATTGAGTCCAATCTTTCTTAATCTTAAGTCCTTTCTAAATTCTCTCTTTACTAAGTCTAGGTTTCCTAAAACTAAGTTTTCTAAAGTCAAGTCTTTTTAAATCTTTCAATCAAAGTTCAATCTCTCAATCTTCCAATCCAATTTCCAAATCAATCTCTTTCTTCCAATCCTATCTTCTATTTTCAATCGGACTCTTGTCTGGCCTATGACTAACCTGATTCCTCCAAAAGAATACGTAGGCAACCCTTATGGGTGCGGTCTTCACATTTTTCAAATCTCAAATTCCATAACAATTTTCAAGTTTCTATTTTCACAAAATCCTTCCAAATCTCTAATCTATTTTCAAACTTCCAATTCTAAATTTCTACATCCAAATCTCTATTTTCAATTTCCGAAACCTTCTTTCCTAATTCAAACTTCTATCTCTTTCTTTTCAAATCAAATCAAATTCTTTTCAAATCTATTTTCAAATCAAGTCTCTTTTCTTGCCCTTGCATATCATGCATCATGTTAGTTTCTTTTCAAACGTTGTTTTTCAATGTGGATAGGATTGAACTATAGTTAGTTGAAGACTCTCATAGGTGAATCTAGGGTAGATTGACATGTAAGTATTGAAAAGGCGGGGTAGGGTGATGGCTTAGTGCGTATTCCCTACACGTAACCAACCTCTGAACCTAGGATCACTATTTTCAAAGACCAAAAACAGAGCTATTTTTTAAAAAAGGCTAAATGTTTTCTAAAGGTTGCCAAACAACCTGTTTTCTTAAAAACCCTCTCTCGAGGTGGTATTTTCAAAACCTTTTTCCAAAAATCCTAAGTGTAGTTTTCGGATTATGCTTAGTTTTTAGGTGACCTAACTCACTTTAATCAAGTTAGGTGGCGACTCCAAATCTTTTCTAAAAGCCCTTTATTCAAATTTATTTTCAATTCAAACTTAGTCGCACTCATTCTTCTAGGAGGGTGAGTTCTAACGAGAGAGTACAACATTTTTTTCGCTTGTGTGTGTATTCCTCGAGTGCGAAAAATCTGGGGGCGATAGCTGGCGACTCTGCTGGGGACACTTAGAGGGTTAGGCCGTAGTCATGTCCCTTTACCCTTCACCCATGTAGAGTCTTCAAATAACTTGGTTCAATCTTATTCACTTTAAATTTTCAAAACCAAATTTTCAAAATTGTTTTAAAAAAATATGCATTTATTCATATTATCTTGTATTATGTTTGCCATCCACATACTAACTCGTGCATCATTGTTTTGTAGGTGTGCTTGTTGTTTAAATTTTATTAATTGCTATGCATGAATGTGATGAACAGGATGAATGAGAGTTGTTGGGCTCTTTCCTCCGCTTTTAAAAATCACACACACATTGCATGTGCACTTGCATTCTGCATACTTGCATTATTACCCTGATGTGACCTTCCTAGTTAGAAAGGGGGAACGGTATATTGGTTGTGGGCAAGATGCTGTGTCAGTTTCTTGCCTACAGCCTCTTGATGGTTCCCCCGCTCGAATCACCAACCGATCATGGCACCACCTCGAGGAGTGGGCCTAGGTTTGAAGATCCTGGGATCGAGCCTTTTTAGGACGCATTAGTCAACCCTCAACCTCATACTCATATAGACACCATGCATAGCCGAAACTCTGCCGGATTTAAGACACGAGCATCGTTTTCAAAACTACGGAGGAAAGGGCAACTGCTCTTACTTTCACTTATACCTGTCTATTCCTACTATTATACTGATTGTATTCATACTGTTATAACGCATGTCTAACTGCTCATGCATGCACATTTACCTTGCTATTGTATTCTCTCTCCTTATACTCTTTGCATATCTATGTTCATGCATTCCATATTCCATGTCAAGACAAGAGTTCCAAGTAACTCAAGTCATTGCATTCTCATGCATATGATCAACCCATTGAGAGTGACACCAAGGTCACTCTCCCTTGCATTAAACCTACCCCAACCCTAAGGGTTCCAGCGTAACCCTAAGGACTCATTGTATGCATCTCAATTCATTCCATAAGAGGGACCCCAATCCTTCTATGCTCACGGAGACAGGATTGCCAAGAAGATAAGGGACAATCGATCAAAGAGGTCTCTCAATGACCTCCTTGACATCAAATCCAATAAAGGCAAATCCGAAGACTCAAGAGTAGTTTAGGTTTTCCCTTTGTAAAACTAGATAGGTGAAAGTCTAAAGGAAAGTGTTCCCCCTTCCTCCTGTTAAAATGTATCTAAACTTTTTTGTATCTTAAACCCAAAATTCAATGTACTGTTTTTACTTTTATGAATGAATGCATAGATGGCTGAAGGTTCTCACTTGATGGTAAGGTATCTGCATACAGGGGCAAATCTCCTATCTCCAAAAGTGAGCCAATTCACCATGTTTAGTCTCCCTCCTAAGTAGGGGCACCCCTAGGACATACAATGCATAGAAATATTCAAATCAAGGCACTAACTTCTCTTTTGTTTCTTGTCTTCTGTCTTCCCCTCCTCATCTCCAAATACCAAAAGAATTGAAGGCAAAAGCAAGACAAGAAGGGGGTTTTCTAAATCACTCACTTGTTATCATCATATTGCTTACACGTTCACTTCTTTTATGCTCATGCACCCATATCTATTGCATGACAAGAGTTGTAATCCTATCCTCCCTTTAGGAAACCAAATCCAATCCTCCGTTTTTGGAAACGAAATCAAACCTTCCCTTTTAGAAACAAAATCCAATCCTTTCCTAATCCAACTTTTTCTTAATTCAAATCCTTCCTAAACTTCCACTTTCCTAAACCTTAAGTTTCCAAAACTTGAACATAAAAATCTTTCCTAAATTTTAAAACTCAACTTTTAAATCTTTCCTAATTCAACCCTTTCCTAATTCTACCCTCTTTTCAAATCTTAACTTTTCAAACCTTTCCTAAATTCAAACCTTTTCTAATTTCAAGATTTTCTGAAATTCAAACTCTAAAACTTTCTAAATTTTAAACTTTCCTTTTTCAAACCTTTCCAAATTCTAAACTTTCCAATTTTCAAAACTTTCCTTTTTCAAAACCTTTCCGAATTCTAAACTTTCCTAAACTTCAAATCTTTCCAAATCTAAAATTTTCTAAACTCAAAACTCTCTTATTTTCAAAACTTCCTTGTTTTCTAAACTTTTCCACTTTCAAAACTTTCTTAACTTGAAACTTTCTAAATTCTAAGCCTTTCTTAAACTAAACTTTTCCTAATTCAAAACATTTCTAAATTCAACAGTTTCCTATTTCAAAACCTTTCTTAAATTCCAAACTTTCCTAATTTCAAAATTTTCTAAAAATGAAACTTTCCTAATTTGAAACTTTCCTAAATCGGACCTTTCCTAATTCGAACCTTTCCTAAAATCTAATCTTTCCAAATCTTCCAAGCCAAGTCAAATCTTTACTAAGTCTCTTCTCTTTCCTAAGTCTAGGTTTTCTTAAACCTTCTCTTTTCTAAAACAAGTCCAAATCTATCTTTTCAAATCAAAGTCCAATCTTTTCCAAAATTTCAATTCCAATCTCCTCTTCTAATCTCAAATCCAATTCAATTTCCAATTCAATCTCTTTCTTCAAATCAACTCTTCCATTTTCAATCAGACTCTTGTTCGAACTACGACTGACCTGATTCCCCCAAAGGGATACGTAGGCAACCTTCATAGGTGCGGTCACAACACTTTTCAAACTTTCAGTTCCACCCTCATGGGTGCGGTCACAATTTCTTTAAAATTTCAAATTCCACAACTTCTTTCAAATTTCAAATTCCTCCATATTTTCCAAATTTCAAATTCCAAAATATTTCCAAATCTCCAATCAATTTTCAAATTTCCAATTTCAAATTTCTATTTCCAAATCTCTATAATTTCAATTTCCAAAATCTTTTTCCAAACTCAAACTTCTATCTCTTTCTTTTCAAATCAAATCAAATCAAATCTTTTTCCAATCTATTTTCTAAATTAATTCTCTTCTATTGCACTTGCACATCATGCATCATATTTTTCAAGCATTGTTTTTCAAAGTGGATAGGATTGAACATTAGTTAGTTAAAGAACCTCATAGGTGAATCTAGGGTAGATTGACATGTAGTTACCGAAAGGGCGGGGTAGGGTGATGGCTTAGTGCATCTTCCCTACACGTAACCAACCTCCGAACCAAGAATCACTGATTTCAAAGACCAAAAAGGAGTTATTTTTCAAAAAGGGCTAAGTATTTTTCAAAAGTTGCCAAACAACCCGTTTTCCTAAAAAAACCCTCTCTTGATGAGATATTTTCAAATCATTTTCTAAAACCCTAAGTATAGTCTTCGGATTATTCTTAGTTTTTAGGTGACCTAACTCACCTTAATCAAGTTAGGTGGCGACTCCGAATCTTTTTCAAAAGCCCTTTATTCAAATCCAATTTTCAATTCAAACCTAGTCGTACTTATTCTTCTAGGAGGGTGAGTTCTAACGAGAGAGTACAACATTTTTCCCGCTTGGGTGAGTATTTCTCGAGTGCAAAAAATCTGGGCACGACAGCACCCATCCTTTTAGGAGGATGAGTTCTAACAATAGAGTTCCGTGCTTTTTCCTGAGTCGAAAGGATTAGGTCAAAAATTAGGGCGCGACAGCTGGCGACTCCACTGGGGACGCACTTAGAGGGTTAGGCCATTGACATTTCTCCTCACTCTTCACTCACCTAGAATCTCTGGTTACTTTGTCCGGTTTTGTTCATTTTTAAAATTTTTCCAAGTTTCCAAAACAAATCTTATTTTTCCAAACGGTTTTCAAACAAGTGTCATCCCTTGCATTCATTGCTTACATTCATGCTCTTACATTAACCATCCATTTTATCTCGCGTTGGGTTTTTCAAAAAGTTACTAACTCTTTGCCAATTTGCTTTTATAGGTGGACCTTTGTTCACATTTTATTTTATGTCACAATTTATTGCCATGTATGTGATGAATGAATAGGATGTGATGTGTGTTGTTGGGTCATTTCCTCTATTTTCGAAAACTCCACACACACTTGGTGCACTCACTTTCAGTTGCATCTTGCATATATTACCTGGTTACTACCCTTCTAGATAGAATGGGGAACAATATAATGACTGTGGGTGGATGCTGTGTCAGTTTCTTAGCCTACGATCTTTTGATAGTTCCCCCGCTCGAACCACCAACCAAAGATGGAGTTCACCCTTTCGAGGGTGGACGCCAAAGGTTTGAAGGTTCGGGAACCGAGCTTTTTTTAGGTAGCGTTAGTAAACTCCTAACCTCATGCTCATATAGCACCCCATACATAGCTGAATCTTTATCGGGTTTTGGATATTCGCGTCAATTGCAAAACCAAGGAGGAAAGGGTGACTGCTTTACTTTCCTTTACTTTCTGTTTATGATGTCATGCTTAATCTTCGTCGTTATGTCATGTATACATATTTTCGTATCATAACTGCTCATGCATCGAAATTCATTTCAAGACAGGAGTTCCCAAAGTCACTCAAGTCATTACATCTCCATGCATCTAATCAACTCCCAAAGAAAGGCCTAAAGACCTTCTCGCTCAAATCAAGCCAACCCAAAACGCTTAAGGGTACCGAGAAACCCTAGGGATTCATGGCATGCATCAAACTCATCTCAAAAGGAGGGGCCCTAATCCCTCTTCGCTCATGGAGATAGGATTGCCAAGAAGACGCAGGGGTAATTCAAATAAAAAGTACCTCACCAACTTTCATCCAAGGAGGCGAATCCAAAGACTCAAGAGTAGTTTAGGATCTCATAATGTAAATATAGAATTGGTAGAAGTCCCAAGGAAGATGTTTCCCCTCCCCATTTTTAATGTATTTTTGAAAAATTCTATGTACAAAAAGAATTCATCTCAATAAAGTTGTTGTTGCTATCAAATGAATGAATGTATGAACGGATGAATGAACAGGTTCACATAGGTATATTGTTGCACACAAGGGCAACCCCCTATCTCCATAGGTGAGCCAACACATCATGCTTAGTTCCCCCCAAAAGGTAGGGGCATCCTTAGGTCATGCATTGTATAAAATCTTTCTAATCCAAAACCAAACATATAATCCCTTTTTTGTTTTTTTTTATATTTTCTATTTCCCCTCCTCATCTCATCAAAAGACTAGCAATAGTTTCTGATGTGACTGCTTGCATTTTAGGTCATCATTGCTCCTAGGAGAGATAAAAGAGGAACACGAGTGCCTTCTGTACTCTGAACACCAGTCTTTACCCGACAACGAGCAACACAAATGACAAGTGAAGGCAATGCTCCTAATCAACAAAACCATGCGAAAGATATCGCATGAATACTTGCCATAAAAAGAGGGAAACAGCCAATGCAAGAGGTAATGGATCCCGTGGAGAAGATGACCATCCTGCCAACTGATTGAGCCATCAATCTAATAGATAGAGGAAAATTGGGCGACATTTCTTCAACATTGAAGGCCGTGGCTAACAAGTTATTGAAAATAGCCCAAGATGACAGAAAAGGATGGAACCTTGATAAAGCTTGGTTGGCTCCGGAGCAGCCACCCAAGGGTCTTCAAGAAGTCCTCATCCCTAAAGGGACCACCCTCCTAGTCAAAGTTCAAATGGCTAACCTTTCGGAGACCGCAACACTAGAACCTTTTCTAATCATCCAGCCTATGGAAACCAGTCTAATCCTAACCACTGAAGTCTTACCCCACCCTCTGTACTTCCGTATCATTCTTATCCCCTGCGAAGAACTAAAAGTCCTAGAGGCCATGGTTGCAATGGTTGGGTTCATCCCACACATAAACCCTCGACGATCCATGAGGCCGCTACCTCCCATATATGCTCCCGCACTTCCAAGTATTCCTCCTTCGCTTGTCACCCTACCTATCTTCCCAAAAATGGAAAAACCAGAACCCATTTCCTTGCCAATACTTGGAAAGATAACCCTACCACTGTTATCCTAATTGCCAGTCACCGACTTGCATATGGTACGTTGGAGCTACCCCCTAACTCCAACCCAAACCACAGAGGAGTCCATTGTAGAGATTGGGGGAATGACTAGCTTTGGCTGGTGCTACACTTTAGAGGAGATAGAGAGGAGAAGAAAAGGGAAAGACAAGGAAGGAGAATGTTCTAACCCATTGATAGAACACAAAATATCTGAGTTTGCCGAAGCACTAAAGAAGAACGACTACGATGTAATGGAGCAACTCAAGAAAACCCCTTCCCACATCTCCATGTTCGGACTGCTTCTCACATTCGAAACTCATCGCAATGCCTTGCTTAAGGTTCTTAAAGAAGCCCACGTGCCAGACAGTTTTACACTCGAAAATCTGTAAAATATGGTAGTGTCCCGCCAAGATTTTTCGCACTCGAGGAATACTCACCCAAGCGGGAAAAATGCTATACTCTCTCGTTAGAACTCACCCACCTAGAAGAATGAGTGCGACTAGGTTTGAATTGAAAACATGTTTGAATAAAGGGCTTTTGAAAAAGATTCGGAGTTGCCACCTAACTTGATTAAGGTGAGCTAGGTCACCTAAAAAGTAAGAGTAATCCGAAGACTACACTTAGGGTTTTTGAAAAACAATTTAAAAATATCTCCTAAAGAGAGGGTTTTTTTAGGAAAACAGGTTGTTTGGCAACCTTTGGAAAACATTTAGCCCTTTTTTGAAAAATAACTCCGTTTGGTCTTTGAAATTAGTGATCCTAGGTTCGGAGGTTGGTTACGTGTAGGGAAGATGCACTAAGCTATCACCCTACCTCGCCCTTTCGGTACCTACATGTCAATGTACACTAGATTCACCTATGAGAGTCTTTAATTAACCCATGTCCAATCCTATTTACTTTGAAAAAGAATATTTAAAAAAAAACATGATGCATGGTAAGCAAGTGCAAGCTAAGAGAATTGAAAAATAGATTTGAAAAGAGATTTGAAGAGATAGAATTGAAATTGAAAAGTTTGAAAATTGAAAGTAAAAATTTGAAAATAGAAATTTTGAAATTGGAATTTTGGAAGTAGATTGGAATTTGAGATTTGAAAAGATTTTGAAAACTGCACCCATGAGGGTGGAATTGAAAGTTTGAAAAGTATTGTGACCGCACCTATGAAGGTTGCCTACGTATCCGTTTGGGGGAATCAGGTCAGTCGTAGTTCGGACCAGAGTCCGATTGAAAATAGATTGATTTGAAGAGAGAGATTGGATTGGAAAAAAGAGATTGAATTGAAAATTGAATTTGATTTGAGATCAGAAGAGGAGACTGGAAATTGAAATTTTGGAAAAGATTGGACTTGCTTTGGAAAGATGGATTTTTGGAAAGAATTGGTTTTGGAAAGATGGAGGTTTAGGAAACCTAGACTTAGAAAAGGTAGGAGACCTAGGAAAAACTTGAGATTTAGAAAGATTTGACTCGAATGTCGGACTTGGAAGATTTGGAAAGATTGAATTTTAGGAAAGGTTCGAATTAGGAAAGGTTCGATTTAGGAAAGTTTCGAATTAGGAAAGGTCCAATTTAGGAAAGTTTCGGAGAAAGATTCAACTTAGGAAAGCTTTGAATTTTGAATGTTTCAACTTTAGGAAAGTTTTGAATTAAAAAAGTTTTGAATTTAGAAAAGTTTTAGGTTTAGGAAAGTTTTTACTTTAGGAAAGGTTTTGTAAAAAGGAAAGTTTTCAATTTAGGAAATGTTTGAATTAAGAAAAGTTTCAACTTAAGAAAGTCTTGAATTAAGAAAGTTTTGAGTTTAGAAAAGTTTTAGATTTGAAAAGATTTTGAAGTTTTAGAAAAGTTTAGAATTTAGAAAGATTTAGGTTTAGAAAGATTTAACTTGAGAAAGTTTCAAATTTAGAAATTTTTGAATTTGGAAAGATTTGAAGTTTAGAAAGTTTAAGATTTAGAAAGTTTTAGAGTTTTAGAAAATCTTGAGATTAGAAAAGGCTTGAGTTTAGGAAGAGTTTGAAAACTTAGGTTTGAAAAGTTAAGATTTGAAAAGAGGGTAGAATTAGGAAAGATTTTTATGTTCAAGTTTTGGAAACTTTAGACTTAGGAAAGTGAAAGATTAGGAAGGATTTGAATTAGGAAAGAGTTGGATTTTGAAAGGGATTGGATTTGGTCTCTAAAAGAAAAGATTTTATTTTATTTCCAAAAACGGAGGACGGGATCTAGTTTCCTAAACGGGGAGATTTGATTTTGTTTCCTAAAGGGAAGATAAGATTTAGCAAAGATTTGGAAAAGGAGATTCTAGAAACCCTAGGTTTGGAAAATTATAGTTTTGACGTAGAAAAGAGATTTTGGAAACATGTATAGTTTGGATGTGAAAACAAGAGATTTTGGAAACCTAGGTTTGGGGCAAAGTTTGAAAATCATGTTTTCGGAAAGAAAATTAGGATTTCCTAATTGTAGGCTCTAAGGCTTGACTTGGGCCCTAAGGAAAGAGTTTTTGGGAAGTGCATTTTTGGAAACGAAGGTTTTCTAGAAGGGAATCCTAGGGAGGAATTTTTGGAAAGTGAATTTGAAAAGGGAGTTTTTGGAAAAAGATTTTAAATAGAAGGAGTTTTGGGAAAGTGTGTTTTTTGGAAACGAAGATTTTAGAAACAAAATCCTAGAGGGGAATTTCTAGAAGGAAGATTTTGGAGAGAGAGTTTTGAAAAGATTTTTGGAAGGAGATTGTTGGAGAGAGTTTTTAGGAAAGTGAATTTAGGGACTGTTTTTAGAAAGTGAATTTTGAGGAGAAAGAGTTTTGGAAAGGAGGTGAAAAAGAGGGTTTTGAAAAATAGATTTTGGAGGGGAGTTTTTGAAAACAATTTTGGAGAGGAGAGTTTTAGGAAAGTATGTTGAAAAGAGACTTTTAGGAAGAGAGTTTTGAAGAGAGAGTTTTTAGGAAAGTGTGAAAACGTCTCACTTTCCTAAAGCGATTCTATCCATAAGAAGGCTAGAACCCCTTTAAGAAAGTGGTTTCGGAAACAATAAGATTTGAAAATATAGACCAAAAAGGTCACTTTTAATGTAACAATTTCCTAAAGCAACCCTAGCCATGGAAAGGCTAGAATCACCCTAGAATTGTGGTTTTGAAAACAAGTTTTTGAAAAAAAGATTTTGATGCAATTTTAAAAACAAGTTTGAAAACGTTTTGAAAAACAATTTTGAAAACGGTTTTTGGAAGATGCAAGACTATGATATGCACAATGCAATTTGGGGTCGTGAACATACAAGATTAAGGCTTCACCACATAATCAAGGGGGCCGGACCCACGTGGTCTTTGGTTAGACTAGAAGAAAGCCCCCGACACGGTAACTCTCCAATAGCCCAATCCTACACATGGACCGGGAATCCTCTTGTTTCAAGCATGCAAAGAAAGGGGGGGAAAGAGATAGGGGATTAAAATAGAGAAAACCCAAGTGGGTTAGGAGAGAGAAGAGAGAGGGGGAAGTATGGAAAATTAAATGGAGAACCTACCTTGTATCTTGTTTATTTTGCGCGCCGTACTGTCTTCGGTCTTCGTCTTGATTTTCACCTTCAGTCTTCAAGAGTTGTCTTCAACCTTTAGATGGCAGCTCTTCAAGTCTTTGAAGGAGGGTTGAAGGCTAGTGTATGAATGTATGGGGGTGTATAGGAGTGTATAGGAGGCTAGGGTTTAGTGTATGGTGGCTAGGGTTTGGAAAACCTAGGGAGGCTAGGGTTTAGGGGGTGCTTGAGCTCTGTATAAGAATTATAGGATTTTTAGGTTAAGTTTGCAGACCCCTTTCACGTTGAATGAGGCTCTGTATTTATAGAAGTTGGACAAAGCTGGCGCCTGTTTCAGTGGCGCCAGGGCAAACTTTCTCTTGGCGCCACTAGGAGTGGCGCCAGGCCAATTCTTGGCTTGGCATCACTACTAGTGGCGCCAGCCAGTTAGGAAACTTTATAAGTCTGCAAGCAACGTATCTTTGTCTAGATTTGGGCGCCTGTACTAGTGACTACCATGCAACATTTAGCCTGGCTTCACTAGGAGTGACTCTGGAAAGTCTGGGAATGATTTGGAGGAGCCGGGAATGACCCGGAAGGCCAGAAAGGAGCAGGATCACTTAAGATAGTGTCCTAGAGGTATTTGACTTGAAAAGTGAGGATAAGATGTGTCGGAAAGGTTGACCGGGCCCTTAGGGGCAGAACCGTCAATCGAATTAGGAAGCTGCCGGGGCGAACTCGGATTGTCCCGGAAGTAGACTTGGGATCTGGAAACATTATTCAGAATGTTCCCGGAGGTTGCCGATTTGATTCCCATAGCTGGCGTGGTCAAAAAAGGAGACCGGCCTACCAGGGGCAAAACGGTCATTTTGTACTAGGTTTGCCAGAACTGACTCGGAATGGTCCGGAAAGGTAAAGGAAGGTTGAGAACACTATAAAAAGTATTCTCGGGACATTACCGGTTTGATACCTAGAGCCGGTATGGTTCCCGGGGCATTCAGATACTTAGGGTCAAAATGGTCATCTTGACCAGAAAGTCTCAAAAAAGGTCCTAAGGGCAGTCTGGTCATTTTTCACCGAAGTGAGCTAACAGACACGGATGTTGACCTGGATTTTGAGTGTTTCCGCCACTCTAACGGCGGTCGTCGTGACAGGGATTTGTTGCCAATTCCCTATATCGACCTATTTGTGAGTATTTCTGCTACTCTAACGGTTTTGTGAGTAGTTTCGCTACTCAGACCGTCTCTAGGAATAAACTGTCTCGATAGAGGGATTGGAAAGGGGTCTTACCGTCTCCGAGGAGACGCGCCTGGATTGGAACCGTCTCGAGGAATAAACTGTCTCGAGAGTGGGATTGGAAAGGGGTCTTACCGTCTCTGAAGAGACGTGCCTGAATTGGAACCGTCTCGAGGAATAAACTGTCTCGAGAGTGGGATTGGAAAGGGGTCTTACCGTCTCCGAAGAGACGTGCCTGGATTGGAACCGTCTCAAGGAATAAACTGTCTCGAGAGTGGGATTGGAAAGGGGTCTTACCGTCTCTGAAGTGACGTGCCTGGATTGGAACCTTCTCGAGGAATAAACCTTCTCGAGAGCGGGATTGGAAAGGGGACTTATCGTCTCTGAAGAGATGTGCCTGGATTGGAACCGTCTCGAGGAATAAACTATCTCGAGAGTGGGATTGGAAAGGGGTCTTACCATCTCCAAAGAGACGTGCCTGGATTGGAACCGTCTCGAGGAATAAACTGTCTCGAGAGTGGGATTGGAAAGGAAAGGACAATGCCCCTAAGGGCATTTTGGTCATTTTGCCTCTATTTGGGCCTAGCAGGCCCGTGAAGCGGTGGAAAGACAGAATTTGGACTTAGAGAATTGGATTCGATAGGAATATGCCCACAATGACTTGAAAACAAGTCTGGACGGAGTGTAGACTGCCGTGCGGTAAAAAATGGGGTGCTTACAGCAGCCCCTCTTTTTTTGTCTTTGCTTGTCAAAGACAGAAAACGATAAGAGTAAGAGTCCCATGTTGACCGCGAGGCAATCGGAGGGATGAACACTAGAAATCTTTCGACAACGGGGGTCGAAAACGGATAACGGGCCAAAAAGGCCTTCGAAAACGAGTTTTGGCAGGAAAAAGGGCAAAACTACCTGGAATTTATAACTGACGCCACTAGTAGTGGTGCCTTTGGCAAAAATGAACTGGCGCCTCTGCTAGTGGCGCCAGGCTTAAAGTTAAAACCAGAAAATTTTTGGTTCGAACAACCGCGGCACTTTGAAGGGTTTTTGCAAATTCATGAGACATTGCGAGGAATCCATCTTGGAGATTGAAGGAGCACTCCTTGGGGACCACGGGTGATTGTCGGAGGGAGTCCACGTCGCCGGAAAAGTCGCCGGAAGAGAAGATTTTGCCGGAGAACTTCCAAAAGGTGAGTTTTCAAATTTTGTTGATTTTGATGTGTAGAACTTCGTTTGAATCATGTGAATAGTGGAAATTAATGTTTTGATATGTTTTGAACACTTTGGTGATGTTGTTTTTGCATTTTGATGGTTGTGTGATTGAATTTGAATGATTTTTCTTGATTATGCGAAGAGCGTTTTCTGCAGGAATAAGGGATTTGTTCCTACAGGTATGGGTATTGGGTTTTCTGGCTATGTTTTTGTGCAATGTGCCTTAGAAAAATGTATTTAACAAACGTATGAAGTTTCGTGATTTTCTGAAAACTCAGTGAATTTTTGATTTTTTGAAAAAATAAAAAAATATTTAGAAAATTAGAAAAAATTAGGAAATTCAAGAAATTGATGAAATTTTTAAAGTTTGAAATTTGGAAAAATATTGGAATATTTTTGAAAACATTTGAGATGATTTTGAAAAATTTCGGAAGTCTTTTGAAAACAATTGATTTATTTGAAAAATGAAACATGTGTTTTGAAAATTTTGAAAAATTGAAAAGTGTGCACGGGTGCCATTGTCATGTGATTGTGGCGTTGGAAGGTGCATATTTCGTATTTTGTGTTGATGTCATGGGTGTTGTAGGGGCCATTTTTAAACAAGACTCTGCCGAAATTTTTAGAAATTATGGAAAGAGTTGGTTAAAGTTTTAGAAATAAAAATCTTTTTTGAAGGAAAAAGGCAGAGAACCCTTGAAACTTGGGTTAAAGTTGGAAAATCAAGATGTGCATGTAGGAAATTTGTTTTGACTTATCATTCGAAGTTTCTTTTTTTTATTTGTTTTGTTTGTGTTAGTTGTTTATTTTATTTTATCGTTATTTAAACTGCATGGATGGTATATTAACATCACTTACCTTGGCTTACTTTTTCAGGATGGCAGATGCAGGTGATGACGGTTCCGAGAGCAGACGCCGCTCAGGGAAGGCGGCCCGGACTGATTCTGCTGAAGGTTCTAGTCGATCTAGAGGTAGTCGACGATCTACCGGACGATCTTCATCCAGCCAGAGTGGGTAGGGAAGTAGACTACCTGTCGACCCTTTTCCTCTGGTTGAGCAGGCTTTTGCCGAGAAGATTGATGCCGAGGAGGAGGTACCGAGCCCCGGGGATCAGACTGGTTATGGGAGAGCTTCTTCTAGGTAGAGGCAGTCGGATGACGACTTGGGAGATCTGTAGATACCGGACGTCCCACCACTCGGGGATCTTGCCTATCACCCCAGCGTGTATTCTAGACAGCACTTGCTGCCTCCGCGGGTACATACAGCTTTCAGAGGGGTTGTTCATCAGGTGTTTGTGACCATGCAGCGGGCTGCCCTATCATATCGTGCCTTCTTGGCGGAGATCGGATTTGGTGCCTTTATGGGATTACAGGCTAACCGCCTGAATTGGCATTTGGTATTGGCACTTGTTGAGAGGTGGTTCGGGGAGACTGGGACCTTCCATTTTGTCGGCTTCGAGTTAGGTCCTACTCCTTTAGATTGGGCGATTATTACAGGACTCTCCTTTGTCGGCCGGCGAATCACCCTGCACCCAGTCAGCAGGGACGAGGCCTATTTGCTATTGGACTTGCCTCATCCTGAGCGTTCTGCCTTCCCAGTCTCATGGATTAGTCAGGGTGAGCGTACTTTCGCTACTGAGCCATCGCCTGCCAGGCGGGATATCATGAGACAGTGACTTGTGTTGTATATCATCTTTAGCTGCTTTTGCAACAACAACAAGTCACTCATGCCGTGCCGTTTGGTGAGTATAGTAGCCGATCTGGGAGCTTTGTCTGAGTTGGACTGGGGGTCCTTTTCTTTTAGCTGCTTTCTTCGATCGATGCGGGTTCGGGCTTCTTCTCTCTGGGGCAGCATGACTAGCTTTTGGCCCTTCCTCGTCTAGTGGAGTTACGAGTACCTACCGGTGCGTCGCCCTGCAGTTGTTGAGGATGATCTCTAGCCTCGTGCTTTGAGGTGGGCTCGTGACCAGGTAGCCCAGCGATCGGAGATTACTGACTTCGTGATGCTCCGGGCTAACCTAGAGTTGATTGAGGCGAGGGATGTGACCTGGCGGCCCTTCATTGGATCAGTCCATTATGAGATAGTCCGGTACCTTGTCCCGTTGTCCTTGTCAAGAGCTGCTTTTCTTAGTGATGACACCTGGGAGTCCTACCTTGGAGAGCGGCATTGGCGGCAATTTCACGAGGAGTTTCGATCAGCAGGGGCTCCGCCAGAGTATATGTTTGGAGCCCTGGTGGCGGGAGTGCCCATCCATTATCAGGAGCGTTAGCCAAGTGCCGAGTTCTTGCTCCCTCTGGATACGGATTATGCTACGCACTTTGGAGCCCATTCGGTTGGTGCCTTTACCCGGTTTGAGGTAGTAGTCGGTGGGTACGCTGTTGGCTAGGAGGTGGTTGACCTATGGCGCCGTGCTAGAGGATATGTGCCCCAGGTCGAGTTTACTGTTGTGAGAGACCAGAGCGACCAGTACCAGATGGAGTGGGACCAGTACCAGGCCGAGGTAGCTTCCCTGACGGCTCGGTTATCTCAGATGGGTGATGGGGGGTAAGTTATTCTCTCTTTGCTCCTTATTGCTCTACTGTTGCTTAGCTCCTTTTGCTTATAGCTAATTTCAGTTTTATCTTCCCTGCAAGATGGTGGTGCTTCGAGTAGTTATCCACCTCCTCCGATGCCGGGCTTCGGGAATTTTGATCCGGATGACATCGATTTCGACTTGTGATAGATGCCCCTTGTGGAGACTCTGATCCTCTTTTGCCCCTGGTCCCTAAGTTGTATTTATGTTAGACAGTTTTATTTTTGATATGTTGTACAAAATGAATATTTATGGTACTTAGATGTATGGATAGACATATACATTTATGATCTTTACAGCTAGGCATATGATTAGATGCATGTGATGTATGATGATGTTAGATATTTATTACATGAGTTGATGTTGGTGACTTCTATTTCTACAGGGAGTTATATCCTATGTGTGCAAAGTCTATGCTTATATATATATATATTTTTTTTAACAAATGCACAGGTTAAAAATATGCTAATGGGATGACACACGGTTCTGTTAGACTTGTAGTCCTGGGAGTGGTAACTCCCTCCTCTTTAGGGATTCAGCCTCTCCTTTGGCTCAACCCTATCTTGATTGGATGATAGCACTTTGAACCTTTCTCAACCTCTTGACCACCTCCCACTTTCTATCTTAAGGTTAGTGTATAGGGTTATTGGGCTGAGACTCTCGACTCTCGGGGTTTTAGCAACAGCTTACCTGACCTTTGGCAGAGCGATAAGTGGCCAGTCATTTCAATCCGAGAAGACTTGGTTTAGGACCGTAATGTAGGCTAGGTTATGGGGTTTTAGAAACAACGGGATATGTAGGCTCAAATTCAATGTTGTTTTTAGCAAGGTTTAGATCCAAACTGTCCTTAACCGTTTTTCAGTAAGACTAGCATCTCCTTTTTTTTTTTTTTTTTTTTGTAGCTTTGCCAGCGTATCTAACTCATTTAGATCAAGCAATCTGCTTTCAATCAGAGGGGACTTTAATAGGGTTGTAATGTAGGCCATGGTTTCAGGGTTTTGCAAGAAAGGGTAAAGGCTCAAACCTATTGTACCTACTGGGTTTCCTTGTAACCTAGGATCACCTTTAAATCTCCTTCTTGCTTTTGACCATATATTTCTCAGGGTGAAAATAATCTTGCTCTTTCACCCTTTTCTATATGCCTTTTGAGATTGACATAACTTTCTTCTCATTTGCTCCTCTTATATGCTTTTGAAGATAACTCATTCATAATTTTCTTCCAGCCTTTTTTTTAAAGGATTTTTTTTTTGGTTTTTTCGCCTCTTGCCCCTTGGCAACTTCTTTCTTTTGCTTTTTCTTTCTATTTCTTTCTTTTCTTTTATGAAACAAAATAATTCTTTAACCCTTTCCCCTTAAACCTTTTCCTTGGTAGTTCAATATACCCAGTGTGGGCGGTGATCCCTAGGTTGGGGTTTTGTTAAGAAAGGATAAGTGGCTCAACGAGTTTGGCAAGGGGTTGCTTTTGACTATATGGGAAATGAAATGAAGGCCTCTCTTCACTTTGAATTAGATTGCTTGATCCATAGAGCTTTCAACACTATCCTAGCATGATAGAGGTGGACACCATTCCTAGAGTTCTCAACTATTGTCTGCCCCAGTGTGGGGACGACAGTCTTGGATCAAGGTTAACAAAGAAGATTTTCATTTGTTGCAAGGCTCTAGGGGTTAAGCAAAGGGAATATGAGCACATTTAGTTATTTATTCAGTTATTTATTCTTTATATTTGGGGGAATGAAAGATGGCTCCTCTTCCTCTTGATAAACTGGCCACACATCGCTTAGCCTCAGAGTCTTGCAAGTGCTGCCTTTGGGGTAGTATCCTCACTCATCCTTATCCTCTCTCTCTGTGGAAGGCTGATCATTTGGCTAGTGGTTAACTCATGCTATCATCCCTTCAAGTTGGATCATTCCATAAGACAAACCATGCCCCTTGCGTAGAAAGTAGTCATTATTCCCAGGGAAAACAAGACAACAGCAATGGAATAAAAGACTGTCATTTGATTATTATTATTATTTTTATGAAAAGCATAAGGTTCTTCAACAATAAGAAAATGAAAGCATTAATTTACAAACAAGAAGTAAAAGGGATAGAAAGAAAGTGGGTGAAAACACCCCTCTCTTGTACGCTTGTGCAATGAACCCATTTCTAGTAAGGTCTTGGGCCTGTGCCCTCATCTGCATTCCATCCACGGTTGAGATTTTCAGCTAAGGCAGGATAGGTAGATGCTTCACCCGGAGTTCCAAGTGAGTTGGCGGTGATGATGTAATTGTCAGCTTTCTTGATTGTCTGGCCTTCATTTGTTTGCTCTGGAGTTTCTCTAACAAACCACTCGGGCGATTCATATTTGTCCAGCTCGATAGGTCGTGCCCGGGGTTTTCTGCTCTGGCCTCCAATTGGGGCTCGATGCTCCTCAGATGTACACAATGGGGGATTCTTATTACGGAGTTTGGACAGTTCCTTATCAATTTTCTTCACAGACTCATATGCAAGTTTGTCTTCGGGGGTCGGCATCTCATCGGGGTTATATCGTGACCAGGCATCTTCGCATTCCATTTCCTCTCCGTCCTTGTAATATATCTCTTGGCATGCAGCGAAACAAACCTTGTTGTTACCAGACTTTGTAATGATGTTGACAGCATGATCCAGTGGAGGGTTTGCAGAGCCGTTTGGAGAAGGATTTGCTGGTCGTAACCCAATGATCTTGTTATCCATCAGGTCTTGAATCTTGTGCTTGAGGGCCAAACAATCTTCAGTATCATGCCCTTGGCTATCCGAATGATACTTACAGCTTGCTGCAGATTTGAACTAATGAGGCAGAGGATTGGACTGGGGTCGAGCAGGTACAGGTTTCAGATATCCAGCTGCTAAGAGGCCAAAATAAGCCGCGGTCTATCAGCACGCGAGTTTTGTAAATGTCTGCTTCTTCCCACTTGTTCGCCTAGTCCGAGGAGGTATTGTAGATGTTTTTGATGATTGGGGACCAAGTTTTGGTGAGGTCACAGCTGGGTTGATGGTTCGGGAATTGAAAGGGCTTCGGGTTCTATGTTTCAAAACGGGACCATTTTCGGTGGTAGAGCCAAAAGGGTCGGGATGATATCCGAAGGGAAGGTCATATAATCCTTGTGTTTGGTTAGGGGTTGGTTTAGAAGGCATTCGAGCAAGGCCCTCGGCCCAGGGAGGTCGTTGGGAAGCAATGGTGGCGGCATAGTCATGATCTTCCTTTTTCGTCCTTTTTCGTCCATCATGGGTTTGGGCCTGGAAGGACTCTACTTGCTCATGGGTTGTGTGGAATAAGAGTGAGGAAAGCATGTCTTCCATTTCGGTCATCTTATGCTTGACTCCTCTTGTCTCTGCTAGTAATTGAGTTAAAGTATCAAGAGTAAGTAGTTCCATGCTTGTAAGATTGGGGAACGAGGGAAGGTACCTAAAACCAACAAAAGGAAAGAGTCAGTGTTTGACCTTGACAAGTCTTTATGCAATGCATGCTCTAAGGTGCCCCTCTTAAAGAGGGAAACTAAACATGATGTATTGGCTCACTTTTGGAGATAGGGGGTTTGCCCCTGTATGCAGACACTTTACTGTCAGGTGGGAACCTTCAGCCATTCATGCATTCATTCATAAAAAAATAAAGAAGTACATTAAATTCTGGGTTTGAAATACAAAAGAATTGAAATACATTTTAATAGGGGGAGGGAGAACATTTTTCTTTGGACTTCCACCTATCTATTTTTACAAAGGGAAACCTTAAACTACTCTTGAGTCTTCGGATTCGCCTTCCTGGGATTTGATGTCAAGGAGGTCGCTGAGAGACCTTGTTGATTGATTGCCCCTTGTCTTCTTGGCAACCCTATCTCCGTGAGCATAGAGGGATTGGGGCCCCTCTTATGAAATGGATTGGTGTGCATGCCATGAGTCCCTAGGGTTACGCCAGAACCCTTAGGGTTTGGGTTGGTTTAATGCAAGGGAGAGTGACGTTGGTGTCACTCTCAATGGGTTGATCATATGCATAAGAATGCAGTGACTTGAGTTACTTGAAACTCTTGTCTTGACATGGGATATTGAATGCATGAACATGAATATGCAAAAAGTATAAGGAGAGAAGGTACAATTGAAGTAAACATGCATGCATGAACAGTTAGATAGGCATTATAACAGTATAAATACAAGCATTATAACAGCAGGAATAAACAGGTATAAATGAAAGTAAGAGCAGTCGCCCTTTCCTCCGTGATTTTGAAAACGGTGCTCGTGTCTTAAATCCGGCAGAGGTTCGGCTATGCATGGTGTCTATATGAGTATGAGGTTGAGGGTTGACTAATGCGTCCTAAAAAGGCTCGGTCCTCGGATCTTCAAACCTAGGCCCACTCCCCGAGGTGGTGCCATGATCAGTTGGTGATCCGAGCGGGGGAACCATCAAGAGGCCGTAGGCAAAGAAACTGACACAGCATCTTGCCCACAACCAATACACCGTTCCCCCTTTCTAACTAGAAAGGACATATCAGGGTATGCAAGTATGCAGAATGCAGGTGCAGATGCAGTGTGTGTGTGATTTTTAAAAGTGGAGGAAAGGGTCCAACAACTCCCATTCATCCTGTACATCACATTCATGCAAAGCAGTTAATAAAATTTAAGCATTAAAGCGCACCTACAAAACAAAGATGCAAATGTCAGTATGTGGATGACAAACACAATACAAGATAATATGAATAAATGCATGTTTTTTTTTTTTGAAAACAAGTTTGGAAATTTAGTTTTGAAAATTTAAAGTGAATAGGATTGAACCAAATTAATTGAAGACTCTACATTGGTAAAGGGAAAAGAGACATGACTAACGGCCTAACTCTCTAAGTGTCCCCAGCGGAGTCGCCAACTGTCACGCCCAGATTTTTCGCACTCGAGGAATAATTACCCAAGCGGGAAAAATGTTGTACTCTCTCGTTAGAACTCACCCTCCTAGAAGAATGAGTGTGACTAGGTTTGAATTGAAAACAGGTTTGAATATAGGGCTTTTGAAAAAGATTCGGAGTCACCACCTAACTTGATTAAGGTGAGTTAGGTCACCTAAAAACTAAGAGTAATCCGAAGACTACACTTAGGGTTTTTGAAAAACAATTTAAAAATATCTCCTCAAGAGAGGGTTTTTCAGGAAAACAGTTTGTTTGGCAACCTTTGGAAAACATTTAGCCCTTTTTAGAAAAATAACTCCGTTTGGTCTTTGAAATTAGTGATCCTAGGTTCGGAGGTTGGTTACGTGTAGGGAAGATGCACTAAGCTATCACCCTATCCCGCCCTTTCGGTACTTACATGTCAATCTACCCCAGATTCACCTATGAGAGTCTTTAATTAACTCATGTCCAATCCTATTTACTTTGAAAAAGAATATTTAAAAAAAACATGATGCATGGTATGCAAGTGCAAGCTAAGAGAATTGAAAAATAGATTTGAAAAGAGATTGAAGAGATAGAATTGAAATTGAAAAGTTTGAAAATTGAAAGTAGAAATTTGAAAATAGAAATTTTGAAATTGGAATTTTGAAAGTAGATTGGAATTTGAGATTTGAAAAGATTTTGAAAACCGCACCCATGAGGGTGGAATTAAAAGTTTGAAAAGTATTGTGACCGCACCTATGAAGGTTGCCTACGTATCCGTTTGGGGGAATCAGGTCAATCGTAGTTCGGACCGGAGTCCGATTGAAAATAGATTGATTTGAAGAGAGAGATTGGACTGGAAAAAAGAGATTGAATTGAAAATTGAATTTGATTTGAGATTAAAAGAGGAGACTGGAAATTGAAATTTTGGAAAAGATTGGACTTGCTTTGGAAAGATGGATTTTGGAAAGAATTGGTTTTGGAAAGATGGAGGTTTAGGAAACCTAGACTTAGGAAAGGTAGGAGACCTAGGAAAAACTTGAGATTTAGAAAGATTTAACTCGAATGTCGGACTTGGAAGATTTGGAAAGATTGAATTTTAGGAAATGTTCGAATTAGGAAAGGTTCGATTTAGGAAAGTTTTGAATTAGGAAAGGTCCGATTTAGGAAAGTTTCGGAGAAAGTTTCAACTTAGGAAAGCTTTGAATTTGGAATGTTTCAACTTTAGGAAAGTTTTGAATTAAGAAAGTTTTGAATTTAGGAAAGTTTTAGGTTTAGGAAAGTTTTTACTTTAGGAAAGGTTTTGGAAAAAAGGAAGTTTTCAATTTAGGAAATGTTTGAATTAAGAAAAGTTTCAACTTAAGAAAGTCTTGAATTAAGAAAGTTTTGAGTTTAGAAAAGTTTTAGATGTGAAAAGATTTTGAAGTTTTAGAAAAGTTTAGAATTTAGAAAGATTTAGGTTTAGAAAGATTTAACTTGAGAAAGTTTCAAATTTAGAAAGTTTTGAATTTGGAAAGATTTGAAGTTTAGAAAGTTTAAGATTTAGAAAGTTTTAGAGTTTTAGAAAATCTCGAGATTAGAAAAGGCTTGAGTTTAGGAAGAGTTTGAAAACTTAAGTTTCAAAAGTTAAGATTTGAAAAGAGAGTAGAATTAGAAAAGATTTTTATGTTAAAGTTTTGCAAACTTCAGACCTAGGAAAGTGAAAGATTAGGAATGATTTGAATTAGGAAAGAGTTGGATTTTGAAAGGGATTGGATTTGGTCTCTAAAAGAAAAGATTTTATTTTATTTCCAAAAACGGAGGACGGGATCTAGTTTCCTAAACGGGGAGATTTGATTTGGTTTCCTAAAAGGAAGATAAGATTTAGCAAAGATTTGGAAAAGGAGATTCTAGAAACCCTAGGTTTGGAAAATTATAGTTTTGACGTAAAAAAGAGGTTTTGGAAACATGTATAGTTTGGATGTGAAAACAAGAGATTTTGGAAACCTAGGTTTGGGGCAAAGTTTGAAAATCATGTTTTTGGAAAGAAAATTAGGGTTTCCTAATTGTAGGCTCTAAGGCTTGACTTGGGCCCTAAGCAAAGAGTTTTTGGAAAGTGCGTTTTTGGAAACGAAAGTTTTCTAGAAGGGAATCCTAGGGAGGAATTTTTGGAAAGTGAATTTGAAAAGGGAGTTTTTGGAAAAAGATTTTAAAGAGAAGGAGTTTTGGGAAAGTGTGTTTTTTGGAAACGAAGATTTTAGAAACAAAATCCTAGAGGGGAATTTCTAGAAGGAAGATTTTGGAGAGAGAGAGTTTTGAGAAGATTTTTGGAAGGAGATTGTTGGAGAGCGTTTTTAGGAAAGTGAATTTAGGAGTTGTTTTTAGAAAGTGAATTTTGAGGAGAAAGAGTTTTGGAAAGGAGTTGAAAAAGAGGGTTTTGAAAAATAGAATTTGGAGGGGAGTTTTTGAAAACAATTTTGGAGAGGAGAGTTTTAGGAAAGTATGTTGAAAAATAGACTTTTAGGAAGAGAGTTTTGAAGAGAGAGTTTTTAGGAAAGTGTGAAAACGTCTCACTTTCCTAAAGCGATTCTAACCATAAGAAGGCTAGAACCCCTTTAAGAAAGTAGTTTTGGAAAACAATAAGATTTGAAAATATAGACCAAAAAGGTCACTTTTAATGTAACAATTTCCTAAAGCAACCCTAGCCATGGAAAGGCTAGAATCACCCTAGAATTGTGGTTTTGAAAACAAGTTTTTGAAAAAAAGATTTTGATGCAATTTTGAAAACAAGTTTGAAAACGTTTTGAAAAACAACTTTGAAAACGGTTTTTGGAAGATGCAAGACTATGATATACACAATGCAATTTGGGGTCGTGAACATACAAGGTTAAGGCTTCACCACATAATCAAGGGGGCCAGACCCACGTGGTCTTTGGTTAGACTAGAAGAAAGCCCCTGACATGGTGACTCTCCAATAGCCCAATCCTACACATGGATCGGGAATCCCCTTGTTTCAAACGTGCAAAGAAGGGGGGGGGGGGGAAGAGATGGGGGATTAAAATAGAGAAAACCCAAGTGGGTTAGGAGAGAGAAGAGAGAGGGGGAAGTACGAAAAATTAAATGGACAACCTACCTTGTATCTTGTTTATTTTGCCCGCCGTGCTGTCTTCGGTCTTCGTCTTGATCTTCACCTTCAGTCTTCAAGCTTTAGATGACAGCTCTTCAAGTCTTTGAAGGAGGGTTGAAGGCTAGTGTATGAATGTATGGGGGTGTATAGGAGTGTATAGGAGGCTAGGGTTTAGTGTATGGTGGCTAGGGTTTGGAAAACCTAGGGAGGCTAGGGTTTAGGAGGTACTCGAGCTCTGTATACGAATTATAGGATTTTTAGGGTAAGTTTGCAGACCCCTTTCACACTGAATGAGGCTCTGTATTTATAGAAGTTGGACAAAGCTGGCGCCTGTTGCAGTGGCGCTAGGGCAAACTTTCTCTTGGCGCCAATAGTAGTGGTGCCTGCCAGTTAGGAAACTTTATAAGTCGGCAAGCAACGTATCTTTGACTAGATTTAGGCGCCTGTACTAGTGACTACCATGCAACTTTTAGCCTGGCTTCACTAGGAGTGACTTCGGAAAGTCCGGGAATGATTTGGAGGAGCCGGGAATGACCCGGAAGGCCAAAAAGGAGCAGGAACACTTAAGATAGTGTCCTGGAGGTATTTAACTTGAAAAGTGAGGATAAGATGTGTCAGAAAGGTTGACCGGGCCCTTAGGGGCAGAACGGTCAATCGGACTAGGAAGCTGCCGGGGCGAACTCGGATTGTCCCGGAAAAAGACTTGAGATATGGAAATATTATTCAGAATGTTTCCCGGAGGTTTCCGGTTTGATTCCTAGAGCCGGCGTGGTCAGAAAAGGAGACATGCCCACCAGGGGCAAAACGGTCATTTTGTATCGGGTTTGTCGGAACTGACTTGGAATGGTCCGGAAAGGTAAAAGAAGGTTGAAAACACTATAAAACGTATTCTCAGGACATTACCGGTTTGATACCCAAAGCCGGTGTGGTCGAAGAAGGAGACCGGCCCTCTAGGGGCAAAACGGTCATTTTGTACCGGGTTGGCCGGAACTGACTCGAAATGATCCGGAAAGGTAAAGGAAGGTTGAGAATACTATAAAAAGTATTCTCGGGACATTACCGGTTCGATACTCAGAGCCGGTGTGGTTCTCGGGGCATTCGGATGCTTAGGGGCAAAATGGTCATCTTGACCGGAAAGTCTGGGAAAAGGTCCTAAGGGCAGTCTGGTCATTTTTCACCGAAGTGAGCTAATAGACACGGGTGTTGACCTGGATTTTGAGTGTTTCCGCCACTCTAACGGCGGTCGTCGTGACACAGGGATTTGTTGCCAATTCCCTATATCGACCTATTTGTGAGTATTTCCGCTACTCTAACGGTTTTGTGAGTAGTTTCACTAATCGGACCGTCTCGAGGAATAAACTATCTCGAGAGAGGGATTGGAAAAGGGTCTTACCGTCTCCGAGGAGACGCGCTTGGATTGGAACCGTCTCGAGGAATAAACTGTCTCGAGAGTGGGATTGGAAAGGGGTCTTACCGTCTTTGAAGAGACGTGCTTGAATTGGAACCGTCTCGAGGAATAAACTGTCTCGAGAGTGGGATTGGAAATGGGTCTTATCGTCTCCGAAGAGACGTGCCTGGATTGGAACCGTCTCGAGGAATAAACTGTGTAGAGAGAGGGATTGGAAAGGGGACTTATCGTCTCTGAAGAGACGTGCCTGGATTGGAACCGTCTCGAGAAATAAACTGTCTCGAGAGTGGGATTGGAAAGGGGTCTTACCGTCTCCAAAAAGACGTGCCTGGATTGGAACCGTCTCGAGGAATAAACTGTCTCGAGAGTGGGATTGGAAATGGGTCTTATCGTCTCCGAAGAGACGTGCCTGGATTGGAACCGTCTCGAGGAATAAACTGTGTAGAGAGAGGGATTGGAAAGGGGACTTATCGTCTCTGAAGAGACGTGCCTGGATTGGAACCGTCTCGAGAAATAAACTGTCTCGAGAGTGGGATTGGAAAGGGGTCTTACCGTCTCTAAAGAGACGTGCCTGGATTGGAACCGTCTCAAGGAATAAACTGTCTCGAGAGTGGGATTGGAAAGGAAAGGACAATGCCCCTAAGGGCATTTTGGTTATTTTGCCTCTATTTGGGCCTGACAGGCCCGCGAAGCGATCGAAAGACGGAATTTGGACCTAGAGAATTGGATTCGATAGGAACATGCCCACAATGACTTGAAAACAAGTCTGGACGAAGTGTAGACTGCCAAGCGGTCAAAAATGGGGTGCTTACAGGTAGGACTCATCATAGCACCAAATGTCATCACTTTTATTGATGATGAGATCCATGCGGACGGGACTGGACATACACAGGCCCTACATGTGATAGTCAAAACCAAAGGGATGATCGTATCAAAGGTGTAGGTGAACAATGGATCAGCTCTGAATGTTTGCCTATACTCAACCTTGGAAAGACTCGGGATGGGCCAATCTCACTTGAACCATGGTAATATTATCATACGGGCCTTTGATGGGTCCAGCAGAGAAACAATAGGGGAAATTGAGATACCTATCGAGATAGGGCCTGTCACCTTTGCCATCTAATTCTAAGTTCTGCAAATACCTTCGGCCTACAATATGTTGCTTGGACGGCCCTGGATTCATTCAACAGGGGCAGTGCCTTCCAAACTTCATCAGAAGGTCAAATTCATAATCAAGGCTAAACTAATTTCCATCCACGCTGAAAAGGAATTTGCAATTTACAAAACCGACGTCGTTCCTTACACCGAATTGGCTGCCCCATCCTATTTCCAGTCCCTTGAGTATGTCACTGTAATACACGAGGGAGATATGGTTGAGCCAAAATATTCAGACAATGCACAGATGATTGCCTATGATTTTCGGAAGAATGGATATCAACCAGGCAAAGGACTAGGGAAAAGGGTGCGGTCACAACCTTTTTCAAGCTTCTATTGTCACAACCTTTTTCAAGTTTCCAATGCCATAACTTTTCTTAAACTTCCAATTTCATAATTTATTTCAAGTTTCTAATTCCAAATCTCTATTTCCAATATCTAAAAGTTTCTTTCGAACTTCAAAGTCTTCTTTTCAAATCTATTTTCAAAATCAAATCCGCTTGTCAAATCTATTTTCAAAATCAAAGTCTTTTCTTGCACTTGTATATCATGCATCATGTCAACTTCTTTCTAAAAGGTCTTTTCAAAAGTGGATAGTTTTGGACAATTGTTAATCAAAGATTCCGAATGGGTGAACCTAGGGTGAATAGACATGTAGGTACCACAAGGGCGGAGTAGGGTGATGGCTTAGTACGTCTTCCCTACACGTAACTAACCTTCAAACCTAGATCACTGTTTTCAAAGACAAAATGGAGTTATTTTCAAAATAGGGCTTAAATATTTTCAAAGGTTACCAAACAACCTCTTTTCTTAAAAACCCTCTCTTAAGGAAGTTTTCAAAATTGTTTTCAAAAACCCTAACTGTAATTTTCAGATTGTGCTTAGTTTTAGGTGACGTAACTCACCTTAATCCAGTTAGGTGGCAACTCCAAATGTTTTTCAAAAGCCCTTTATTCAAATCAAATTTTCAATTCAAACCTAGTCGCACTCGTTTTTCTAGGAGGATGAGTCCTAATGAGAGAGCACTGTGTTTTTCTTACTTATCTTTTTCGGATGCGAAAAATCTGTGGGCGACAGTTGGCGACTCCATTAGTGATACTTAGAGAGTTAGGTCAATATCATGTCTCTTCACCCTCACCCATTTGGAGTCTTTGATTAATTTATCCAATTATATACACTTTAAAATTTCAAAATCAAGTTTTTCTAAGTTGTTTAAAAAAAAAAAAAATGCCATCGTTTGCACTCTGCTCATATTCATTCTATCTTGCATTAAGTTTGTCATTCAAGTACTAACTTTTGCATATTTATTTTTGTAGGTGAACCTTTGTTCATATTTGTTTCACGTTATATTAACTACCAAGTATGAATGAATGGAATGGACATGATGGATGGGAGTTGTTGGGCTCTTTCCTCCAATTTTTAAAAAACACACACGCACTGTACGTGCACTTGCATTATGTATATTTGCATTCTCTATCCTGATATGTCCCTTCTAGTTAGAAAGGGGAACGATATATTGGTTTTGGGCAAGATGCTGTGTCAGTTTCTTCACCTACGGCCTTTTGATGGTTTCCCCGCTCAGATCACTAACCGATCATGACACCACCTCGGGGAGTGGGCCTTGGTTTGAAAATCTAGGAACCGAGCCTTATAGGATGCATTAGTAAACCCTCAACCTCATGCTCATATAGACACCATGCATAACCAAACCTTTGTCGAATTTAAGACACGCACACTGATTTTAAAACCATGGAGGAAAGGGTGACTGCTTTTTATTTTCCTCTATACTTGTTTATTCCTGTTGTTATAATGATTGTACTCTTACTGTTATAAGGCCTATATAACTGCTCATGCATCAATGTTTACTTTACAAATGCATTCTCTCTCTCTTTAATCTATGCATCCTTGTTCATGCATTCCATATTCCATGTCAAGATAAGAGTTCCAAAATAACTTAACTCATTGCATTCTCATGCATATGATCAACCCATTGAGAGTGACACCAAGGTTACTCTCCCTTGCATTAAACCTACTCAAACCCTAAGGGTTCCTATGTAACCCTAAGGAGTCATAGCATGCATATTCATTCTGTAAAGAGGAGCCCCAATCCCTCTATACTCACGGAGATAGGGTTGCCAAGAAGACAAGGGGCAATCAATCAACAAGGTTTCTCAATGACCTCCTCGACATTACATCCAAAGAAGGCGAATCCGAAGACTCAAAAGTAGTTTAGGATTTCAATTGTAAAAGTAGATAGGTGGAAGTCCAAAGAAAAATGTTCCCCCTTCCCCTATTAAAATGTATTTCAATTCTTTTGTATCTTAAACCCAAAGTTAAATATACTTCTTTATTTTCCGTGAATGAATGGATGGATAAATGGATGAATGGATAAAGGTTCCCACTTGACAGTAAGATATCTGCACGCTGGGGCAAACCCCCTATCTCCAAAAGTGAGCAAATAGATCATGTTTAGTTTCTCTCTCAAGTAGGGGCACCCCTAGGACATGCATTGCATAAATTTTTTTAAATCAAGGCACTAACTTCTCTTTTATTTCTTGTCTTCTATCCTCCCCCTCCTCATCTCCAAGTACCAAGAGAACCGAAGGCAGAAGCAAGACAAGAAGGGGCTTTTCTAAACCATTCATTTATTATTATCATACTATTCACATGTTCACTTCCGTTATGCTCATGCATCCATATCCATTCCGAGACAAGAGTTCCAAAGTAACTCAAGTCATGGCATTCTCATGCATCTAATCAACCGTAGAGAGAAATGAGCAATCCAATCTCATGTTAATCGAAACCAAAACTCCTAAGGGTTCTTCAACCCAAAGGATTCATGGCATGCGTAGAACCATATCTCGAGAAAGACCCAAATCTCTCTTAGTCCATAGAGGTGGGATTGCCCAAACAAAGAAATATCAACTGGCCCATGCTGAAGAAGTATTGTATTGCATAAGGGGCAAAACCCTGCCTCCAAAGTGGACTCAGCATCATACCTAGATGTCCTCAAATAAGAGACCTCTATAGGACACGCATCGCATAAAACCTCTAACTTCACATGCTAACTGCATTTTGTTTTTCATTTCCTTTTTTAGGTCAAATAGCACATGGAACACCTCTAACATCTTGCCTAATTCAAACTCATGCAAAGATAAGCCCAGCTATTGGAAGAGGTCAAACCTATATTAAGGAGCAAGAAGAGGAAGGCCTCACCATTTGCAAAGTCATCCATCCATCTGCAAGACATTGCCACTAACCAACTACCTCCACACCATGTTGCGACAATCACCGTCCATGTAGAAGAAGGCTTCACCATTTGTAAAGTCCTGTTAGACCCATGCATTGCTACAAAATTATCTCCTAACTTCCAAATGCATGCTAAACACCACAAAAGATCTGTCAATCCGGCCTCTGTCGCTTGGCGATACACCCAGAGAATGAAATACCAAAGAAGTTGACAAAATTTTAAAACCCTGTTAGGGGTTCTCACCAAGAGGTCCACAAAAAAAGGAGGTTCTTACAAAACTCGTCTATTTTTCTTTCGTCTTTCTATTTCTCACATATCTTCTATAAATAAACATTGCAGCCATGTAATCATGTTTTTAAATGAAAATAGGTAGTTCTCAGTTTATCCATTTTGTCTCATACTCTTATGGATGATTATTACTTTTAGGGATTCTTTTCCATTCAGTAATGACTTGATTTGAAGGATGGGGTAGTATGGGCAACCCATTCAAAGGGGGGTTAAAACCTTTGAGAGACAAAAAGAGAGTGAGAGATAGGAAGAAAATAGTCTCAACAAAGAGGTGTGGAGTTCATTGAAGAGGCGACACTTGCGTGATATCCTGGCTAAGCGATGGGTAGCCGAGTCCTTAAAATGGTGAGAAGCCATTATTCTATTTATCCCAAATAAACACTATCCTTTGGTTAGCCCACTAGATTCGTAAGTGATTTCTATTCAGATATCCCAAAACCAAGAACCATCCCCACCATCGGGGTAAGCACAGAGTAGTTGATTTGATAGAATATATAGGGGTTTACTGGCTGAAACATACCGTCTCTAGGAATATTATTTAAATTTTGTACAAAGGCTTTATGGACTATGCAATTCAATTTGAAATGATGAGAGGCCCTCAATTCTGCTACCATACACAAAAAATTCCTTTACAAAGCCCACTTGAGCCGGTTACAATTTCTCAAGAAAACCGACCAGATGGTCACTGCCCACATTGGGTTAAGGCAAAAGTCATAAGTGGGAGCTAATGAGCAATGATGAAAAGGGTACTTTCTGATCGCTTCTAGAAAGTGCGATATGATCCGCAATTGCACAGCTGTGATTTAGTAATTACTCGGAGGAGTCCGAGGTCGATCCGCAAGGAAGACAGTTGGTGTCAAAAGGAAACTCTCTTTAAACAAACAAAAACTCAAAGAATAACCTCAAAAATAAAAAATAAGAATGATTTGGTTTAAAGAGATTGTTTATCTAATGATTGAATAAAAATAAGGGTTTTACTAAGTAAAAGAAGATCTTGGCTAGAAACGATTCAATTGCCTGGTAGAATGATGATTTCCCAAGGTATTTATTTATACTCAATTCAACAATAACAACTCATGTCATCGAATCGGAAGATATTGCGGTTAAAACCAGTTTAGAATCTATCTCAATGTTATTCAGTATTTTTAGAAAATATGTTTGAAGCGTTCATATTAGGGATCTAAGCAACACCCATACGAGATCAACGTCGCTCATGAACACTCAAATATATGATCACAAACCCTTGATTTCGAAAGAAAAAGAATGAAGAAAAGAAAGATTCATTATTTAAAAGATGAAACAAGAAAGCCCAATTGAATACCTTGTCAAATCATCAATCCCCGGACAATCTTCACGTTCCTTGCCAAGAAAGATGATTAGCTACTCATAAATATAATGAAATCTAAAATTTGTATTGAAAGCAATGGAATCAAATATAAGAATATTATTAATTTAATGAAAGAAGACAATATAAAAGCTCTCTAATACTCCCTCTAAGTCTAAAGATAACGTCTAAAACTTAGCCCCCCCGAATTAGGGTTTACAAGGAAGTATTTATAGGTTTAAAATTACATAAAAAATCAGATTTCCATAGGGTGTCCGGACATTGCATTGTAATAACCTCATTTTTGACCGTTCGGCAGTCTCCATTCTGTCCAGACTTGTGTTCAAGTCAATATAGACATATTCCAAATCAAATCAACTCTCTAAGTCTAAATCTTCTCTATTCATCGCTTCGCGGGCCCACTAGGGCCCAAAGAGAAGTAAAATGACCAAAATGCCCTTAGGGGCATTATCCTTTTCATATGCTAAACCAGGCACGTCTTTCCGAAGACAATAAGACCCCTTTCCAACTCCAAATCAGGCTCGTCTTTCCAAAGACGGTAAGTCCCCTTTCCAATTCCAAGTCAGGCTCGTCTTTTCGAAGACGATAAAACCCCTTTCCAATCCCAAATGAGGCCTATCTTTTCGAAGATGATAAGACCCCTTTCCAACTCCAAATCAGGCACGTCTTTCCGAAGACGGTAAGACCCTTTTCCAATTCCTTTTCTAATTTCAATTCCAATCCCTCTCTCGAGACAGTTGATTCCTTGAGACGGTAAATCTATCCAATCAGGCACGTCTTTCCAAAGATGATAAGACCCTTTTCCAATTCCAATTTAGGCACATCTTTCCGAAGACAGTAAGTCTCTTTTCTAATTCCCATTCCAATTCCAATCCCTCTCTCGAGACAGTTTATTTCCCGAGACAGTCCAACATGTTTTTCGAAAAAAATCTCTTCAGAGCGGTAAGTCCCTTTAAACCTGTCGATCGGGACGAGACCCCAAGTCCCTTAGATGGTAGAACGGTCCACCTTTGGCGCCTGCTAGCCCGCCAATGCAGAAATGTCTGTTTAGGCACGCCTTTCGCGAAAGTTGATTCTCAAGAACTAAGTCCCTTTAGCAACTTTCCCAGATCAGACAGTCTTGGGAATGATCGCGAACTGTCGGAGTAGCGAAAATATTCGCAAACATCATAATCGTTAGAGTAGCGAAAATACTCGCAAATAGGTCGATATAAGGAATTGCCAACAAACCCCTGTATCACGTGACCGCCGTCAGAGTGGTGGGAACAATCAAAACCAGGTCAACACCAGTACCTGTTAGCCCACTTTGGTAAAAAATGAGCAAACTGCCCTTAGGGCCATTTTTTGACACATTTCTTGAGAACAAATTTGAATCCTCAGAACGGTAAGTCCAACCTTCTAGGATTGTCTTAAAGGCAATCTGGCATGATTAGGTGCCTTCTAGTCAGTTTCGGGCCAATTTTGAGACTTTTCGGTCAAGATGACCATTTTGCCTCTAGGCGTTCGAATGCCTCAGGAACCATATCAGCCCTGGGTATCAAACCGGTAACCTCCCGAGAATGCTTCTTATAGTATTCCCAACCTTCCTTTACCTTCCCGGATCATTCTGAGTCAATTCCGGCAAACCCAGTACAAAATGACCGTTTTACCCCTGGAGGGCCGGTCGCCTTTTTCGACCACACCGGTTCTGGGTATCAAACTGAAAAACTTTGGGAACATTCTAAATAATGTCCCCAAGTCTCCCGTTTTTTCTGGGACATTCCAAGTCCGTCCTCGCAGCTTTCCAATCCGATTGACCATTTTGCCCCTAACGGCCCGGTCAATCCTTCCGACACATCCTATCCTCATTTTTTAAGTCAAATACCTCCGGGACACTATTCTATGTGTTCCTGCCCTTTTTCGGCTCTTGGGGTCATTCTCGACCTCTTCAAATCATTCCCAGACTTTCTGGAGTCACTCTTAGGCCAGGCTAAAAATTGCATGGTAGTCACTAGTACAGGCGCCCAAATCTTCCAAAGATACGTTGCTTGCCGACCTTAAAACTTTCCTAACTGGCTGGCGCCACTAGTAGTGGTGCCAAGCCAAGAATTGGCCTAGTGCCACTCCTAGTGCCGCTAAGAGGAAAATTGGCCTGACGCCACTGCAACAGGCACTAGGTCTGTCCCATCTCTAGAAATACAGAGCCTCTTCCAGCGTAAAAGGGGTCCGCAAACTCAATCTACGAACCCTAATTTTCGATACATAGAGCTCGTACACTTTCTAAACCCTAGCTTCCTTAGGTTTTCCAAACCCTAGCCACCATACACAAACCCTAGCCTCGTATACACTCATATACACCCCTATACATTTATACACTAGTCTCCAACCCTCCATTGAAGACTTGGAGTTTTGCAACTACGAACATTTGAAGACCAAGATAAAGCTCTCGAAGACTAAAGTGAAGACCGAAAAGAAAGCAAGAAGGCAAGGCGCGTAAAGCCAGGCAAAATAAAGAAGACACAAGGTAGGCTTCTTATTTAAATTTTCGCACTTCCCCCATCTCTTTTTTCTCTCCTAAGCCACGTGGGTTTTCTCTATTTTAATCCCCCATCTCTTTCCCCCCCTTTCTTTGCATGCTTGAAACAAGGGGACTCCCGGTTCATGTGTAGGATTAGATTATTGGAGGGTCACCGTGTCGGGGGCTTTCTTTTAGTCTAACCAGAGACCACGTGGTTTCGGCCCCCTTGATTATGTGGTGAAGCATTAACCCTGTATGTTCAGGACCCCAATTTGCATTGTGCATATCATTATCTTGCATTCTTCCAAAAATCGTTTTCAAACTCGTTTTCAAAGCTTGCATTAAACTTGTTTTCAAAATTGTATCAAAATCTCCTTTTTCAAAACATGTTTTCAAAATCACAACCCTAGGGTGATTCTAGCCTTTCCATTGCTAGGATTGCTTTAGGAAAGTGTTACATTTAAAGTGACTTTCATGGTCCATATTTTCAAACCTTTGTTATTTTCAAAACCACTTTCCTAAAGTGGTTCTAGCCCTCTTATGGTTAAAATCGTTTTAGGAAAGTGAGATATTTTTATACCTTCTAAAAACTCGTTTCCAAAAACACACTTTCCAAAAAATTCTTTTTTAAAATCTCTTTCCAAAAACTCTATCTTCAAATTCACTTTCCAAAAACTCCTATCTTGGATTCCCTTCTAAAAATCTTCGTTTCCAAAAACGCACTTTCCGAAAATCTCTTTTCTTGATGGCCGAGTCAAGCCTTAGAGCTAACAATTAGGAAACCCTAATTTTCTTTCCAAAAACACGGTTTTCAAACTTGCCTTAAAACTTAGGTTCCCAAAACCTCCTATTTTCTACGTCAAAACTATACACTTCCAAATCTAGGGTTTCTAGAAACTTCCTTTTCCAATTCCTTGTCAAATCCTACCTTCCCTTTAGGAAACTAAGTCCAATATTCCTATTTAGAAAATTAGATACAATCCTCCATTTTTTAAAACAAAATCAAACACTTCTTCTTAGAAACAAAATCTAATCCTTCCTAATCCAACTCTTTCCTAACTCAACTCCTTCCTAATCTCCTACTTTCCTAAATCTTAACTTTCCAAAACTTGAACACAAAAATCTTTTCCAAATTTTAAAATTCAACTTTCAAAATCTTGCCTAATTCAACCCTTTTCTAATTCTACCCTTTTCCAGATCTTAACTTTCCAAATCCAAGTTTTCAAATCTTTCCTAAACTCAACCTTTCCTAATCTCAAGGTTTTCTAAAACTCAAACTCTAAAACTTCCTAAATCCTAAACTTTCTAAATTCGAAACTTTCAAACTCTAAAATTTCCTAAGTTGTACACTTTCCTAAACTTCAAATCTTTCAAAGTCTAAACCTTTCCTCATTCCAACTTTTCTTAATTCCACATCCTTTCCAAGCTTTAACTCCCAAATTTAGATTTTCAAATCTTTCTAAAACTCAAACTTTGAATCTTCTAAAAATTCTAAAGCTTTCTAAGTTCAAATCTTTCCTAATTTAAAATCTTTAAAAAATTCTAAGCTTTCCAAATTCAAAACTTTCTTAAGTTGAAACTCTTCAAATTCTAAACCTTTCTTAAACTAAACTTTTCCTAATTCAAAACATTTCTAAATTCAATATTTTGCTATTTCGAAAACTTTCTAAATTTGAAAGTTTCTTAAGTTAAAACTTTCCTAAATCAAAAATTTTCCTAAAGCGAAACCTTTCATTTTTCAAAACTTTCCTAATTTGAAACTTTCCTAAACAGAACTTTCCTAAAAGGAAACTTTCTTATTTTGAAACTTTCCTAATTCGAACCTTTCCTCAATCCAATCCTTCTCCAATCTTCCAATTCCAACATTCGAGTCCAATCTTTCTTAATCTCCAATCTTCTATAAATCTTCTCTTTCCTAAGTCTAGGTTTCCTAAAACCAATATTTTCAAATCTTTCAATTAAAGTTCAATCTCTCAATCTTCCAATCCAAATTCCAATTCAAAGTTTCTTTATTCCAATCAAAATCTTATATTTTCAATCTGACTCCGGTTCGAACTACGACTGACTTGATTCCTCCGAAGGGATACGTAGGCAACTCTCATGGGTGCGGTCTTCACATTTTTCAAATTTCTAATTCCACAACCTCTTTCAAATCTCTAATTCTACAATCTTCTTCAATCTCCAATTCCATGTCTATTTCGAGTTTCCAATTCCAAAAATCTATTTTCAAATCTCTATTCTTAATTTCTAAAACTTTTCAATTTCAAATCTCTCTTCTAAAATCAAATCAAATCTATTTTCAAATCAAGTCTTTCTCTTGCACTTGCATATCATGCATCATATCTTTTTAAACATTGTTTTATAAAGTTGATAGGATTGAACATTAGTTAGTTAAAAACTCTCATAGGTGAATCTAGGGTAGATTGACATGTAGGTACCGAAGGGCAGGGTAGGGTGATGGCTTAGTGCGTATTCCCTACACGTAACCAACCTCCAAACCTAGGATCATTGTTTTCGAAACACCAAAAGGAGTTATTTTTCAAACAAGGGCTAAATGTTTTCAAAGGTTGCCAAACAACCTTTTTTCTTAAAAACCCTCTCTTGTGGTGATATTTTCAAAACCTTTTTCCAAAATCCCTAAGTGAAGTCTACGGATTATTCTTAGTTTTTAGGTGACCTAACTCACCTTAATCAAGTTAGGTGGCGACTCCAAATCTTTTCTAAAAGCCCTTATTCAAATCTATTTTTAATTCAAACCTAGTCGCACTCATTCTTTTAGGAGGGTGAGTTCTAATGAGAGAGTACAGTGTTTTTCCTGCTTGTGTGAGTATTCCTCGAGCACGAAAAATCTGAGCGCGACATGCGTCAATTCCTAGGGGTGCTCGGACACGTGTCCGGACTCTCTGCTCAAGGTTCGGAGTAAGGTTGCAGAAGTTGTCCAGGGTATTCGGACATGTGTCCGGACATTGTCAAATTCCCAAAGGTGTTCGGACACGTGTCCGGACTTCCTGATTTTGTTCTTAATTTGAGCCTCTAAAGTTTCTCAGGGTGTTTGGACATGCTTGCATCACTCTGGTGTCCAGACATGTGTCCGGACATCCTTGTCAAGTTTTAGCCAATTTTGCTCCTTTGTCCCAGTTTCTCTTCCAAAAGCTCCCAAACACTCTCGCATGTTCCAATTCACTCCAAATCCCTACAAAACATCCCAATAAACTTTATTAGATTAAAAACATAAATATAACATTATTCTATGGATAAAAAGTACAAATCGAAGCAAATGAATTACATTTCAATAGTGTAATCACTTTCTAAGAAGATATAATGAGCAATGATGAAAATAGTGATTTTCAAGAAGTTATGGCATCAAATGTGTCTCTAGTAAAAAAGATATTGTGTTCGTGATGATTTGCAAAAGAAGATACTGTCATCTCAAAATATATATAAAAAATTTGGCATCACCAAAAGTCAACTTAGCAAGCTCAGATTTCCAGCACTGGCACCTACCTCAGAAAGCTTAGATTTTCATGACCAACAAGAAGTAGAGAATATGGCAATGGCCCACCCTCGACCTCCTGAATCAAATGACTTCTAATTCGGGATATCATGTATGCTGAAAAAAGAGGAGTAGCGAATAAGTGTCTGATCTCCCAAATCTAGAATAGTGAAGCACATCCCCGGAAATGAGCATCGACCCCCTGCTGGAGTCTAATAAGGCTCACGAAGTAGAAGCATATGAGTGCCCCTTACGAATCTTGGCAAGCAGTGCACATAACCAACAATCGACTGAGTTATTCCCCTGCAGAAACATCAAGAAGTTCAAAAGAAGCAGAGCTAGAGCAACCATGCGAGAAACAGACCAATCCTAAGAACTACATTGGAATGCAAGAAAACTGGGGCAGAAAGGTAGATGAAAGAACTGCGCACCGGAGTCCAATCTGGGATGAGACAACTGTAATGCAACCTTGACGCAACCGTGATATTGTAGAATCATCTCAGAAACCAAGAAGAAGACCATACTCGTGAGGAGTGGGGGTAAGCTCACACTCTCTGAAGCAAAAAAGAGACAAGCTAGACTACCAAAAGGGAATCAATGTCTCCATGAATCCTGGAATAAACTGCACCAACAGGAGTGAAGCCACTCGACCAAAGTGTAAACACTCCATTTTTGACCGCTCGGCAATTTACACTCTGTCCAGACTTGTACTCAAGTCAATATGGACAAATTCCAATCGAAACCAACTCTCTAAGTCTAAATCCCGTCTATCCATCGCTTTGTGGGCCCACAAGGCCCAAATAGAGGCAAAATGACCAAAATGCCTTAGGGGCATTGTCCTTTCAAATTCCAATCCCTCTCTCGAGAAAGTTGATTCCTCGAGACGGTAAATTTACTCCAAATAGGCACGTCTTTCTGAAGACGATAAGACCCGTTTTCAATTCCAATCCCTCTCTCGAGACAATTTATTCCTCGAGACGGTCTGGCACGTTTTTTGAAAATCACTTCGAAACGGCAAGTCCCTTTAAACCTGTCGACCGGGACGAGACCCCAAGTCCCCTAGATGGTAGAACAGTCCACCTTTGGCGCCTGCTGGCTCGCCTATGCAGAAATATCTGTTTAGGCATGTCTTTAGAGAAATTTGACTTTTCAGGCACTAAGTCCCTTTAGTAGCTTCCCGAGATCAGGCAGTCTCGGGAATGATCACGAACTGTCAGAGTAGCGGAAATACTCTCAAACATCATAATCGTCAGAGTAGCGGAAATACTCGCAAATAGGTCGATATATGAAATTACTAACAAACCCTTGTATCACACGACTGCCGTCAACGTGGCGGAAACACTCAAAGCCCAGGTCAACACCGGTGCCTGCTAGGCCACTTCGGTGAAAAATGACCAAACTGCCTCTTGGGCCTCTTCCAACACGTTTCTTGAGACCACACCTGAGTCTTCAGAACGATGAGTCCAACCTTCTGTGATTATTTTAAAAGCAATCCGGCATGATTAGGTGCCTTCTGGTCAGTTTCAGGCCAACTCCGAGACTTTCCGGTTAAGATGACCATTTTGCCCCTAGGCATCCGAACGCACCGAAAACCACACCGGCTCTGGGTATCAAACTGGTAACCTCCCAAGAATTCTTCTTATAGCATTCCCAACCTTTCTCTATCTTTTCGGATCATTCTGAGTCAATTCTGACAAACCCGGTGCAAAATGACCGTTTTGTCCCCAGTGGTCGGTCGCCTTTTTCTACCCATGCTGGCTCTGGGTATCGGACCGATAACCTCATGAGATTGCTTCTTAGAGTATTCTCAACCTTCCTCTATCTTTCCAGATCATTCTGAGTCAATTTCGGCAAACCTGGTGCAAAATGACCGTTTTGCCCCTGGTCGCCAGTCGCCTTTTTCTAGCCACGCTGGCCTGGGTATCAAACCGGTAACCTCGTGAGATTGCTTCTTATAGTACTCTCAACATTCTTCTATCTTTTCGGATCATTCCGAGTCAGTTCCGGCAAACCCGGTACGAAATGACCGTTTTGCCCTTGGTGGGCCGGTCACCTTTCCTACCACACTGGCTCTAGGTATCAAACCGGCAACCTTTGGAAACATTCTGAATTATGTTTCCAAATCTTAAGTCTTCTTCCGGGACAGTCCGAGTCTGTCCTGGCAGCTTCTTGATCAACCCTTCTGACACATCCTATCCTCATTTTTCAAGTTAAATACCTCTAGGACACTACTCTAAGTGTTCCTGCCCTTTTTTCGGCCTTCCGGGTCATTCTCGGTCTCTCAAACTCCTTCCCGGACTTTTCGGAGTCACTCCTAGTGAAGCTAGGCTAAAAATTGCATGGTAGTTATTAGTATAGGAGCCCAAATCAAGTCAAAAAAACGTTGGTTGCCGACCTTAATAGTTTCCTAATTGGCTGGCGCCACTAGGAGTGGCGCCAGAAGCATTTTTGGCTTGGCGCCATTGCAACAAGCGCCAGGTCTATCCCATCTCTATAAATACAGAGCCTCCTCCAGCGTGAAAGAGGTCCACAAACTCAATCTAAAAACACCAATATTCAATATACAGAGCTCGTAGCATCTCTAAACCCTAGTCTCCTTAGGTTTTCCAAACCCTAGCCTCCATACACAAACGTTAGCCTCCTATACACTTATACACTAGGCTCCAACCCTCCTTTGAAGACTTGAAGAGCTGCAATCTGAAGTTTTGAAGATTGAAGACAACTCTTGAAGATTGAAGACGAAGATCAAGATGAAGACCAAAGAAAAGAAAGGCGCGCAAAGCAAAGCAAAATAAAAAAGACACAAGGTAGGCTTTCTCTTTAAGTTTCTGCATTTCCCCCTCTCTCTTCTCTCTCCTAACCCACTTGGATTTTCTCTATTTTAATCCCCCGTCTCTTTCCCCCCCTTTCTTTGCATGCTTAAAATAAGGGGACTCCAGGTCCATGTGTAGGGTTAGACTATTGGAGGGTCACCGTGTCGGAGGCTTTCCTTTAGGCTAATCGGAGACCACGTGGGTTCAGCCCCCTTGATTATGTGGTGAAGCCTTAACCTTGTATGTTCACGACCCCAAACTTGCATTGTGCATATCAAGATCTTGCATCTTCCAAAAATTGTTTTCAAACTCATTTTCAAAGTTTGCATTAAACTTGTTTTCAAAATTGTATCAAAATCTCCTTTTTCAAAACTTGTTTTCAAAATCACAATCCTAAAGTGATTCTAGCCTTTCCATGGCTAGGATTGCTTTAGGAAAGTGTTGCATTTAAAAGTGACTTTCATGGTCCATATTTTCAAATCTTGTTATTTTCAAAACCACTATCCTAAAGTGGTTCTAGCCCTCTTATGGTTAGAATTGCTTTAGGAAAGTGTGACATTTTTATACCTTCTAAACACTCTCTTTTCAAAAGTCTCTTTTTCAAAAAATCTCTATTCCAACACGCTTTCCTAAAACTCTCCTTTCCAAAGTTGTTTTCAAAAACTCCTTCCAAAAATCTATTTTTCAAAACTCCCTTTTTCAACTCTTTTCCAAAATACTATCCCCAAAATCCACTTTCTAAAAACGCTCCCTAAAAATCTTTCTAAAAACTCTCTCCAACAATCTTCTACCAAAAATCTTTCTAAAAACTCTCTTCCCAAAATCTTCCTTCTAGAAACTCTCATCTAGGATTTTCCTTCTAAAGACCTTCGTTTCCAAAAGCGCACTTTTCAAAAATCCCTTTTCTTGAAGCCCAAATCAAGCCCTAGAACTCACGATTAGGAAACCCTAATTTTCTTCCCAAAAACATGATTTTCAAACTTGCCTTAAAACCTAGGTTTCCAAAACCCCCTGTTTTCTACATCAAAATTACATATTTTCAAAAACCTATTTTCTACGTCAAAACTATAGTCTTCCAAATCTAGGGTTTCTAAAATCTCCCTTCCCAAATCCATGCCAAATCCAATCTTCCCTTTAGGACACGAAACCCAATCTCCCGTTTAGGAAATTAGATACAATCTTTTGTTTTTGGAAACAAAATCAAACACTTCTTCTTAGAAACAAAATCCAATCACTTCCTAATCCAAATCTTTCCTAGTTCAAATCCTTCCTAATCTTCTACTTTCCTAAATCTTAAGTTTCCAAAACTTGAACATAAAAATCTTTCCTAAATTTTAAAACTCAACTTTCAAATCTTTCCTAACTCAACCCTTTCCTATCCTATCCCTTTCCAAACCCTGACTTTCCAAATCTAGGTTTTCTAATCTTTTCTAAATTCAAACCTTTCCAAATCTCAAGATTTTCTAAAACTCAAAGTCTAAAACTTTTTAACTCTTAAACTTTCTAAATTTCAAATCTTTCCAAATTCAAAGTTTTCTAAATTCAAAACTTTCTTAAGTTAAAACTTTCTAAACTTCCAAACTTTCTAAATTCTAAACTTTCTAAAACTTCAAATCTTTCCAAATCTAAAACATTCTAAACTCAAAACTTTCTTACTTTCGAAACTTCCCTATTTCAAAACATTCCAAATTCTAAACTTTCTAACTTCCCAAACTTCCTAATTTCAAAACCTTTCCTAAAATAAAAACTTTCCCAATTTCAACACCTTTCCTAAATTGAAACTTTCCAAAAATGAAACTTTCTTAAAATGAAACTTTCTTAATTCAAAACTTTCCTAAGTTGAAACTTTCCTAAGTCGAAGCTTTCCTAATTCGAAACTTTCCTAAAACCAAAACTTTCCTAAAATGACACTTCCCTAATTTGAACATTTCCTAATTCGAACTGTTCCTAAATTCAATCCAATCTTTTTCCAATCTTCAATGTCCAACATTTGAGTCCAATCGTTCTTAATCTTAAGTCCTTTCTAAATTCTCTCTTTACTAAGTCTAGGTTTCCTAAAACCAAGTTTTCCAATGTCAAGTCTTTTCAAATCTTCCAATCAAAGTTCAATCTCTCAATCTTCCAATCCAATTTCCAAATCAATCTCTTTCTTCCAATCCTATCTTCTATTTTCAATCGGACTCTTGTCTGGCCTATGACTGATCTGATTCCTCCAAAAGAATACGTAGGCAACCCTCATGGGTGCGGTCTTCACATTTTTCAAATCTCAAATTCCACAACAATTTTCAAGTTTCTATTTTCACAAAATCCTTCCAAATCTCTAATCTATTTTCAAACTTCCAATTCTAAATTTCTACATCTAAATCTTTATTTTCAATTTCCGAAACCTTCTTTCCTAATTCAAACTTCTATCTCTTTCTTTTCAAATCAAATCAAATTCTTTTGAAATCAATTTTCAAATCAAGTCTCTTTTCTTGCACTTGTATATCATGCATTATGTTAGTTTCTTTTCAAACGTTGTTTTTTAATGTGGATAGGATTGAACTATAGTTAGTTGAAGACTCTCATGGGTGAATCTAGGGTAGATTGACATGTAGGGATTGAAAGGGTGGGGTAGGGTGATGGCTTAGTGCGTCTTCCCTACACATAACTAACCTCCGAACCTAGGATCACTATTTTCAAAGACCAAAAACGGAGCTATTTTTCAAAAAGGGCTAAATGTTTTCTAAAGGTTGCCAAACAACCTGTTTTCTTAAAAACCCTCTCTCGAGGTGGTATTTTCAAAACCTTTTTCCAAAAACCCTAAGTGTAGTTTTCGGATTATGTTTAGTTTTTAGGTGACCTAACTCACCTTAATCAAGTTAGGTGGCGACTCCAAATCTTTTCCAAAAGCCCTTTATTCAAATTTATTTTCAATTCAAACTTAGTCACACTCATTCTTCTAGGAGGGTGAGTTCTAACGAGAGAGTACAACATTTTTTCCGCTTGTATGTGTATTCCTCGAGTGCGAAAAATCTGGGCGCGATAGCTGGGGACTCTGCTGGGGACACTTAGAGGGTTAGACCGTAGTCATATCCCTTTACCCTTCACCCATGTAAAGTCGTCAAATAACTTGGTTCAATCCTATTCACTTTAAATTTTCAAACCAAATTTTCAAAATTGTTTTAAAAAAATATGCATTTATTCATATTATCTTGTATTATGTTTGCCATCCACATACTAACTCGTGCATCATTATTTTGTAGGTGCACTTGTTGTTTAAATTTTATTAACTGCTATGCATGAATGTGATGAACAGGATGAATGGGAGTTGTTGGGCTCTTTCCTCCGCTTTTAAAAATCACACACACATTGCATGTGCACTTGCATTATGCATACTTGCATTATTACCCTGATGTGACCTTCCTAGTTAGAAAGGGGGAACGGTATATTGGTTGTGGGCAAGATGCTGTGTCAGTTTCTTGCCTACAGCCTCTTGATGGTTCCCCTGCTCGAATCACCAACCGATCATGGCACCACCTCGGGGAGTGGGCCTAGGTTTGAAGATCCTGGGACCGAGCCTTTTTAGGACGCATTAGTCAACCCTCAACCTCATACTCATATAGACACCATGCATAGCCGAACCTCTGTCGGATTTAAGACACGAGCATCGTTTTCAAAACTACGGAGGAAAGGGCAACTGCTCTTACTTTCACTTATACCTGTCTATTCCTACTATTATACCGATTGTATTCATACTGTTATAATGCATGTCTAACTGCTCATGCATGCACATTTACCTTGCTATTGCATTCTCTCTCCTTATACTCTTTGCATATCCATGTTCATGCATTCCATATTCCATGTCAAGACAAGAGTTCCAAGTAACTCAAGTCATTGCATTCTCATGCATATGATCAACCCATTGAGAGTGACACCAAGGTCACTCTCCCTTGCATTAAACCTACCCCAACCCTAAAGGTTCTCGCGTAACCCTAAGGACTCATTGCATGCATCTCAATTCATTCCATAAGAGGGACCCCAATCCGTCTATGCTCACGGAGATAGGATTGCCAAGAAGATAAGGGACAATCGATCAACAAGGTCTCTCAATGACCTCCTTGACATCAAATCCAATAAAGGCAAATCCGAAGACTCAAGAGTAGTTTAGGTTTTCCCTTTGTAAAACTAGATAGGTGGAAGTCCAAAGGAAAGTGTTCCCCCTTCCCCCTATTAAAATGTATCTAAACTCTTTTGTATTTTAAACCCAAAATTCAATGTACTGTTTTTACTTTTATGAATGAATGCATAGATAGCTAAAGGTTCTCGCTTGATGGTAAGGTATCTGCATACAGGGGCAAATCTTCTATCTCCAAAAGTGAGCCAATTCACCATATTTAGTCTCCCTCCTAAGTAGGGGCACCCCTAGGACATACATTGCATAGAAATATTCAAATCAAGGCACTAACTTCTCTTTTGTTTCTTGTCTTCCGTCTTCCCCTCCTCATCTCCAAATACCAAAAGAATTGAAGGCAAAAGCAAGACAAGAAGGGGGTTTTCTAAATCACTCACTTATTATCATCATATTGCTTGCACGTTCACTTCTTTTATGCTCATGCACCCATATCTATTACATGACAAGAGTTGCAATCCTATCCTCCCTTTAGGAAACCAAATCCAATCCTCCGTTTTTGGAAACGAAATCAAACCTTCCCTTTTAGAAACAAAATCCAATCCTTTCCTAATCCAACTTTTTCTTAATTCAAATCCTTCCTAAACTTCCACTTTCCTAAACCTTAAGTTTCCAAAACTTGAATATAAAAATCTTTCCTAAATTTTAAAACTCAACTTTCAAATCTTTCCTAATTCAACCCTTTCCTAATTCTACCCTCTTTTCAAATCTTAACTTTTCAAACCTTTCCTAAATTCAAACCTTTTCTAATTTCAAGATTTTCTAAAATTCAAACTCTAAAACTTTCTAAATCTTAAACTTTCCCTTTTCAAACCTTTCCAAATTCTAAACTTTCCTTTTTCAAAACCTTTCCAAATTCTAAACTTTCCTACACTTCCAATCTTCCAAATCTAAAATTTTCTAAACTCAAAACTCTCTTATTTTCAAAACTTCCTTGTTTTTTAAACTTTTCCACTTTCAAAACTTTCCTTTTTCAAAACATTTCAAAATTCAAAACTTTCTTAACTTGAAACTTTCTAAATTCTAAGCCTTTCTTAAACTAAACTTTTCCTAATTCAAAACATTTCTAAATTCAACACTTTCCTATTTCAAAACCTTTCCTAAATTCCAAACTTTCCTAATTTCAAAACTTTCTAAAAATGAAACTTTCCTAAATCGGACCTTTCCTAATTTGAACCTTTCCTAAAATCTATTCTTTCCAAATCTTCCAAGCCAAGTCAAATCTTTCCTAAGTCTCTTCTCTTTCCTAAGTCTAGGTTTTCTTAAACCTTCTCTTTTCTAAAACAAGTCCAAATCTATCTTTTCAAATCAAAGTCCAATCTTTTCCAAAATTTCAATTCCAATCTCCTCTTCTAATCTCAAATCCAATTCAATTTCCAATTCAATCTCTTTCTTCAAATCAACTCTTCTATTTTCAATCGGACTCTTGTTCGAACTACGACTGACCTGCTTCCCCTAAAGGGATGCGTAGGCAACCTTCATAGGTGCGGTCACAACACTTTTCAAACATTCAGTTCCACCCTCATGGGTGCGGTCACAATTTCTTTCAAATTTCAAATTCCACAACTTCTTTCAAATTTCAAATTCCTCCATATTTTTCAAATTTCAAATTCCAAAATATTTCCAAATCTCCAATCAATTTTCAAATTTTCAATTTCAAATTTCTATTTCCAAATCTCTATAATTTCAATTTCCAAAATATTTTTCCAAACTCAAACTTTTATCTCTTTCTTTTCAAATCAAATCAAGTCAAATCTTTTTCCAATCTATTTTCTAAATCAATTCTCTTCTATTGCACTTGCATATCATGCATCATATTTTTCAAGCATTGTTTTTCAAAGTGGATAGGATTGAACATTAGTTAGTTAAAGACTCTCATAGGTGAATCTAGGGTAGATTGACATGTAGGTACCAAAAGGGCAGGGTAGGGTGATGGCTTAGTGCATCTTCCCTACACGTAACCAACCTCCGAACCTAGAATCACTGATTCAAAGACCAAAAAGGAGTTATTTTTCAAAAATGGCTAAATATTTTTCAAAGGTTGCCAAACAATCTGTTTTCCTAAAAAAACCCTCTCTTGAGGAGATATTTTCAAATCATTTTCCAAAACCCTAAGTATAGTCTTCGGATTATTCTTAGTTTTTAGGTGACCTAACTCACCTTAATCAAGTTAGGTGGCGACTCCGAATCTTTTTCAAAAGTCCTTTATTCAAATCCAATTTTCAATTCAAACCTAGTCGCACTCATTCTTCTAGGAGGGTGAGTTCTAACGAGAGAGTACAACATTTTTCCCGTTTGGGTGAGTATTCCTCGAGTGCGAAAAATCTGGGCGCGACAGCACCCATCCTTTTAGGAGGATGAGTTCTAACGATAGAGTTCCATGCTTTTTCCTAAGCCGAAAGGATTAGGTCAAAAATTGGGGCACGACAGCTGGCGACTCCACTGGGGACGCACTTAGAGGGTTAGGCCATTGACATTTCTCTTCACCCTTCACTCACCTAGAACCTTTGGTTACTTTGTCTGGTTTTGTTCATTTTTAAAATTTTTCCAAGTTTCCAAAACAAATCTTATTTTTCCAAATGGTTTTCAAACAAGTGTCATCCCTTGCATTCATTGCTTACATTCATGCTCTTACATTAACCATCCATTTTATCTCGCATTGGGTTTTTCAAAAAGTTACTAACTCTTTGCCAATTTGCTTTTATAGGTGGACCTTTGTTCACATTTTATTTTATGTCACAATTTATTGCCATGTATGTGATGAATGAATAGGATGTGATGTGTGTTGTTGGGTCATTTCCTCTATTTTCGAAAACTCCGCACACACTTGGTGCACTCACTTTCAGTTGCATCTTACATATATTACCTGGTTACTACCCTTCTAGATAGAATGGGGAACAATATAATGACTGTGGGTGGATGCTGTGTCAGTTTCTTAGCCTACGATCTTTTGATAGTTCTCCCGCTCGAACCACCAACCAAAGATGGAGTTCACCCTTTCGAGGGTGGACGCCAAAGGTTTGAAGGTTCGGGAACCGAGCTTTTTTTAGGTAGCGTTAGTAAACTCCTAACCTCATGCTCATATAGCACCCCATACATAGCTGAATCTTTATCGGGTTTTGGATATTCGCGTCAATTGCAAAACCAAGGAGGAAAGGGTGACTGTTTTACTTTCCTTTACTTTCTGTTTATGATGTCACGCTTAATCTTCGTCGTTATGTCATGTATACATATTTTTGTATCATAACTACTCATACATTGAAATTCATTTCAAGACAGGAGTTCCCAAAGTAACTCAAGTCATTACTTCTCTATGCATCTAATCAACCCCCAAAGAAAGGCCTAAAGACCTTCTCGCTCAAATCAAGCCAACCCAAAACGCTTAAGGGTACCGAGAAACCCTAGGGATTCATGGCATGCATCAAACTCATCTCAAAAGGAGGGGCCCTAATCCCTCTTCGCTCATGGAGATAGGATTGCCAAGAAGACACAGGGGTAATTCAAATAAAAAGTACCTCACCAACTTTCATCCAAGGAGGCGAATCCAAAGACTCAAGAGTAGTTTAGGATCTCATAATGTAAATATAGAATTGGTAGAAGTCCCAAGGAAGATGTTTCCCCTCCCCATTTTTAATGTATTTTTGAAAAATTCTATGTACAAAAAGAATTCATCTCAATAAAGTTGTTGTTGCTATCAAATGAATGAATGTATGAACGGATGAATGAACAGGTTCGCATAGGTATATTATTGCACACAGGGGCAACCCCCTATCTCCATACGTGAGCCAACACATCATGCTTAGTTCTCCCCAAAAGGTAGGGGCATCCTTAGGTCATGCATTGTATAAAATCTTTCGAATCCAAAACCAAACATATAATCCCTTTTTTTGTTTTTTTATATTTTCTATTTCCCCTCCTCATCTCATCAAAAGACTAGCAATAGTTTCCGATGAGACTGCTTGCATTTTAGGTCATCATTGCTCCTAGGAGAGATAAAAAAGGAACACGAGTGCCTTCTGTACTCCGAACACCAGTCTTTACCCGACAACGAGCAGCACAAATGACAAGTGAAGGCAATACTCCTAATCAACAAAACCATGTGAAAGATACCGCATGAATACTTGCCATAAAAAGAGGGAAACAGCCAATGCAAGAGGTAATGGATCTCGTGGAGAAGATGACCATCCCGCCAACTGATCGAGCCATCAATCTAATAGATAGAGGAAAATTGGGCGACATTTCTTCAACACTGAAGGCCGTGGCTAACAAGTTACTGAAAATAGTCCAAGATGACAGAAAAGGATGGAACCTTGAAAAAGCTTGGCTGGCTCCGGAGCAGCCACCCAAGGGTCTTCAAGAAGTCCTCATCCCTAAAGGGACCACCCTCCTAGTCAAAGTTCAAATGGCTAACCTTTCGGAGACTGCAACACTAGAACCTTTTCTAATCATCCAGCCTATGGAAACCAGTCTAATCCTAACCACTGAAGCCTTACCCCAGCCTCTGTACTTCCGTATCATTCTTATCCCCTACGAAGAACTAAAAGTCTTAGAGCCAATGGTTGCAATGGTTGGGTTCATCCCACACATAAACCCTCGACGATCCATTAGGCCGCTACCTCCCATATATGCTCCCGCACTTCTAAGCATTCCTCCTTCGCTTGTCACCCTACCTATCTTCCCAAAAATGGAAAAACCAAAACCCATTTCCTTGCCAATACCTGGAAATATAACCCTACCACTGCTATCCTAATTGCCAGTCACCGACTTGCATATGGTACATTGGAGCTACCCCCCAACTCCAACCCAAACCACAGAGGAGTCCATTGTAGAGATTGGGGGAATGACTAGCTTTGGCTAGTGCTACACTTTAGATGAGATAGAGAGGAGAAGAAAAGGGAAAGACAAGGAGGGAGAATGTTCTAACCCATTGACAGAACACAAAATATCTGAGTTTGCCGAAGCACTAAAGAAGAACGACTACGATGTAATGGAGCAACTCAAGAAAACCCCTTCCCACATCTCCATGTTAGGACTACTTCTCACATCCGAAACTCATCGCAATGCTTTGCCTTAAGGTTCTTAAAGAAGCCCACGTGCCAGACAGTTTTACACTCGAAAATCTGTAAAATATGGTAGGACCCATCATAGCACCAAATGTCATCACTTTTATTGATGATGAGATCCATGCAGATGGGACTGGACATACACAGGCCCTACATGTGATAGTCAAAACCAAAGGGATGATCGTATCAAAGGTACAGGTGAACAATGGATCAGCTCTGAATGTTTGCCTATACTCAACCTTGGAAAGACTCGGGATGGGCCAATCTCACTTGAACCATGGTAATATTATCATACGGGCCTTTGATGGGTCTAGCAGAGAAACAATATGGGAAATTGAGATACCTGTCGAGATAGGGCCTGTCACCTTCACCATCTAATTCTAACTTCTGCAAATACCTTCGGCCTACAATATGTTGCTTGGACGGCCCTGGATTCATTTAGCAGGGGCAGTGCCTTCCAGACTTCATCAGAAGGTTAAATTCATAATCAAGGCTAAACTAATTTCCATTTACGCTAAAAAGGAATTTGCAATTTACAAAACCGACGTCGTTCCTTACACCGAGTTGGCTGCCCCATCCTGTTTCCAGTCCCTTGAGTATGTCACTGTAATACACGAGGGAGATATGGTTGAGCCAAAATATTCAAACAATGCACAGATGATTGCCTATGATTTTCGGAAGAATGGATATCAGCCAGGCAAAGGACTAGGGAAAAGGGTACAAGGGATTCCCGAAATTCCAAACATTCCGTCCCAAAAGTATACTTTCAGCCTAGGATATAAGCCGACAAGGAAGGAAATCAAAGGGCAGGCCTAGAAGAGGAAACGACAAAGGATTGCTCAAGAAAAGGGAGAAAAGGAAGAAATGACACGCCAACTCAAAGAGTTTTGCTTGACTGAATATAACAAAGTTCTTAAGAGGGGAAAAAGGTAGACTGACGGCCAAACCAATCTGTTTTAAGAAGCTCTGATGATCGATGTACCTCCGCCCTTAGACATGGGACTACCAGAAAATAGCACAATCAGGCCAGCTCTTCCTGGAGAGAATCTTGATAACTGGGACAGTGAAGAACTCCTTCAAGCATGCAAGTTTCGGTACAAGCTTGTCAGGGCATTCCATGCTCTTTTGACTCTCTAAAACTTTGTTATCTGTTTATCTTTCTATTGTTGTTTCAATCTTCAATCAAAACCCGTAATAGAAATATCCATATAAGAAGGGTTACTTCCCTATTTTGAATGATTCTCTTAAAGTTAGGAAGCTTCCAACTTTTCTCGAAAAGTTCATTTCTAAACAGAGATGGTTTTTCAAACTTTAATTCAATTCAAAATGTTTTCAAATCTCAATCTTTCCAAATCAAGTCAAAGTTCTTTTTCCAAGTTCTATCTTTTCAAATCAAAATCAATTTCAAATCTTCAAGTTCAATTTCAAATCAAAGTCAATTCCAAGTTCAATTTCAAATCTTCTATTTAAGGTTCAAATCAAACCCTTTTTTAAATCAAATCTCTTTTTCAAATCAAACTCTTTTCAAATCAAATTTTCTATCAGACTCTCATCCGAACTACGACTGACCTGATTCCCAAAAAGGATATGTAAGCAACCCTTATGGGTGCGGTCACAACCTTTTTCAAGCTTCTATTGTCACAACCTTTTTCAAGTTTCCAATTCCATAACTTTTCTTAAACTTCCAATTTCATAATTTATTTCAAGTTTCTAATTCCAAATCTCTATTTCCAATATCTAAAACTTTCTTTTGAACTTCAAAGTCTTTTTTTCAAATCTATTTTCAAAATCAAATCCGCTTGTCAAATCTATTTTCAAAATCAAAGTCTTTTCTTGCACTTGCATATCATGCATCATGTCAACTCCTTTCTAAAAGTTCTTTTCAAAAGTGGATAGTTTTGGACAATTGTTAATAAAGATTCCGAATGGGTGAACCTATGGTGAATAGACATGTAGGTACCGCAAGAGTAGAGTAGGGTGATGGCTTAGTACGTCTTCCCTACACTTAACTAACCTTCAAACCTAGATCACTGTTTTCAAAGACTAAATGGAGTTATTTTCAAAAAAGGGCTTAAATATTTTCAAAGGTTATCAAACAACCTCTTTTCTTAAAAACCCTCTCTTAAGGAAGTTTTCAAAATGTTTTCAAAAACCCTAAGTGTAATTTTCAAATTGTGCTTAGTTTTAGGTGACGTAACTCACCTTAATCCAGTTAGGTGGCAACTCCAAATGTTTTTCAAAAGCCCTTTATTCAAATCAAAATTTCAATTCAAACCTAGTCGCACTCGTCCTTCTAGGAGGATGAGTCCTAATGAGAGAGCACTGTGTTTTTCTTACTTATCTTTTTCGGGTGCGAAAAATCTATGCGCGACAGTTGGCGACTCCATTAGTGATACTTAGAGAGTTAGGTCAATATCATGTCTCTTCACCCTCACCCATTTGGAGTCTTTGATTAATTTATCCAATTCTATACACTTTAAAATTTCAAAATTAAGTTTTTCCAAGTTGTTTAAAAAAAAAAAATGCCATCGTTAGCACTCTACACATATTCATTCTACCTTGCATTAAGTTTGTCATTCAAGTACTAACTTTTGCATATTTATTTTTGTAGGTGAACCTTTGTTCATATTTGTTTCACGTTATATTAACTGCCAGGTATGAATGAATGGAATGGACATGATGGATGGGAGTTGTTGGGCTCTTTCCTCCAATTTTTAAAAAACACACACGCCCTGTACGTGCACTTGCATTATGTATATTTGCATTCTTTACCCTGATATGTCCCTTCTAGTTAGAAAGGGGAACGATATATTGGTTGTGGGCAAGATGCTGTGTCAGTTTCTTCACCTATGGCCTTTTGATGGTTTCCCCGCTCAGATCACTAACCGATCATAACACCACCTCGGGGAGTGGGCCTTGGTTTGAAAATCTAGGAAGCGAGCCTTATAGGATGCATTAGTAAACCCTCAACCTCATGCTCATATAGACACCATGCATAACCAAACCTTTGTCGAATTTAAGACACGCACACTGATTTTAAAACCATGGAGGAAAGGGCGACTGCTTTTTATTTTTCTCTATACTTGTTTATTCTTGTTGTTATAATGATTGTACTCTTACTGTTATAATGCATGTATAACTACTCATGCATCAATGTTTACTTTACAAATGCATTCTTTCTCTCTTTAATCTATGCATCCATGTTCATGCATTCCATATTCCATGTCAAGATAAGAGTTCCAAAGTAACTTAACTCATTGCATTCTCATGCATATGATCAACCCATCGAGAGTGACACCAAGGTTACTCTCCCTTGCATTAAACCTACTCAAACCCTAAGGGTTCCTATGTAACCCTAAGGAGTCATAGCAAGCATATTCATTCTGTAAAGAGGAGCCCCAATCCCTCTATACTCACGGAGATAGGGTTGCCAAGAAGACAAGGGGCAATCAATCAACAAGGTCTCTCAACGACCTCCTCGACATTAAATCCAAAGAAGGCGAATCTGAAGACTCAAAAGTAGTTTAGGATTTCAATTGTAAAAGTAGATAGGTGGAAGTCCAAAGAAAAATGTTCCCCCTTCCCCTATTAAAATGTATTTCAATTCTTTTGTATCTTAAACCCAAAGTTAAATATACTTCTTTATTTTCCACGAATGAATGGATGGATAAATGGATGAATGGATGAAGGTTCCCACTTGACAGTAAGATAGCTGCACACTGGGGCAAACCCCCTATCTCCAAAAGTGAGCAAATAGATCATGTTTAGTTTCTCTCTCAAGTAGAGGCACCCCTAGGACATGCATTGCATAAATTTTTTTAAATCAAGGCACTAACTTCTCTTTTATTACTTATCTTCTATCCTCCCTCTCCTCATCTCCAAGTACCAAGAGAACCGAAGGCAGAAGCAAGACAAGAAGGGGGTTTTCTAAACCATTCATTTATTATTATCATACTATTCACATGTTCACTTCCGTTATGCTCATGCATCCATATCCATTCCGAGACAAGAGTTCTAAAGTAACTCAAGTCATGGCATTCTCATGCATCTAATCAACCGTAGAGAGAAATGAGCAATCCAATCTCATGTTAATCGAAACTACCAAAACTCCTAAGGGTTCTTCAACCCAAAGGATTCATGGCATGCGTAGAACCATATCTCGAGAAAGACCTAAATCTCTCTTAGTCCATAGAGGTGGGATTGCCCAAATAAAGAAATATCAACTGGCCCATGTCGAAGAAGTATTGTATTGCATAAGGGGCAAAACCCTGCTTCCAAAGTGGACTCAGCATCATACTTAGATGTCCTCAAATAAGAGACCTCCATAGGACACGCATCGCATAAAACCTCTAACTTCATATGCTGACTGCATTTTGTTTTTCTTTTCCTTTTTTAGGTCAAATAGCACATGGAACCCCTCTAACATCATGCCTAATTTAAACTCACGCAAGGATAAGCCCAACTATTGGAAGAGGTCAAACCTATATTAAGGAGCAAGAAGAGGAAGGCCTCACCATTTGCAAAGTCATCCATCCATCTGCAAGACATTGCCACTAACCAACTACCTCCACACCATGTTGCGACAATCACCGTCCATGTAGAAGACGGCTTCACCATTTGTAAAGTCTTGTTAGACCCATGCATTGCTACAAAATTATCTCCTAACTTCCAAATGCATGCTAAACACCGCAAAAGATCTGTCAATTCGGCCTCTGTCATTTGGCGATACACCCAGAAAATGAAATACGAAAGAAGTTGACAGAATTTTAAAACCCTGTTAGGGGTTCTCACCAAGAGGTCCACAAGAAAAAGGAGGTTTTCACAAAACTCGTCTATTTTTCTTTTGTCTTTCTATTTCTCACATATCTTCTTTAAATAAACATTGCAGCCATGTAATCATGTTTTTAAATGAAAATAGGTAGTTCTCAGTTTATCCCTTTTGTCTCATACTCTTATGGATGATTATTACTTTTAGGGGTTCTTTCCCATTCAGTAATGACTTGATTTGAAGGATGGGGTAGCATGGGCAACCCATTCAAAGAGGGGTTAAAACCTTTGAGAGACAAAAAGAGAGTGAGAGATAGGAAGAAAACAGTCTCAACAAAGAGGTGTGGAGTTCATTGAAGAGGCGACACTTGCGTGATATCCTGGCTAAGCGATGGGTAGCTGAGTTCTTAAAATGATGAGAAGCCATTATTCTATTTATCCCAAATAAACACTATCCTTTGGTTAGCCCACTAGAGCCGTAAGTGATTTCTATTTAGATATCCCAAAACCAAGAACCATCCCCACCATCAGGGTAAGCACAGAGTAGTTGATTTGATAGAATATGTAGGGGTTTACTGGCCAAAACATACCGTCTCTAGGAATATTGTTTAAATTTTGAACAAAGGCTTTATGGACTATGCAATTCAATTTGAAATGATGAGAGGCCCTCAATTCTGCTACCATACACAAAAAATTCCTTTACAATGCCCACTTGAGCCGGTTACAATTTCTCAAGAAAACCGACCAGATGGTCACTGCCCACATTGGGTTAAGGCAAAAGTCATAAGTGGGAGCTAATGAGTAATGATGAAAAGGGTACTTTCTGATCGTTTCTAGAAAGTGCGATATGATCCGCAATTGCACAGCCGCGATTTAGTAATTACTCGGAGGAGTCTGAGGGCGATTCGCAAGGAAGACAGTTGGTGTCAAAAGGAAACTCTCTTTAAACAAACAAAAACTCAAAGAATAACCTCAAAAATAAGAAATAAGAATGATTTGGTTTGAAGAGATTGTTTATCTAATGATTGGATAAAAATAAGGGTTTTACTAAGTAAAAGAAGATCTTCGCTAGGAACGATTCAATTGCCTGGTAGAATGATGATTTCCCAAGGTATTTATTTATACTCAATTCAACAACAACAACTCATGTCATTTAATTGGAAGATATCCCAGTTAAAACCAGTTTAGAATCTATCTCAATTTTATTCAGTATTTTTAGAAAATATGTTTAAAGCGTTCATATCAGGGATCTAAGCAACACCCATACGAGATCAACGTCGCGCATGAACACTCAAAGATATGATCACAAACCCTTGATTTTGAAAGAAAAAGAATGAAGAAAAGAAAGATCCATTATTTAAAAGATGAAACAAGAAAGCCTAATTGAATACCTTGTCAAATCATCAATTGCCGGACAATCTTCACGTTCCTTGCCAAGAAAGATGATTAGCTACTCATGAATATAATGAAATCTAAAATTTGTATTGAAAGCAATGGAATCAAAGATAAGAATATTATTAATCTAATGAAAGAAGACAATATAAAAGCTCTCTAATACTCTCTCTAAGTCTAAAGATAATATCTAAAACTTAGCCCCTCCGAATTAGGGTTTACAAGGAAGTATTTATAGGTTTAAAATTACATAAAAAATCAGATTTCCATAGGGTGTCCGGACACATGTCCGGACATTGCATTGTAATAACCCCATTTTTTACCGTTCGGCGGTCTCCATTCCGTCCAGACTTGTGTTCAAGTCAATATAGACATATTCCAAATCAAATCAACTCTCTAAGTCTAAATCTTGTCTATTCATCGCTTCGCGGGCCCACTGAGGCCCAAAGAGAAGCAAAATGACCAAAATGCCCTTAGGGGCATTATCCTTTTCATATGCTAAACCAGGCACGTCTTTCCGAAGACGATAAGACCCCTTTCCAATTCCAAATCAAGCTCGTCTTTCCAAAGACGGTAAGTCCCCTTTCCAATTCCAAGTCAGGCTCGTCTTTTCAAAGACGATAAGACCCCTTTCCAATCCCAAATGAGGCCCGTCTTTTCGAAGACGATAAGACCCCTTTCCAACTCCAAATCAGGCATGTCTTTCCGACGACGGTAAGACCCTTTTCCAATTCCTTTTCTAATTTCAATTCCAATCCCTCTCTCGAGATAGTTGATTCCTTGAGACGGTAAATCTATCCAATCAGGCGCGTCTTTCCAAAGACGATAAGACCCTTTTCCAATTCCAATTTAGGCACGTCTTTCCGAAGATAGTAAGTCCCCTTTCTAATTCCAATTCCAATTCCAATCCCTCTCTCGAGACAGTTTATTTCTCGAGACGGTCGAACACGTTTTTCAAAGAAAATCTCTTCAGAGCGGTAAGTCCCTTTAAACCTGTCGATCGGGACGAGACCCCAAGTCCATTAGATGGTAGAACGGTCCACCTTTGGTGCTTGCTAGCCCGCCAATGCAGAAATGTCCGTTTAGGCACGCCTTTCGCAAAAGTTGATTCTCAGGAACTAAGTCCCTTTAGCAACTTCCCCAGATCAGGCAGTCTTGGGAATGATCGCAAACCGTCGGAGTAGCGGAAATATTCGCAAACATCATAACCGTCAAAGTAGCGGAAATACTTGTAAATAGGTCGATATAAGGAATTGCCAACAAACCCCTGTATCACATGACCGCCGTCAGAGTGGCGGAAACACTCAAAACCAGGTCAACACCAGTACCTGTTAGCCCACTTTGGTGAAAAATGAGCAAACTGCCCTCAGGGCCATTTTTTGACACATTTCTTGAGAACAAATTTGAATCCTCAGAATGGTAAGTCCAACCTTCTAGGATTGTCTTAAAGGCAATCTGGCGTGATTAGGTGCCTTCTAGTCAGTTTCGGACCAATTTCGAGACTTTTCGGTCAAGATGACCATTTTGTCTCTAGGCGTTCGAATGCCTCAGGAACCATACCGGCCCTGGGTATCAAACCGGTAACCTCCCAAGAATGCTTCTTATAGTATTCCCAACCTTCCTTTACCTTCCCGGATCATTCCGAGTCAATTTCGGCAAACCCAGTACAAAATGACCGTTTTACCCCTGGAGGGCCAGTCGCCTTTTCCGACCACACCGGTTTTGGGTATCAAACTAAAAAACTTTGGGAACATTCTAAATAATGTCCCCAAGTCTCCCGTCTTTTTCTGGGGCATTCCAAGTCCGTCCCGGCAGCTTTCCAACCCGATTGACCATTTTGCCCCTAACGGCCCGGTCAATCCTTCCGACACATCCTATCCTCATTTTTTAAGTCAAATACCTCCAGGATACTATTCTAAGTGTTTTTGCACTTTTTCGGCTCTCAGGGTCATTCCCGACCTCTTCAAATGATTCCCAGGCTTTCCGGAGTCACTCTTAAGCCAGGCTAAAAATTGCATGGTAGTCACTAGTACAGGCGCCCAAATCTTCCAAAGATATGTTGCTTGCCGACCTTAAAACTTTCCTAACTGGCTGGCACCACTAGTAGTGGCGCCAAGCCAAGAATTGGCCTGGCGCCACTCCTAGTGCCGCCAAGAGGAAAATTGGCCGAGCGCCACTGCAACAGGCACTAGGTCTGTCCCATCTCTTGAAATACAAAGCCTCTTCCAGTGTAAAAGGGGTTCGCAAACTCAATCTAGAAACCCTAATTTTCGATACATAGAGCTCATACACTTCCTAAACCCTAGCTTCCTTAGGTTTTCCAAACCCTAGCCACCATACACAAACCCTAGCCTCGTATACACTCATATACACCCCTATACACTTATACACTAGTCTCCAACCCTCCATTGAAGACTTGGAGTTCTGCAACTACGAACATTTGAAGACCAAGATAAAGCTCTTGAAGACTAAAGCGAAGACTGAAGAGAAAGTAAGAAAGCAAGGCGTGCAAAGCTAAGCGAAATAAAGAAGACACAAGGTAGGCTTCTTATTTAAATTTTCGCACTTCCCCCCTCTCTCTTTTTTCTCCTAAGCCACGTGGGTTTTCTCTATTTTAATCCCCCATCTCTTTCCCCCCCTTTCTTTGCATGCTTGAAACAAGGGGACTCCCGGTCCATGTGTAGGATTAGACTATTGGAGGGTCACCGTGTCAGGGGCTTTCTTTTAGTCTAACCGGAGACCACGTAGGTTCGGCCCCCTTGATTATGTGGTGAAGCATTAACCTTGTATGTTCAGGACCCCAATTTGCATTGTGCATATCATTATCTTGCATTCGTCCAAAAATCGTTTTCAAACTCGTTTTCAAAGCTTGCATTAAACTTGTTTTCAAAATTGCATCAAAATCTCCATTTTCAAAACATGTTTTCAAAATCACAACCCTAGGGTGATTCTAGCCTTTCCATGGCTAGGATTGCTTTAGGAAAGTGTTACATTTAAAGTGACTTTCATGGTCCATATTTTCAAACCTTTGTTATTTTCAAAACCACTTTCCTAAAGTGGTTCTAGCCCTCTTATGGTTAGAATCGTTTTAGGAAAGTGAGATATTTTCATGCTTTCTAAAAACTCTCTTTTCAAAAGTGTCTCTTCCTAAAAATCTATTTTTCAACATACTTTCCTAAAACTCTCCTTTCCAAAGTTGTTTTCAAAAACTCCCTTCAAAAATCTATTTTTCAAAACTCTATTTTTCAACTTCTTTCCAAAATACTCTCTTCAAAATCCACTTTCTAAAAACGCTCCGTAAAAATCTTTCCAAAAACTCTCTCCAACAATCTTCTATCAAAAATCTTTCTAAAAACTCTCTTCCCAAAATCTTCCTTCTAAAAACTCCCCTTTAGGATTTTCCTTCTAAAAACTCGTTTCCAAAAACACACTTTCCAAAAACTCCTTTTTTAAAATCTCTTTCCAAAAACTCTATCTTCTAATTCACTTTCCAAAAACTCCTCTCTTGGATTCTCTTCTAAAAATCTTCGTTTCCAAAAATGCACTTTCTGAAAATCTCTTTTCTTGATGGCCAAGTCAAGCCTTAGAGCTAACAATTAAGAAACCCTAATTTTCTTTCCAAAAACATGGTTTTCAAACTTCCCTTAAAACTTAGGTTCCCAAAACCTCCAATTTTCTACGTCAAAACTATACACTTCCAAATCTAGGGTTTCTAGAAACTTCTTTTTCCAATTCCTTGTCAAATCCTACCGTCCCTTTAGGAAACCAAGTCCAATATTCCTATTTAGAAAATTAGATATAATCCTCCGTTTTTGAAAACAAAATTAAACACTTCTTCTTAGAAACAAAATCCAATCCTTCCTAATCCAACTCTTTCCTAACTCAACTCCTTCCTAATCTCCTATTTTCCTAAATCTTAACTTTCCAAAACTTGAACACAAAAATCTTTTCCAAATTTTAAAATTCAACTTTCAAAATCTTTCCTAATTCAACCCTTTTCTAATTCTACCATTTCCCAGATCTTAACTTTCCAAATCCAAGTTTTCAAATCTTTCCTAAACTCAACCTTTCCTAATCTCAAGGTTTTCTAAAACTCAAACTCTAAAACTTCCTAAATCCTAAACTTTCTAAATTCGAAACTTTCAAACTCTAAAATTTCCTAAGTTGTACACTTTCCTAAACTTCAAATCTTTCAAAGTCTAAACCTTTCCTCATTCCAACTTTTCTTAATTCCACATCCTTTCCAAGCTTTAACTCCCAAATTTAGATTTTCAAATCTTTCTAAAACTCAAACTTTGAATCTTCTAAAAATTCTAAAGCTTTCAAAATTCAAATCTTTCCTAATTTAAAATCTTTCAAAAATTCTAAGCTTTCCAAATTCAAAACTTTCTTAAGTTGAAACTCTCCAAATTCTAAACCTTTCTTAAACTAAACTTTTCCTAATTCAAAACATTTCTAAATTCAATATTTTGCTATTTTGAAAACTTTCTAAATTTGAAAGTTTCTTAAGTTAAAACTTTCCTAAATCAAAAATTTTCCTAAAGCGAAACCTTTCATTTTTCAAAACTTTCCTAATTTGAAACTTTCCTAAACAGAACTTTCCTCAAACGAAACTTTCTTATTTTGAAACTTTCCTAATTCAAACCTTTCCTCAATCCAATCCTTCTCCAATCTTCCAATTCCAACATTCGAGTCCAATCTTTCTTAATCTCCAGTCTTCTATAAATCCTCTCTTTCCTAAGTCTAGGTTTCCTAAAACCAATCTTTTCAAATCTTTCAATTAAAGTTCAATATCTCAATCTTCCAATCCAAATTCCAATTCAAAGTTTCTTTCTTCCAATCAAAATCTTATATTTTCATTCAGACTCTGGTCCGAACTACGACTGACCTGATTCCTTCGAAGGGATACGTAGGCAACTCTCATGGGTGCGGTCTCCACATTTTTCAAATTTCCAATTCCACAACCTCTTTCAAATCTCCAATTCTACAATCTTCTTCAATCTCCAATTCTATGTCTATTTCGAGTTTCCAATTCCAAAAATCTATTTTCAAATCTCTATTCTTAATTTCTAAAACTTTTCAATTTCAAATCTCTCTTCTAAAATCAAATCAAATCTATTTTCAAATCAAGTCTTTCTCTTGCACTTGCATATCATGCATCATATCTTTTTAAACATTGTTTTATAAAGTTGATAGGATTGAACATTAGTTAGTTAAAGTCTCTCATAGGTGAATCTAGGGTAGATTGACATGTAGGTACTGAAAGGGCAGGGTAGGGTGATAAATTAGTGCGTATTCCCTACACGTAACCAACCTCCAAACCTAGGATCAATGTTTTCGAAAGACCAAAAGGAGTTATTTTTCAAAAAATGGCTAAATGTTTTCAAAGGTTGCCAAACAACCTTTTTTCTTAAAAACCCTCTCTCGAGGTGGTATTTTCAAAACCTTTTTCCAAAATCCCTAAGTGAAGTCTTCGGATTATTCTTAGTTTTTAGGTGACCTAACTCACCTTAATCAAGTTAGGTGGCGACTCCAAATCTTTTCTAAAAGCCCTTTATTCAAATCTATTTTTAATTCAAACCTAGTCGCACTCATTCTTCTAGGGGGGTGAGTTCTAACGAGAGAGTACAGTGTTTTTCCTGCTTGTGTGAGTATTCCTCGAGCACGAAAAATCTGAGCGCGACATGTGTCAATTCCCAGGGGTGCCCAGACACGTGTCCGGACTCTCTGCTCAAGGTTCGGAGTAAGGTTGCAGAAGTTGTCCAGGGTATTCGAACATGTGTCCGGACATTGTCAAATTCCCAAAGGTGTTCGGACACGTGTCCGAACTTCCTGATTTTGTTCTTAATTTGAGCCTCTGAAGTTTCTCAGGGTGTCTGGACATGCTTGCATCACTCTGGTGTCCAGACATGCGTCCGGACATCCTTGTCAAGTTTTAGCCAATTTTGCTCCTTTGTCCCGGTTTCTCTTCCAAAAGCTCCCAAACACTCTCGCATGTTCCAATTCACTCCAAATCCCTACAAAACATCCAAATAAACTTTATTAGATTAAAAACATAAATATAACATTATTCTATGGATAAAAAGTACAAATCGAAGCAAATGAATTACATTTCAATAGTGTAATCACTTTTTAAGAAGATATAATGAGCAATGATGAAAATAGTGATTTTCAAGAAGCTATGGCGCCAAATGTGTCTCTAGTAAAAAAGATATTGTGTTCGTGATGATTTGCAAAAGAAGATACTGTCATCTCAAAATATAAATAAAAAATTTGCCACCACCAAAAGTCAACTTAGCAACAAATTTCTTGATGAAAAAAAAATTTAGAAGCCAGAAAGCGGTCTAGAAGAACAACAAGAGTATGAAGAAAAGAAGAAAGTAGTGAATGGAAGTTAAATTGCCAAAACTGACTATTGGTCTTTCAAAATGCCACAAGTGATATTTTTTGAGCCTTTATACCCTTTCATTCATAAACCCTTTAACCTATCCTACATTACGGTCCAAATTGAAGTCCTTTCTAATTGAAGAGAATTGCTTAGTCCAAATAAGCCTGAACAATACTAAGACAAGTAGGATAAGAAAGGAGAACTTGGGATGAATGTAGGGGCAATCTCATGCTCCAAAGTGTGCTCAGATGGTTTTGGTTTAAACAACCCACTAAAAGAAAATCTTTAAACTTAAATATCCCTTCATTTGTTACAACTCCTAAACCTAGCCTGCATTACGGTCCTAAAGAAGTCTTCTCGGATTGATGGCCTAGCTGTTTATCACTCTGCAAAGGGCATGCGAGTTGTCGCTTAAGCCATGGTGGCATTTTGAAAATCTAAAAAAGAAAACCAAGTGAGGTCAGAAAAACTCCAAACAACAACCTTATAGAAAGTAAGGATAGGATAGCAAACCAAAAGATTAAGATCCCTAAGGAAAGGAGCAAATGCTATCACACCCTGATGAAAATGGGACAAAATCGAATGGGGTAGGATCCTGGAAAGCAGAAAGAATTCTGAGAGTATAAGCCTTGGGGAAATCCTGGGACATTCTTTGTAAATAGCTTATATACATGTAGTACTAATGCATCCATGATATGTATAATCTATACATCCATTTAAATTCCTGTGTAGTTTGTATCTATTCATGCATTCATCAAAAAGCATGGCATACATTCCATGCCATTCCTGTATGTACATTCATCCAAAAAGTATAACATGCATTAAGTTCCATTCCTGTATGAACTTGTGCATTCATAAAAAAAATATATATAAAAAAGTAGGACATACAAAATAAGTCATATATCTAATTCCATGTGCATCCATAAAAAAAATAAAAATAAAAAAATAAATAAGTATAACATGCATTCACCCATTTATCTGTGCATTTTTAGAATTGGCATAAGTAAACTGTTTTTGTACAAAAACTAACTCTATGTCTTTCTCTCTCTCTCAAATAGGAAACAAAGAACAACGTAAAACACAAAAAGAAGCTAAAGTCACCCCTTAGACATCTCCAACACTGGCACCCACCTCAGAAAGCTCAGATTTTCATGACCAACAAGAAGTAGAGAATATGGCAATGGCCCACCCTTGACCTCCTGAATCAAATGACTTCTAATTCGGGATATCATGTATGCTGGAAAAAGAGGAGTAGCGAATAAGTGTCTGATCTCCCAAATCTAGAATAGTGAAGTCTAATAAGGCTGCTCACGAAGTAGAAGCATATGAGTGTCCCTTACGAATCTTGGCAAGCAGTGCACACAACCAACAATCGACTGAGTTATTCCCCCGCAGAAATATCAAGAAGTTCAAAAGAAACAGAGCTAGAGCAACCATGCGAGAAACAGGCCAATCCTAAGAAGTATGTCAATCACCCAAATGAGCCCTTATACCCATCGTAAACTCAAGGCAGGAAAATATGAACTCCACTGGAATGCAAGAAAACTGGGGCAGAAAGGTAGACGAAAGAATTGCGCACCGGAGTCCAATCTGGGATACGACAACTGTAATGCAACCTTGACGCAACCGTGATGTTGCAGAATCATCTCAGAAACCAAGAAGAAGACCATACTCGTGAGGAGTGGGGGTAAGCTCACACTCTCTGAAGCAAAAAAAAAAGACAAGCTAGACTACCAAAAGGGAATTAATGTCTCCATGAATCCTGGAATAAACTATACCAACAGGAGTGAAGCCACCCGACCAAAGTGTAAACACCCCATTTTTGACCGCTCGGCAGTTTACACTCCGTCCAGACTTGTAGTCAAGTCAATATGGATAGATTCCAATCGAAACCAACTCTCTAAGTCTAAATCTCGTCTATCCATCGCTTTGTGGGCCCACAAGACCCAAATAGAGGCAAAATGACTAAAATGCCTTAGGGGCATTGTCATTTCCAATTCCAATCCCTCTCTCAAGAAAGTTGATTCCTCGAGACGGTAAATTTACTCCAATCAGGCACGTCTTTCCGAAGACGATAAGACCCGTTTTCAATTCCAATCCCTCTCTCGAGATAGTTTATTCGTCGAGACGGTCTGGCACATTTTTCGAAAATCACTTCGAAACGTTAAGTCCCTTTAAACCTATCGACCGGGACGAGACCCCAAGTCCCCTAGATAGTAGAACTGTCCACCTTTGGCGCCTGCTAGCCCGCCCATGCAGAAATGTATGTTTAGGCATGTCTTCCGAGAAAGTTGACTTCTCAGGCACTAAGTCCCTTTAGTAGCTTCCCGAGATGAGGCAGTCTCAGGAATGATCGCAAACCGTTAGAGTAGCGAAAATACTCGCAAACAACACAATCGTCAGAGTAGCGGAAATACTCGCAAACAGGTCGATATAGAAAATTACTAACAAACCCCTGTATCACGCGACCGCCGTCAGCGTGGCGGAAACACTCAAAACCCAAGACAACACCGGTGCCTGCTAGGCCACTTTGGTGAAAAATGACCAAACTGCCCCTTGGGCCTCTTCTAACACGTTTCTTGAGACCACACCTGAGTCTTCAGAACGGTGAGTCCAACCTTCTGGGATTATTTTAAAAGCAATCCGGCATGATTAGGTGCCTTCTAGTCAGTTTCAGGCCAACTCCGAGACTTTCCGGTTAAGATGATCATTTTGCCCCTAGGCATCCGAACGCCTCGAAGACCACACCGGCTCTGGGTATCAAACTGGTAACCTCCCAAGAATTCTTCTTATAGCATTCCCAACCTTCTTCTATCTTTCTGGATCATTCTGAGTCAATTCCGACAAACCCGGTGAAAAATGATCGTTTTGTCCCTAGTGGTCGGTCGCCTTTTTCTAGCCACGCTGGCTCTGGGTATCAGACCGATAACCTCATGAGATTGCTTCTTATAGCATTTTCAACCTTCCTCTATCTTTCCGGATCATTCTGAGTCAATTTCGGCAAACCTGGTGCAAAATGACCGTTTTGCCCCTGGTCGCCGGTCGCCTATTTCTAGCCACGTTGGCCTGGGTATCAAACCGGTAACCTTGTGAGATTGCTTCTTATAGTACTCTCAACATTCTTCTATCTTTTCGGATCGTTCCAAGTCATTTCCGGCAAACCCGGTACGAAATGACCGTTTTGCCCTTGGTGGGCCGGTCACCTTTCCGACCACACTGGCTCTGGGTATCAAACCGGCAACCTTTGGGAACATTCTGAATTATGTTTTCCAAATCTTAAGTCTTCTTCCAGGACAGACCGAGTCCGTCCCGGCAGCTTCCCGATCCGATTGATCGTTTTGCCCCTAAAGGCCTCATCAACCCTTCCGACACATCCTATCCTCATTTTTCAAGTCAAATACCTTTAGGACACTACTCTAAGTGTTCCAGCCCTTTTTTCAGCCATCCGAGTCATTCTCGATCTCTCAAACTCCTTCCCGGACTTTTCGGAGTCACTCCTAGTGAAGCTAGGCTAAAAATTGCATGGTAGTTATTAGTATAGGCGCCCAAATCTAGTCAAAGATACATTGGTTGCCGACCTTAATAGTTTCCTAATTGGCTGGCGCCACTAGGAGTGGCGCCAGAAGCATTTTTGGCTTGGCGCCACTACAACAGGCGCTAGGTCTATCCCATCTCTATAAATACAGAGCCTCCTCCAGCGTGAAAGAAGTCCGCAAACTCAATCTAAAAACACCAATATTCGATATACAGAGCTCGTAGCATCTCTAAACCCTAGTCTCCTTAGGTGTTCCAAACCCTAGCCTCCATACACAAACCTTAGCCTCCTATACACTTATACACTTGGCTCCAACCCTCCTTTGAAGACTTGAAGAGCTGCAATCTGAAGTTTTGAAGATTGAAGACAACTCTTGAAGATTGAAGACGAAGATCAAGATGAAGACCAAAGAAAAGTAAGGTGCGCAAAGCAATGCAAAATAAAAAAGACACAAGGTAGGCTTTCTCTTTAAGTTTTTGCATTTCCCCCTCTCTCTTCTCTCTCCTAACCCACTTGGATTTTCTCTATTTTAATCCTCCGTCTCTTTCCCCCACTTTCTTTGCATGCTTGAAATAAGGGGACTCCAGGTCCATGTGTAGGGTTAGACTATTGGAGGGTCACCGTGTCGGGGGCTTTCCTTTAGGCTAATCGGAGACCACGTGGGTTCGGCCCCCTTGATTATGTGGTGAAGCCTTAACCTTGTATGTTCACGACCCCAAACTTGCATTGTGCATATCATGATCTTGCATCTTCCAAAAATTGTTTTGAAACTCATTTTCAAAGTTTGCATTAAATTTGTTTTCAAAATCACAATCCTTGAGTGATTCTAGCCTTTCCATGGCTAGGATTGCTTTAGGAAAGTGTTACATTTAAAAGTGACTTTCATGGTCCATATTTTCAAATCTTGTTATTTTCAAAACCACCATCCTAAAGTGGTTCTAACCCTCTTATGGTTAGAATTGCTTTAGGAAAGTGTGACATTTTTATACCTTCTAAAAACTCTATTTTCAAAAGTCTCTTTTTCAAAAAATCTCTATTCCAACATGCTTTCCAAAAACTCTCCTTTCCAAAGTTGTTTTCAAAAACTCCTTCCAAAAATCTATTTTTCAAAACTCCCTTTTTCAACTCTTTTCCAAAATACTATCCCCAAAATCCACTTTCTAAAAACGCTCCCTAAAAATCTTTCCAAAAACTCTCTCCAACAATCTTCTACCAAAAATCTTTCTAAAAACTCTTTTCCCAAAATCTTCCTTCTAGAAACTCTCCTCTAGGATTTTCCTTCTAAAGACCTTCGTTTCCAAAAACGCATTTTCCAAAAATCCCTTTTCTTGAAGCCCAAATCAAGCCCTAGAACTCACGATTAGGAAACCCTAATTTTTTTCTCAAAAATATGGTTTTCAAACTTGCCTTAAAACCTAGGTTTCCAAAACCCCCTGTTTTCTACATCAAAATTACATATTTTCAAAAACCTATTTTCTACGTCAAAACTATAGTCTTCCAAATCTAGGGTTTCTAAAATCTCCATTTCCAAATCCATGCCAAATCCAATCTTCCCTTTAGGACACCAAACCCAATCTCCCGTTTAGGAAATTAGATACAATCTTCCGTTTTTGGAAACAAAATCAAACACTTCTTCTTAGAAACAAAATCCAATCCCTTCCTAATCCAAATCTTTCCTAGTTCAAATCCTTCCTAAACTTCTACTTTCCTAAATCTTAAGTTTCCAAAACTTGAATATAAAAATCTTTCCTAAATTTTAAAACTCAACTTTCAAATCTTTCCTAACTCAACCCTTTCCTATCCTATTCCTTTCCAAACCCTAACTTTCCAAATCTAGGTTTTCTAATCTTTTCTAAATTCAAACCTTTCCAAATCTCAAGATTTTCTAAAACTCAAAGTCTAAAACTTTTTAACTCTTAAACTTTCTAAATTTCAAATCTTTCCAAATTCAAAGTTTTCTAAATTCAAAACTTTCTTAAGTTAAAACTTTCTAAACTTCCAAACTTTCTAAATTCTAAACTTTCTAAAACTTCAAATCTTTCCAAATCTAAAACATTCTAAACTCAAAACTTTCTTACTTTTGAAACTTCCCTATTTCAAAACATTCCAAATTCTAAACTTTCTAACTTCCCAAACTTCCTAATTTCAAAACCTTTCGTAAAATAAAAACTTTCCCAATTCGAACACCTTTCCTAAATTGAAACTTTCCAAAAATGAAACTTTCTTAAAATGAAACTTTCTTAATTCAAAACTTTCCTAAGTTGAAACTTTCCTAAGTTGAAGCTTTCCTAATTCAAAACTTTCCTAAAATGACACTTCCCTAATTTGAACCTTTCCTAATTCGAACTGTTCCTAAATTCAATCCAATCTTTTTCCAATCTTCAACGTCCAACATTTGAGTCCAATCTTTCTTAATCTTAAGTCCTTTCTAAATTCTCTCTTTACTAAGTCTAGGTTTCCTAAAATCAAGTTTTTCAAAGTCAAGTCTTTTCAAATCTTCCAATCAAAGTTCAATCTCTTAATCTTCCAATCCAATTTCCAAATCAATCTCTTTCTTCCAATCCTATCTTCTATTTTCAATCGGACTCTTGTCTGGCCTATGACTAACCTGATTCCTCCAAAAGAATACGTAGGCAACCCTCATGGGTGCGGTCTTCACATTTTTCAAATCTCAAATTCCACAACAATTTTCAAGTTTCTATTTTCACAAAATCCTTCCAAATCTCTAATCTATTTTCAAACTTCCAATTCTAAATTTCTACATCCAAATCTCTATTTTCAATTTCCAAAACCTTCTTTCCTAATTCAAACTTCTATCTCTTTCTTTTCAAATCAAATCAAATTCTTTTCAAATCTATTTTCAAATCAAGTCTCTTTTCTTGCACTTGCATATCATGCATCATGTTAGTTTCTTTTCAAACGTTGTTTTTCAATGTGGATAGGATTGAACTATAGTTAGTTGAAGACTCAGGGGTGAATCTAGGATAGATTGACATGTAGGTATTGAAAGGGCGGGTTAGGGTGATGGCTTAGTGAGTATTCCCTACACGTAACCAACCTCCGAACCTAGGATCACTATTTTCAAAGACCAAAAACGGAGCTATTTTTCAAAAAGGGCTAAATGTTTTCTAAAGGTTGCCAAACAACCTGTTTTCTTAAAAACCCTCTCTCGAGGTGGTATTTTCAAAACCTTTGTCCAAAAACCCTAAGTGTAGTTTTCAGATTATGCTTAGTTTTTAGGTGACCTAACTCACCTTAATCAAGTTAGGTGGCGACTTCAAATCTATTTTCAATTCAAACTTAGTCGCACTCATTCTTCTAGGAGGGTGAGTTCTAATGAGAGAGTACAACATTTTTTCCGCTTGTGTGTGTATTCCTCGGGTGCCAAAAATCTAGGCGCGATAGCTGGCGACTCTGTTGGGGACACTTAGAGAGTTAGGCCGTAGTCATATCCCTTTACCCTTCACCCATGTAGAGTCTTCAAATAACTTGGTTCAATCCTATTCACTTTAAATTTTCAAAACCAAATTTTCAAAATTGTTTTAAAAAAATATGCATTTATTCATATTGTCGTGTATTATGTTTGCCATCCACATACTAACTCGTGCATCATTGTTTTGTAGGTGCGCTTGTTGTTTAAATTTTATTAACTGCTATGCATGAATGTGATGAACAAGATGAATGGGAGTTGTTGGGCTCTTTCCTCCGCTTTTAAAAATCACACACACATTGCATGTGCACTTGCATTATGCATACCTGCATTATTACCCTAATGTGACATTCCTACTTAGAAAGGGGGAACGGTATATTGGTTATGGGCAAGATGCTGTGTCAGTTTCTTACCTACAGCCTCTTGATGGTTCTCCCGCTTGAATCACCAACCGATCATGGCTCCACCTCGGGGAGTGGGCCTAGGTTTGAAGATCCTGGGACCGAGCCTTTTTAGGATGCATTAGTCAACCCTTAACCTCATACTCATATAGACATCATGCATAGCCGAACCTCTGCCGGATTTAAGACACGAGCATCGTTTTCAAAACTACGGAGGAAAGGGCGACTGCTCTTACTTTCACTTATACCTGTCTATTCCTACTATTATACTGATTATATTCATACTGTTATAATGCATGTCTAACTGCTCATGCATGCACATTTACCTTGCTATTGCATTCTCTCTCCTTATACTCTTTGCATATCCATGTTCATGCATTCCATATTCCATGTCAAGACAAGAGTTCCAAGTAACTCAAGTCACTGCATTCTCATACATATGATCAACCCATTGTGAGTGACACCAAGGTCACTCTCCCTTGCATTAAACCTACCCCAACCCTAAGGGTTCCCGCGTAACCCTAAGAACTCATTGCATGTATCTCAATTCATTCCATAAGAGGGACCCCAATCCTTCTATGCTCACGGAGATAGGATTGCCAAGAAGATAAGGGACAATCGATCAACAAAGTCTCTCAATGACCTCCTTGACATCAAATCCAATAAAGGAAAATCCGAAGACTCAAGAGTAGTTTAGGTTTTCCCTTTGTAAAACTAGATAGGTGGAAGTCCAAAGGAAAGTGTTCCCCCTTCCCCCTGTTAAAATGTATCTAAACTCTTTTGTATCTTAAACCCAAAATTCAATGTACTGTTTTTACTTTTATGAATGAATGCATAGATGGCTGAAGGTTCTCACTTGGTGGTAAGGTATCTGCATACAGGGGCAAATCTCCTATCTCCAAAAGTGAGCCTATTCATCATGTTTAGTCTCCCTCCTAAGTAGGGGCACCCCTAGGACATACATTGCATAGAAATATTCAAATCAAGGCACTAACTTCTCTTTTGTTTCTTGTCTTCTGTCTTCCCCTCCTCATCTCCAAATACCAAAAGAATTGAAGGCAAAAGCAAGACAAGAAGGGGGTTTTCTAAATCACTCACTTATTATCATCATATTGCTTGCACATTCACTTCTTTTATGCTCATGCACCCATATCTATTGCAAGACAAGAGTTCCAAGAAACTTAAGTCATTTCATTCTCATGCATCTAATCAACCGTAGAGAGAAAGGAGAAGTCCGATCTCATGTTAATCGAACCTACCAAAATTCCTATGGGTTCTTAAACCCTAAGGATTCATGGCATGCATAGAACTATGTCTCAAGAGGGGCCCAAATCCCTCTTTGTCCATGGAGGCAGGATTGCCCCAAATAGAGAATCATTAACCGGCCCACGCCGAAGAGGTATTGTATTGCACAATAGGGGCAATACCCACCTCCAAAACGAACTTAGCATCATTCCTAGATTCCCTCAAAGAAGGGACCTCCATAGGACATGCATCACCTAAAACCTCCAACTCCACATGCTGACTGCATTATGTTTTTCTTTTTCTTTTTGTAAGTCAGAGAGCACGACTAAATTCATGGAATCCCTTTAGCACCTCACCACATTCAAACTCATGGGAGGATAAGCCTGGTTGTTAGAAGATGCCGAACCTACATCAAGGAGCAAGAAGAACTAACCATCCATCTGCAAGACGTTACCTCCCTGCCCTGCCACGACAATCACCGTCAATGCAGAAAAGGGCTTCATTGTTTGCAAAGTTCTGTCAGACATGTACATTACTGCAAAAGAATCTCCTAACTTCCGAATGCATGCTAAACACCGCAAGAGATCTGTCAATCCACCCTCCATCGTTTGGTGATACACCCGAAGAATGAAATGCCAAAGAAGCTGACAGTTTCAAAACCCTGTCAGGGGTTCTCATCAAGAGATCCACAAAAAAAAGGGAGATTTTCATAAAATTCATCTATTTTCTTCTCGTCTTTCTATTTCTCACATATCCTCTTTAAATAAACATTGCATGCCATGTAATCATGTTTTTAAATAAAAATAGGTAGTTCCCAATTTATCCTCTTTGTTTCATACTCTTATAGACGATTGTCGCATTTAAGGATTCTTCCCCATTTGATAAATGACTCGACTTGAAGGATGGGATAGCATGGGCAATCCATTCAATGGGGGGTTAAAACCTTAGAGAGACAAAGAGAGATTGAGAGATAGTAAGGAGATAGTGTGAAGTTTATTGAAGAGGCAACACTTACGTGATATTCTAGCTAAGCGATGGACAGCCGAGTACTCAAAATGATGAGGAGCCATTGTTCTATCTATCCTAGATAAACAGTATCCTTTGCTTAGCCCACTAGAGCGGTTTGTGATCTATTTTCAGATATCCCCAAACCAATAACCATCCCCCACACTGGGGTAAGCACAGAGTAGTTGATTTGATAGAATATGTAGGGGTTCACTAGCCGAAACAAATCATCCCTAGGAATATTGTCTAAGTTTTGTACAAAGGCTTTATGGACTAAGCAATTCAATTTGAAATGATTAGAGGCCATCAATTCTACTACTATACACAAAAATATTCCCTTTTCTTAATCCGCTAGTGCCTCACAGGAAGTGAAAGATTTTTTGTCAACCCCGATCCGAAACCATCCCCCCACACTGGGGCAGACAGGCAGCAAAAGATGTGGCAGAGAATGTCATCGACCATCAAGCTAAAGTAACGTGAAGGCTCTATGGATCAAGCAATCTTATTCAAAATGAAGAGAGGCCCTCATTTCATTTCCCATATAGTTAAAAGCAACCCTTGTCAAACCTGTTGAGCCCGTTACCTTTTTCTCTTGAAAAAAAAAAGGCCAACCTAGGGATCACCGTCCACAATGGGTTAAATTGAAAGTAAAGGATCTGAGAGAAAGAAGTTGTAGAAATGCTTGTCTTGTCAAAGGCAACAAGGAAGGAAAGAAAAAAAAAGAAGCATATCAGTGGAAAGACCAGAAAAGAATCATGTTGTGCTATCTTTGAAAAGCATATAAAGCCGGAAGTCAAAAAAAAAAAAAATGAAAGGGCAACTCCGTTAGAAGGTCAAAGATCAAACTACAAGAAAGCTGAACTACGTGAAGAATATATAGTTATTCAAAGGTGATCCTAGGTAACAAAGAAGCCCGGAAGAAGTAATAGGTTTGAGCCTTTACCCTTTCTTGTAAAAACCTAGAACCGTGGCCTACATTACGACCCTGTTAAAGTCCTCACCGATTGAAAAGGATTGCTTGATTTAAATGAGCCAGACGTGTTGCTGAAACTAAAGGAGGATATTAGGGGACGAAACCCCGCTGGAAGACTGACTAAGAATGGTGAGGATCTAAACTCTATTATAAACAACATCAAATTTGAGCTTGCTCGTCCTTTTCATTCATAAACCCTTTAACCTAGCCTACGTTACGGTCCAAATTAAAGTCCTCTCTGATCAAAGAAAATTGCTTAGTCTAAATAAGCCTGAATAATACCAAGATAACTAGGCTGAGAAAGGAAAACTGGAAGGGAATGCAAGGGGCAATCTCATGCTCCAAGGTGTGCTCAAATGGTTTTGGTTTAAACAACCCACCAAAAGAAGATCTTTCAGCCTAAATATCCCTTCGTTTCTTACAACCTCTAAACCTAGTCTACATTACGGTCCTAAAAGAAGTTTTCTTGGATTGAGAGCTTAGCTGTTTATTGCTCTGCAAAGGATATGCGAGTTGTCGCTCGAGCCATGGTGGCATTTTGGAGATCTGAGAGAGAAAAACAAGTGAGATCAGAAAAATCCCAAACAGCAACCCTATAAAAAGTAGGGATAGGATAGCAAACCAAAAGGTCAAGATCCCTAGAGAATAGTCCAAATGCTATCACACCCCGATATGAATGAGAAAAAATTGAATAGGGTAGAATCCTGGAAAGGAAACAAAATCTTTAGAGTATGGGCCCTGGGGCAATCCTGGGGCATTCTTTGTAAATAGCTTATATACATGTAGTACTGATGCATCCATGACATGCATAACTTGTACATCCATTTAGATTCCTGTGAAGTTTGTACTTATTCATGTATTTAACTGCATTCCTGTATGAACCTGTTTATTTGTAAGAAAGTAGGTCATGCATTTAATTCAATTCTCACATAAATATGTGCATTTATCACAAAAAATGGGGGACATTGCATTTAATTCTATTCCTGTATGTGCATTGTCCAAAAATATAACATGCATTCATTTCCACTTCTGTGTGAACCTGTGCATTCATAAAAAAGTAGGATATGCATTCGATTCAATTCTTGTAAAAACATGTGCATTCATAAAAAATAGATCATGCATTTAATCCCATGTGCAATCATCATAAAAAATAAAAAAATGATGCCCTTTACGAGGGCATTTTTAAAATTGTTTTTATACAAAACTAACTCTATGTCTTTTCTTCTCTCTCAAATAAGAAACAGGGAACAAGGTAAAACGCAAAAAGGAGCTAAAGCCACCACATAGACATCTACAACACCGTTACACACTTCAGAAAGCTTAGATTTCCATGACCGACAGGAAACAGAGAATGGGGCAGTGACCCACCCTCAACCTCCCTAATTGAATGACTTCAAGCTCGGGATACCATGTATGCTGGAACAAAGGAGTAACAAACAAATGCCTAATCGCCCAGAGTTGGAAGAGAGTAGCGCATCCCCGTAAATGAGCGTTAATGGTCTATTGGAATCTCGTAAGACTCACGAAGGTCTCCCCTACAATCATGGGAGCATAGGAACGCCCCTTACAGATTAAGGCCAGCAGTGCACATAGTCGACAGTCCACTAAATCATCTTCTCATGGGAACACCAAGTAGTTCAGCAGAAGCAAGGCCAAAGCAACCATACGAGAAACAACCCAATCGTGGGAAGTGTGCCACTCACTTGAATGAACTTGCATACCCGTGGGAAACTCAAAACAGGAAAAGAGGAACTCTGCTGGGACGTAAGGAAACTGGGGCAAAGAAGAAGATAAAAGAACTGTGCATCTGAGTCTGAGCTGGGACGAAACCACTATAATACAACCATCCGAAAAAAGGGGTCCCACAATATTGGCAGAAACATATTGGAAACCAAGAAGAAACCCATACTCGTGAGGAGTATGGGTAAGCTCGCACACTCCAAAGTGGAAAAGAGACAAGTCAAGCTGCTAGAAGGGAATCACCGCCTCCATGAGCCCGGGAATAAGCTGCACTGATAGAAGTGAAGCCACACAACCAAAGGACCGGCGAAAGATATCCTGCTCATCCAGAGGGTAACTACCGTGCCAAGCTCTCAGTCGACTCAAAACTGCATCTGTCATCCTGAAAAGGTAAGCCAAGGTAAGAAGTCTTAATATACCGGGCATACATTTAAAATAATAGTGAAATAAAATCAACAGCTAACATAAAAAAAAAAAAAAAAAAAACAAAATAAGTTTCAAATGACAAGTCAAAACAAAATTTCTACACATTTTTCAAATCTCAAAGATTTTCTATCTTGTTCCTTCAAAAAGATTTTATTTCCAAACCTTAACCAACTCTTTCCCTAATTTCTAAAATTTCGGCAGAGTTTTGTTTAAAATTGGTCCATACAACACCCATGACGTCAACACAAAACATAAAATGTGCACTTCACATTGTCACAATCACATAACATCAGCACCCGTGCACACTTTTAAATTTTTTAAAACACATGTTTTATTTTTTCAATAAATCAATGGTTTTCAAAAATGCCTTAAAATTCTTCAAAATCATTTCAAATGTTTTTCAAAAATATTCCTACATTTTTCAAATTTTAAACTCTAAGGAATTTCATCAATTTCATGAGTTTTCTCATTTTCCTAAATTCATTAAGTATTTTCCTATTTTTCAAACAATCAAAAATTCACCAAGTTTTCAAAAAATCACAAAACTTCATATGGTTGATAAACACATTTTTCTAAGGCACATGGCATAAAAATCTAACCAAAAAACCCAATGCCCAAGCCTGTAGGAACAAATCCCCTATTCTTGTAGAAAACCCCCTTCACATACTCACATATAATCACTCAAATTCAATCATACAAGCAGCAAAATGCAAAAATAATATCATCATCATGTTCAAAACATATCAAAAGATCAATTTTCACTATTCACATGATTCAAATGAAATTTTACACATCAAAATTAACAAAAATTCGAAAACTCACTTTTTGGAAGTTCTCCGGTGAAATCTTCTCTTCCGGCGACTTTTCCGGTGACGTGGCCTGCTTTCGGCAATCACCCACGATCCCCAAGAGGTGCTTCTTCAAGGTTTAAGTTGACTTCCCCACAAATACTCTCAATCTTTCACAAACTCTTCAAAATACCACAGCTATTCGAACCAGAATTTTTCTGGTTTTGTTTCCAAGCCTAGAGCCACTAGCAGAGGCGCCAAGCATTTTCTACCAAAGGCGCCACTCCTAGTGGTGCCAGTGTCTAATTCTGGGCAGCTTTGCCCCCTTTCCCGCCAAATCTCATTTGCGAAGGCCTTTTTTGGCCCGCTATCCATTTTCGACCCCTGTTGTCGAAAAATTCCTAATGTCCGTGCTTCCGACTGCCTCGTGGTCAATATGGAACTCTTACTTTTATCGTTTTCTGTCTTTGACAAGCAAAGACATAAAAAGAGGGCCAGCTGTAAGCACACCATTTTTGACCACTCGGCAGTCTACACTTTGTCTAGACTTGTACTCAAGTCAATATGGACGGATTCCAATCGAAACTAACTCACTAAGTCTAAATCCTGTCTGTCTATCGCTTTGTGGGCCCACCAGGCCCAAATAGAGGCAAAATGACCAAAATGCTCTTAGGAGCATTATCCTTTCCAATTCCAATCCCTCTCTCGAGACAGTTGATTCCTCGAGACGATAAATTTACTCCAATCAGACACGTCTTTCCGAAGATGATAAGACCCATTTCCAATTCCAATCCCTCTCTCGAGACAGTTTATTCCTCGAGACGGTCCGGCACGTTTTTGAAAAATCTCTTCGAAACGGTAAGTCCCTTTAAACCTGTCGACTGAGACGAGACCCCAAGTCCCCTAGATGGTAGAACGGTCCACCTTTGGCCCCTGCTAGCCCGCCAATATAGAAATGTTCGTTTAGGCACGCCTTCCAAGAAAGTTGACTTCTCAGGCACTAAGTCCCTTTAACAAATTCCCGAGATCAGGCAGTCTCGGGAATGATCGCGAACCATCAAAGTAGCAGAAATACTCGCAAACATTACAATCGTCAGAGTAACGGAAATACTCACAAATAGGTCGATATAGAGAATTTCCAACAAACCCCTGTATCATGCGACCACCGTCAGAGTGGTGGAAACACTCAAAACCCAGGTCAACACCGGTGTCTGCTAGCCCACTTCGGTGAAAAATGACCAAACTGCCCCTTGGGCCTCGTCCAACACATTTCTCAAGACCACACCTGAGTCTTCAGAACGGTGAGTCCAACCTTCTGGGATTGTTTTAAAAGCAATCCGACATGATTAGGTGCCTTCTAGTTAGTTTCGGGCCAACTCCAAGACTTTTCGGTCAAGATGACCATTTTGCCCCTAGGCATCCGAACGCCCCGGGGACCACACCGGCTCTGGGTATCAAACAGGTAACCTCTCAAGAATGCTTCTTATAGTATTCTTAGCCTTCCTCTATCTTTCCGGATCATTCTGAGTTAATTTCGGCAAACCCGATGCAAAATGACAGTTTTGTCCCTAGTGGCCAGTCGCCTTTTTCTAGCCACGCTGGCTCTGGGTATCAAACTGATAACCTCCAGAGATTGCTTCTTATAGTATTCTCAACATTCCTCTATCTTTTCGGATAATTCTGAGTCAGTTCTGGCAAACCCAGTACGAAATGACCGTTTTGCCCTTGGTGGGCCGGTCACCTTTCCGACCACACCGGCTCTAGGAATCAAACCAGAAACCTTTAGGAACATTCTAAATAATGTTTCTAAATCTTAAGTCTTCTTTCAGGAGAGTCTGAGTCCGTTCCAGTAGCTTCCCGATCCGATTGACCGTTTTGCCCCTAAAGGCCCGGTCAACCCTTCCAACACATCCTATCCTCGTTTTACAAGTCAAATACCTCCAGGACACTATTCTAAGTGTTCCTACCCTTTTTTTGGCCTTCCGAGTCATTCCCAGTCTCTCAAACTTCTTCCTGGACTTTTTGGAGTCACTCCTAGTGAAGCTAGGCTAAAAATTGCATGGTAATCACTAGTACAGGCGCCCAAATCTAGTCAAAGATACGTTGCTTGCCGACCTTAATAGTTTCCTAATTGGCTGGCACCACTAGGAGTGGCGCCAAGCCAATATTTGGCATGGAGCTATTCCTAGTGGTGCTAGAAGTATTTTTGGCCTAGCGCCACTTCAATAGGCGCTAGGTCTATCCCATCTCTATAAATACAAAGCCTCCTCTAGCGTGAAAGAGGTCTGCAAACTCAATCTAAAAACACCAATATTCGATATACAGAGCTCGTAGCATATCTAAACCCTAGTCTCCTTAGGTTTTCCAAACCCTAGCCTCTATACACAAACCCTAGCCTCCTATACACTTATACACTAGCCTCTAACCCTCCTTTAAAGACTTGAAGAGCTGCAATATGAAGTTTTGAATATTGAAGGCAACTCTTGAAGATTGAAGACGAAGATCAAGACGAAGACCAAAGAAAAGTAAGGCGCGCAAAGCAATGCAAAATAAAAAAGACACAAGGTAGGCTTTCTCTTTAAGTTTCTGCATTTCCCCCTCTCTCTTCTCTCTCCTAACCCACTTAGATTTTCTCTATTTTAATCCCCCATCTCTTTCCCCCCTTTTCTTTGCATGCTTGAAATGAGGGGACTCCAGGTCCATGTGTAGGGTTAGACTATTGGAGGGTCACCATGTCGGGGGCTTTCCTTTAGGCTAATCAGAGACCACGTGGGTTCGGCCCCCTTGATTATTTGGTGAAGCCTTAACCTTGTATGTTCACTTCCCCAAACTTGCATTGTACATATCATGATCTTGCATCTTCCAAAAATTGTTTTAAAACTCATTTTCAAAGTTTGCATTAAACTTGTTTTCAAAATTGTATCAAAATCTTCTTTTTCAAAACTTGTTTTCAAAATCACAATCCTAGAGTGATTCTAGCCTTTCCATGGCTAGGAATGCTTTAGGAAAGTGTTGCATTTAAAAGTGACTTTCATGGTCCATATTTTCAAATCTTGTTATTTTCAAAACCACTACCCTAAAGTGGTTCTAGCCCTCTTATGGTTAAAATTACTTTAGGAAAGTATGACATTTTTATACTTTCTAAAAACTCTCTCTTCAAAAGTCTCTTTTCCTAAAAATCTCTATTCCAAAGTTGATTTCAAAAATTCCTTCCAAAAATCTATTTTTCAAAACTTCCTTTTTCAACCCCTTTACAAAATACTCTTCCCAAAATCCACTTTCTAAAAACGCTCCCTAAAAATCTTTGTAAAAACTCTCTTCCCAAAATCTTCCTTCTAGAAACTCTCCTCTAGGATTTTCCTTCTAAAGACCTTCGTTTCAAAAAACGCACTTTACAAAAATCCTTTTTCTTGATGCTCAAATCAAGCCCTAGAACTCACGATTAGGAAACCCTAATTTTCTTCCCAAAAACATGATTTTCAAACTTGCCTTAAAACCTAGGTTTCCAAAACCCCCTGTTTTCTACATCAAAATTACATATTTTTAAAAACCTATTTTCTACGTCAAAACTATAGTCTTCCAAATCGAGGGTTTCTAAAACCTCCCTTTCCAAATCCATGCCAAATTCAATCTTCCCTTTAGGACACCAAACCCAATCTCCCATTTAGGAAATTAAATACAATCTTCCGTTTTTGGAAACAAAATCAAACACTTCTTCTTAGAAACAAAATCCAATCCCTTCCTAATTCAAATCTTTCCTAGTTCAAATCCTTCCTAATCTTCTACTTTCCTAAATCTTAAGTTTCCAAAACTTGAACATAAAAATCTTTCCTAAATTTTAAAACTCTACTTTCAAATCTTTCCTAACTCAACCCTGTAAGCACCCCATTTTTGACCGCTCGGCAGTCTACACTCCGTCCAGACTTGTTTTCAAGTCATTGTGGTCATATTTCAATCAAAACCATTTCTCTAGGTCCAAATTCCGTCTTTCCATCGCTTCGCGGGCTTGTCAGGCCCAAATAGAGGCAAAATGACCAAAATGCCCTTAGGGGCATTGTCCTTTCTTTTTCCAATCCCAATCCCTCTCTCGAGACAGTTTATTTCTCGAGATGGTCCGAGTAGCAAAACTACTCACAGAATCGTTAGAGTAACGGAAATACTCACAGAACCGTTAGAGTGGCGGAAACACTCACAAAACCGTTAGAGTAGCGGAAGTACTCACAAAACCGTTAGAGTGGCGGAAACACTCACAATCCAGGCACGCCTCTTCAGAGACGGTAAGACCCCTTTCCAATCCCACTCTCGAGACAGTTTATTCCTCAAGACGGTTCCAATCCAGGCACGTCTCCTTAGAGACGGTGAGACCCCTTTCCAATCCCACTCTCAAAACAGTTTATTCCTCGAGACGGTTCCAAGCCAGGCACGTCTCCTTGGAGACGGTAAGACCCCTTTCCAATCCCACTCTCGAGACAGTTTATTCCTCGAGACGGTCCGAGTAACAAAACTACTCACAAAACCGTTAAAGTAGCGGAAATACTCAACCGTTAGAATAGCGGAAATACTCAACCCCGTCCGAGTAGCGAAAATACTCACACCGTTAGAGTGGCAGAAACACTCAAAACCTAGGTCAATACCCGTGTCTGTTAGCTCACTTCGGTGAAAAATGACCAGACTACCCTTGGGACCTTTTCCGAGACTCTCCAGTCAAGATGACCATTTTGCCCCTAAGCATCTGAATGCCCCGGGAACCACACCGGCTCTGGGTATCAAACCGGTAACCTCCTGAGACTACTTTTTATAGTGTTCTCAACCTTCCTTTACCTTTCCGGATCATTCCAAGTCAGTTCCGGCCAACCCGATACAAAATGACCGTTTTGCCCCTAGAGGGCCGATCTCCTTCTTCGACCACACCGGCTCTGGGTATCAAACTGGTAATGTCCCGAGAATACTTTTTATAGTATTCTCGACCTTCCTTTACCTTTCCAGACCATTCCGAGTCAGTTCTGGCAAACCCAGTACAAAATGACCGTTTTGCCCCTAGTGGGCCGGTCTCCTTTTCCGACCACGCCGGCTCTGGGAATCAAACCGGCAACCTCCGGGAACATTCTGAATAATGTTTTCAGATCCCAAGTCTTCTTCCAGGACAATCCGAGCCTGTCCCGGCAGTTTCCTGGTCCGATTGACCGTTTTGCCCTTAAAGGCCCGGTCAACATTTCCGACTCACCTTATCTTCATTTTTCAAGTCAAATACCTCCAGGACACTATTTTGAGTGTTCCTGCTCCTTTCCGGCCTTCCAGGTCATTTCCGGCTCCTTCAAATCATTCCCGGGCTTTCCAGAGTCACTCCTAGTAAAGCCAGGCTAAAAATGGCATGGTAGTCACTAGTACAGGCGCCCAAATCTAGTCAAAGATACGTTGCTTGCCGACCTTAAATCTTTCCTAATTGGCTGGCACCACTAGTAGTGGCCCCAAGCCAAAAAATGGCCTGGCGCCACTAGTAGTGGCCCCAAGCCAAAAAATGGCCTAGCGCCACTCCTAGTGGCGCCAGTGTAAAGTTTGCCCTGGCGCCACTGCAACAGGCGCCAGGTTTGTCCTCCTTCTATAAATACAGAGCCTCATTCAACGTGAAAAGGGTTTGCAAACTTAACCTAAAAATCCTATATTTCGATATACAGAGCTCGGGCACCTCCAAAACCCTAGCCTCCCTAGGTTTTCCCAAACCCTAGCCACCATACACAAACCCTAGCCTCCTATCCACTCATACACACCCCCATACACTCATACACTAGCCTTTAACCATCCTTTGAAGACTTGAAGAGCTGCCATCCAAAGCTTGAAGACAAGTTTTGAAGACTGAAGGTGAAGATCAAGACAAAGACCGAAGACCGAAGACAGCGCAGCGCGCAAAATAAAGAAGACATACGGTAGGTTTTCTCTTTAATTTTCTGCACTTTCCCCCCTCTCTCTTCTCTCTCCAACCCACTTGGGTTTTCTCTATTTTAATCCCCCATCTCTTTCCCCCCCCCCCTTTCTTTGCATGCTTGAAACAAGGGGATTCCCGGTCCATGCGTAGGATTGGGCTATTGGAGAGTCACCGTGTCGGGGGCTTTCTTCCAGCCTAACCAAAGACCATGTGGGTCTGGCCCCCTTAATTATGTGGTGAAGCCTTAGCCTTGTATGTTCACGACCCCAAATTGCATTGTGCATATCATAGTCTTGCATCTTCCAAAAACCGTTTTCAAAGTTGTTTTTCAAAACGTTTTCAAACTTGTTTTCAAAATTGCATCAAAATCTCTTTTTTAAAAACTTGTTTTCAAAACCACAATTCTAGAGTGATTCTAGCCTTTCCATGGCTAGGGTTGCTTTAGGAAAGTGTTACATTAAAAGTGACATTTTTGGTCTATATTTTCAAACCTTATTGTTTTCAAAACCACTTCCTTAAAGTGGTTCTAGCCTTCTTATGGCTAGAATCGCTTTAGGAAAGTGAGACGTTTTCATACTTTCTAAAACTCTCTCTTCAAAAATCTCTTTCTAAAATCTCTTTTTCATCTCCTCTCCAAAATCTTTTCCTCAAAATTGACTTTTTAAAAACACTCCCTAGATTCACCTTCCTAAAAACTCTCTTCAAAAACCTTTCTAAAAAACTCTCTTTCTAAAATCTTCCTTCTAGAAATTTCCTCTATAGGATTTCCTTCCAAAATCTATGTTTCCAAAAACACACTTTTCAAAAATTCCCTCTTTCTTAAAATCTTTCCAAAAACTCTCTTTCCAAATTCGCTTTCTAAAAACTCCTCCCTAGGATTTCCTTTCTAGAAAATTTTCGTTTCTAAAAATGCGCTTTCCAAAAACTCTTTTCTTAGAGCCCAAGTCAAGCCCTAGAACTCACAATTAGGAAACCCTAATTTTCTTCCCAAAAACATGGTTTTTCAAACTTTGCCCCAAACCTAGGTTTCCAAAACCTCTTGTTTTCACATCCAAACTATACATGTTTCCAAAACCTATTTTCTACGCCTAAACTATAGTTTTTCAAATCTAGGGTTTCTAGAATCTCCCTTTCCAAATCCTTACCCAAATCCTATCTTCCCTTTAGGAAACCAAATCAAATCTCCTCGTTTAGGAAACTAGATCCCGTCTTCCGTTTTTGGAAACAAAATCCAACCTTTCTCTTTTAGAGACCAAATCCAATCCCTTCCTGATCCAAACCTTTCTTAATTCAATTCCTTCCTAAACCATAAGTTTCCTAAACTTAAACTTTAAATCTTTCCTTAAATTTCAAAATCCAACTCTTTCTTAATTCAAATCCTTCCTAAATTTCTACTTTCCTAAATCTTAAGTTTTCAAAACTTGAATATAAGAATCTTTCCTAAGTTTTAAAACTCAACTTTCAAATCTTTCCTAATTCAACCATTTCCTAATTTAACCCCCCTTTCCAAATCTTAACTTTCCAAATTCAAGTTTTCAAACTCTTCCTAAATTCAAACCTTTCCTAATTTCAAGATTTCCTAAAACCCTAAAACTTTCTAAATCTTAAACTTTCTAAATTTCAAATCTTTCTAAATTCTAAACTTTCCAAAACTTCAAAATCTTTTCAAATCTAGAGCTTTTCTAAATTCAAAACTTTCTAAATTCAAGATTTTCTTAAGTTGAAACTTTCTTAATTCAAACATTTCCTAAAAGGAAACTTTCCACTTTTCAAAACTTCCCTAATTCAAAAACTTTCCGAAAATGAAAACTCTCCTTTTTCAAACCTTTCTCAAAACAAAACTTTCTTATTTTCAAAACTTCCTTGTTTTCAAAACTTTCCAAATTCAAAACTTCCTCTTTCACACATTCCAAAATTCAAAACTTTCTTAATTTGAAACTTTCCAAATTCTAAACCTTTCTCAAACTAAACTTTTCTTAATTCAAAACATTTCCTAATTCAATACTTTCCAATTTCAAAACTTTCCTAAACCTAAAACTTTCCTAATTCAAAACTTTCCTAATCTCAAAACTTTTAAAAAATGAAACTTTCCTAATTCGAAACTTTCCTAATTTGAACATTTCCTAAAATCCAATCTTTCCAAATCTTCCAAGTCCAACGTTCGAGTCAAGTCTTTCTTAATCTCAAGTCTTTCCTAGGTTTCCTACCTTTCCGAAGTCTAGGTTTCCTAAACCTCCATCTTTCCAAAACCAAGTCTTTCCAAAGCAAGTCCAATCTTCTCAATTTCAATTTCCAATCTGCTTTTTCTAATCTCAAATCAAATCCAATTTTCAATTCAATTTCTTTCTTCCAATCCAATCTCTCTCTTCAAATCAATCTATTTTCAATCGGACTCTTGTCCGAGCCACGACTAACCTGATTCCCCCAAAGGGATACGTAGACAAGCTTCATAGGTGCGGTCACAATACTTTTCAAACTTTCAATTCCACCCTCATGGGTGCGGTCTCCACATTTTTCAAATCTCAAATTTTAATTAATTTTCAAACTTCCAATTTCAAATTTCTATTTTCAAATTTTCAAACCTTCCAATTTCAATTCCATCTTTTCAAATCTATTTTCAAATCTAATCAATCTCTTTTTAAATCTATTTTTCAATTCTCTTAACTTGCACTTGCATACCATGCATCATGTTAGTTTTCAAGCATTGTTTTTCAAAGTAGATAGGATTGAACTATAGTTAGTCGAAGACTCTCATAGGTGAATCTAGGGTAGATTGACATATAGGTACCGAAAGGGCGGGGTAGGGTGATAGCTTAGTGCGTCTTCTCTACACGTAACCAACCTCCGAACCTAGAATCACTGATTTCAAAGACCAAACAGAGTTATTTTTCAAAAAGGGCTAAATGTTTTCCAAAAGGTTGCCAAACAACCTGTTTTCCTAAAAAATCCTCTCTTGAGGAGATATTTTCAAAAATTGTTTTCCAAAACCCTATGTGTAGTCTTCGGATTATTCTTAGTTTTTTTTTAGGTGAGCTAACTCACCTTAATCAAGTTAGGTGGCGACTCCAAATCTTTTTCAAAAGCCCTTTATTCAAACCAATTTTTCAATTCAAACCTAGTCGCACTCATTCTTCTAGGAGGGTGAGTTCTAACGAGAGAGTACAACATTTTTCCCGCTTGGGTGAGTATTCCTCGAGTGCGAAAAATCTGGGCGCGACAAACCCTTTCCTATCCTATCCCTTTCCAACCCTTAACTTTCCAAATCTAGGTTTTCCAATCTTTCCTAAATTCAAACCTTTCCAAATCTCAAGATTTTATAAAACTCAAAGTCTAAAACTTTTTAACTCTTAAACTTCCTAAATTTCAAATCTTTCCAAATTCAAAGTTTTCTAAATTCAAAACTTTCTTAAGTTAAAACTTTCTAAACTTCCAAACTTTTTAAAACTTTAAATCTTTCCAAATTTAAAACATTCTAAACTCAAAACTTTCTTACTTTCGAAACTTCCCTATTTCAAAACATTCCAAATTCTAAACTTTCTAACTTCCCAAACTTCCTAATTTCAAAACCTTTCCTGAAATGAAAACTTTCCCAATTCGAACACCTTTCCTAAATTGAAATTTCCTAAAACGAAACTTTCTAAAAATAAAACTTTCTTAACATGAAACTTTCTTAATTCAAAACTTTCCTAAATTCAAACTTTCCTAAGTTGAAGCTTTTCTAATTCAAAACTTTCCTAAAACCAAAACTTTTCTAAAATGACACTTCCCTAATTTGAACCTTTCCTAATTCGAACTTTTCCTAAATTCAATCCAATCTTTTTCCAATCTTTAACGTCCAACATTTGAGTCCAATCTTTCTCAATCTCAACTCTTTTCTAAATTCTCTCTTTCCTAAGTCTAGGTTTCCTAAAACCAAGTTTTCCAAAGTCAAGTCTTTTCAAATCTTCCAATCCAATTTCCAAATCAATCTCTTTCTTCCAATCCTATCTTCTATTTTTAATCGGACTCTTGTCCGAACTACGACTGACCTGATTCCTCCAAAAGGATACGTAGGCAACCCTCATGGGTACAGTCTTCAAAATTTTCAAATCTCAAATTCCACAATATTTTTCAAGTTTCTATTTTCACAAAATTTTTCCAAATCTCTAATCTATTTTCAAACTTCTAATTCCAAATTTCTACTTCCAAATCTCTATTTTCAATTTCCAAAACCTTCTTTCCAAATTCAAACTTCTATCTCTTTCTTTTCAAATCAAATCAAATTCTTTTCAAATCTATTTCCAAATCAAGTCTCTTTTCTTGCACTTGCATATCATGCATCATGTTAGTTTCTTTTCAAATGTTGTTTTTCAAAGTGGATATGATTGAACTATAGTTAGTTGAAGACTCTCATAGGTGAATCTAGGGTAGATTGACATGTAGGTAACAAAAGGGCGGGGTAGGGTGATGGCTTAGTGCGTCTTCCTTACACGTAACCAACCTTCGAACCTAGGATCACTGTTTTCAAATACCAAAAACGGAGCTATTTTCAAAAAGGGCTAAATGTTTTCTAAAGGTTCCCAAACAACCTATTTTCTTAAAAACCCTCTCTTGAGGTAGTATTTTCAAAAACCTTTTTCCAAAAACCCTAAGTGTAGTTTTTGGATTATGCTTAGTTTTTAAGTAACCTAACTCACCTTAATCAAGTTAGGTGGCGACTCCAAATCTTTTCTAAAAGCCCTTTATTCAAATCTATTTTCAATTCAAACTTAGTCGCACTCATTCTTCTAGGAGGGTGAGTTTTAACGAGAGAGTACACCATTTTTCTCACTTGTGTGTGTATTCCTCGAGTGTGAAAAATCTGGGCGCAACACAAAGGACCGATGAAAGATATCCCGCTCATTTGGGAGATAGTTGGCATGCTAAGCTCTTAGCCGACTCAAAATTGTGTCTGCCATCCTGAAGATCAAAGGTAAGAATATCGACATATGGTAAGTATAGCTCAAAAAGTTAAAAGAGATAAAAAGAAGGAAAGAAAAAAAAGGAAAAATGAAAAAGATTTCAAATGATAAGTCAAAATGAATTTCCTATACATTTTGATTTTAAATGGTCGAGTTTTAAGTCAAAATGAATTTTCTACACATTTTATCTTCAAAGGTCAAGTTTTAAGTCAAAATAAATTTTCTATATGTTTTGTTTTCAAAAAATGTCATGTTTCGAGTAGAAAATAGTTTTCTATACTTTTTGCTTTCAAAAGGTTTCCAGTTTCAAGTCAAATGAATCTTCTAAACATTGTGCCTTCAAGAGTTTCAAATGTCAAGTCAAAGCGAATTTTCTACACGTTTTGTCCAAATTTCAAAATGGTTTTTAATCTAAAGTCAGAGATTCATTTCAAAGCAAAATTAAAAAATTTTCAATCAAAGTTTATGTCAAGCTTCCATTCCAAAAGATTTCTACTCCAATCAAGTTTCAAGATTTTTAAAAAATTCCTCCTCCAAAAAGTCTTCTTCAAAATCAATTCCTAAAGATTTCTCAAGTTTTCAATCTTCCAAAATTTCTATCAATTCCTGAGTTTTTCAAATTCAAAATCCATTTTTGAATCTTCTAAAATATTTCCCTTAAAAGTTTTTATTCAAAATTTCATTTCAAAATTCTCCCTAAGTTTTTCTTCTAATAGTTTTAGGCCTTCCTTAGTTTCTCGGGGGGGCATTCTCTGTCAAAAAGGCCCCACATTCCAAAGATTTTACCTCTTTTTCCTTCAAAAAGATTTTTTCCAAAATTTCTAACTTTCTTTATTTCCAAATTTTTTTCCTTAGTTTCTTCGAGCCTTCTTTGCCAAAAAGGCCCCGCCCTCAATGGTGTTATATCTTTTTCCTTCAAAAAAGATTTTATTCCAAAACTTTTCCCACTCTTTTTTGAATTTTGAAAAATTTTGGCAAAGTTCTGTTTAAAAGTGGTCCCTACAACGCCCACAACATCAACAAAAAATACAAACCATGCACTTTGTGGCATCATAATCACATAACACCAACATCAGCACACATTTTTTTTCATATATTCAAAATTTTCAAGAGACTTGTTTTATTTTTTTTAACAAATTAATGGTTTTCAAAGTTACTCCAAATTTTCTTAAAATCATTTCAAATATTTTCTAACATATTCCTACATTTTTTTGAACACTAGACTTTAATACTTTCTCAACTTTTTCTATTTTTTCTATTTTTCTAATTATTTTTCTATTTTTCAAAAAATCAAAAATTTAAAAAGCTTTCAAAAAATACGAAACTTCACACGACTGTTAAACACATCTTTCCAAGGCACACAGTATAAAAATCTAACTAGAAAACTCAATACCCAGAGCTGTAGTAACAAATCCCCAATTCCTAAAGAAACCCTCTTTACATAAACATGGCAGATTGCCCAAACTAAATCAAACAGGCATCAAAACATCAAAATAGCATCACTAGAGCGTCCAAACTATGTAAAAGTATCAATCTCGACTATTTGCACGGCTCAAACGAAGTTCTATACATCAAAATCAACATAAAATCAAAAACTCACCTATTGGAGTTATCCGGAAAAATCTTCTCCTCCGGCGACTTTTCCAGTGTCGGTAACAACTTCCAACAACCCTTCGTGGTCCTTAGGAAGCACTTTTTCAATGTCCAAGTCAATGTCCTCGCAAAGGCTCTCAATTTTTCAAAAACTTTTCAAATCCCGCAAAAACGTCGAACCAGCAGCTTGTTGGTTTTGATCCCAAGCTTGGCGCCACTGCCAAATTTAACAAGGGCACGACTGCTAGTGGCGCCAGTGTCAAATTATGAGTAGTTTACCTTTTTTCCCACCAAAACTCAATTTAGAACACTCTTTGGGCCAAATCTCCATTTTCAAACTCCATTTTTCAAAATCTTCAAAGTCCGTCCCTCTAACCGCCTCACAGTCAAAATGGGACTCCTACTTTATCGTTTCTTATCTTCGACAAGTAAAGACAGAAAAAGAGGGGCAGCTATAAGGACCCCATTTTTCCTGCTCGGCAATCTCTAGTCCATCCAGACTTGTATTCAAGTTGATATGGACGCATTCCAGTTCAAACCAGTTTTGTAGACGTAATCTAGTCAATTGATTGCTTCGCAGGCCTGTTCGGCCCAAATAGAGGCAAAATGACCAAAATGTCTTTGGGGCATTATCCAATCCAATTCTAGTGGGCATGTCTTCTCAAAGACGGTAAGTTCCTGTTTTCAGTCTCAATTCCAAGATTAAAATCCAATTCTAGTCTGGTTCTAGTTCAAATCCAATTATAGTCCAGTTTCAGTTTAAATCCAATTCTAGTCCAAATCAAGTTCAACTCAAATTCAGCACGTCTTTTGAGATAGTTGATCCCTCAGACGGTAAGACCCTCTAGTTTGGCACGTTTTTTGAGAAATTCTTCAGAATGGTAAGTCCATTCATACCTGTCGACCGGGACGAGACCCCAAGTCCCCGAGATGGTGGAACGGTCCATCTTTGGTGCCTGCTAGCCCGCCAATGAAGAAATGTCCATTATTTGGCACGCCTTTCCAGAAAGTTGATTCCTCAGGCGATAAGTCCACTTAGCAGCTTCTTGAGATCAGGCAACCTCCGGAATGATAGCGAACCGTTAGAGTAACAGAAGTACTCGTAAACATCGTAACCGTCAGAGTGGTGGAAACACTTGTAAACAAGTCAACACTGGGAATTGCCAACAAACCCCTTACGTCACAGGACCAAACTCGTCTTTTGGCCGTGACACGTTTACCAAAGGATAAGATACCTTTGGAAACCAACTTGTCATAGACCGTAAGAGTGACAAAAACACTCAAAACCTAGGTCAACACCAGTGCTTGCTAGCCTTTTTCGTGAAAGTACCTAAGTCCTCAAAGTGATAGGTCCACCCTTCCAAGATTGTCCTAAAAGACAATCTGGCATGTTCAAGCACCTTTCAGTCGATTTCGGGCTAATTTCGAGACCAACCAGTCAAAATAACCATTTTTTCTCTAGGCATCCGAGCACCTCGGGAACCACACCGGCTTTAGGTATTAAACTAGTAACCTTCGGAGATACTTTTAATAGTATTCCCGTTCATTCGATACATTTCTGGGTCATTCCGAGTTAGTCCGGCAAACCTGATGCAAAATGACCGTTTTGCCCCTAGTGGGCCAGTCGCCTTTTCCAACCACACCAACTTTGGGTATAACACTAGAAAACTTTGGGAATATTCTCAGTAATATTTCCAAGCCTCAAGCCTTCTTTTGGGACATTCCAAGTCCATTCTGGCAACTTTCTGGCCCAATTAACCGTTTTGCCCCTAATAGCCCGGTCAACCCTTCCAACAAATTCTGACATCATTTTTTAAGTCTACTACCCTTAAGACACTATTCTAAGGGTTCATGTCCCTTTCCGGACCTCTGGGCTATTCTCGGCCCTTTAAATCATTCTCGGACCTTCTGGAGTCACTCCTAGTGGAGCCAGGCTAAAAGTTATATGATAGTCACTAGTACAGGCGCCAAAATCTTTGAAAGATACGTTGCTTACCGACCTTAAAAGTTTCCTAAGTGGCTGGCGCCACTAAACAGCCTTCTGTTTTTAAATACCTAGCCTCCTCTAGCATGAAAAGGTTCACAAACACAGTCTCAAAACTCTGCTCTTTGATATACAGAGCTTGAAGCCTCTCCAAACCCTAGCCCCTATACACTAAACCGTATATACATACACTCTTACACACTCATATACGAACCTTCGAAGCCTCCATTGAAGACTTGAAGTGTTGCAACTTAGAAGCTCCTGAAAACTAAAGCACACTCTCGAAGCCAAAGTAAAACAAAGTAAATAAAGCAAGCAAAACGAAGAAGACACAAGGTAGGCTTCTTATTTATGTTTACGCAATTCCCTCCTCTCTCTCCTAACCCACTTGGGTTTTCTTCTATTTTAACCCTTATCTTGTACCCCTCTTTCTTGCATGCATGAAACAAGGGACTCCCTGGTTCATGTGTAGGATTAGCTTATTGAAAGTCACCGCATCGGAGGCTTTCTCTTAGTCTAACTAGAGACCACATGGGTTCAGCCCCCTTGATTATATGGTGAAACCTTTAACCTTGTATGTTCACGACCCCAACTTGCAATGTGCATATCATGATCATACATCTCTCCAAAACTTGTTTTCAAAACTTGCATTAACTCTTCTTTTTCCAAACTTATTTTCAAAATCACAATCCTAAGGTGATTTTAGCCTTTCCATGGTTAGGGTTGCTTTAGAAAAGTGTTACATTTAAAATGATTTTCATGGTCTATATTTTAAAATCCTTGTTATTTTCAAAATCACAATCCTAGAATGGTTCTAATCTTCTTATGTTTAGAATTGTTTTAGGAAAGTGAGATATTTTTAAAGACTTGCAAAAGTCCATATTCGAATCCCTTTCCAAATTATTTTTCAAACTTACTTTCCAAAAACCTCATTTTAAATCCTCTTAAAAATCTCTTTTCAAACTTGCTTTCCTAAAAACTCTTTCGAAAAGTCTCTTTCCTAAAAATCTCTCTTTCCAAAAAGATCTATTTTCCAAAATCCCTTTTTCTTGGAGTTCAAGTCAAACCCTAGAGCTATGGTTAGAAAAACCTAATTTTCTCTCCTAAAATGTGATTTCCAATCTTGCCTTAAAACATAGATTTCCAAAATCTGTATTTTCTACGTCAAATCTTAGATTTCCAAAACTTATTTTTCATACCAAAAAATATGGCTTTCCAAATCGTATTTTTCATATCAAATCATTATCCTTCCAAATCTAAGATTTTCACAACTCCACCTTTCCAATTCTATGTCAAATCAAATCTTTCATTTTTAAAAACTAAATCAAATCTTCCCTTTTTGAAACTAAATCAAATCATTCGTTTTTGGAAACAAAATCAAATCATCTCTTTTTGAAAATAAAATCCAATCTTCTAATTGAAATCAAATATTTCCTAATCCAAACATTTTCCTAATTTCAACCTTTCCTAATCACAATCCTTCCTAATCCAAATCTTTTCTAATCGCATACCTTCCTAAATCTTAAGTTTCCAAAACTTAAACTTTCAAATCTTTCCTTAAATTTTAATCTTCTTAATGTTTCTAAACCCAAACTTTTCCTAATTCTAAAACTTTTCAAATTCCAAATATTTCTCAAACCTTCAAATCTTCCCTAACAAGGAAACTTTCCAAATTCGAAACTTTCCTAAGGTGAAACTTTCTAAATTCAAAACTTTTCAATTTCAAAAGCTTTCCTATTTTAAACTTTCCTAATTCAAAACTTTCCTAAAATGAAACTTTCCTAAAATGAAACTTTCCTAATTCGAAACTTTCCTAAAATGAAACTCTTCTAATTCGAAACTTTCCTAAAATAGAACTTTCCTAAAACGAAAACTTTTCTAATTTCAAGACTTTCTAAATTCAATCTTTCCTAGACTCCAACTCTTCATATTTTCTAAATTAAACTTTCTAATCAAATCTTTCTTAATCTCAAGTCCTTCCTAAATCCTATCTTCCTAAGTCTAGGTTTCCTAGAACCAAGCTTTTCAAAATCAAGTTTTTCAAGTTCAAGTCAAATTCAATTCAATGACATGCTTCAACCTTAGGTTACCCTAAGTCCTAGGATGTCTAGACCCTAGTTCGACCCTAACCCTAAAGTTAGGAAGCTTCCAACTCTTCTCCAAAAGTTCGTTTCTAAACCGAGATGGTTATGTTTTCAAATCTCAATCTTTCCAAATCAAATCCAAGTTCTTCTTCCAAGTTCTATATTTCCAAATCAAAATCAATTTCAAATCTTCAAGTTCAATTTCAAATCAAAGTCAATTCCAAGTTCAATTTCAAATATTCTATTTAAGGTTTAAATCAAACCCTTTTTCAAATCAAATCTCTTTTTCAAATCAAACTCTTTTCAAATCAAATTTTCTATCAGACTCTCGTCCGAACTACGACTGATATGATTACCAAAAAGGGATATGTAGGCAACCCTCATGGGTACGGTCACAACCTTTTTTAAGCTTCTATTTTCACAACCCTTTTTAAGTTTCCAATTCTATAACTTTTCTTAAACTTCCAATTCTATAATTTATTTCAAGTTTCTAATTCCAAAATCTATTTTCAAATCTATATTTTCAATTTCTAAAACTTTCTTTCAAACTTCAAAGTCTTCTTTTCAAATCTATTTTCAAAATCAAAGTCTTTTATTGCACTTACATATCAAGCATCATGTTAACTTTTTTCTAAAAGTTCTTTTTAAAAGTGGATAGTTTTGGACAATTGTTAATCAAAGATTCTGAATGGGTGAACTTAGGATGAATAGATATGTAGGTACCGCAAGGGTAGGCTAGGGTGATGGCTTAGTACGTCTTCCCTACACATAACCAACCTCCGAACCTAGATTACTGTTTTCAAAGACCAAATGGAGTTATTTTTCAAAAAAGGGCTTAAATATTTCCAAAGGTTGCCAAATAACCTCTTTTCTTAAAAATCTTCTCTTGAGGAAGTTTTCAATATTGTTTTCAGTGTAATCTTCGAATTATGCTTAGTTTTAGGTGACCTAACTCACCTTAATCAAGTTAGGTGGTGATTCCAATTGTTTTCCAAGAGCCCTTTATTCAAATCAAATTTTTAATTCAAACCTAGTCGCACTCGTCTTTCTGAGAGGATGAGTTCAAACGAGAGAGCATTGTGTTTTTCTCACTTGCCTTTTTCGAGTGCGAAAAATTGGGGCGTGACATTAAACACACATGACAGGGCATGAAAGTCAATTTTTATCTCTTTCACCAAGGATAGAGGTCTAGTAAATTTTGGTGACAATAATAACGGTAAGATCATTGGGATTGGCAGCATTTGGTAAGAATTCCACAACCACAATAAAAAATGTTCTTCTAGTCAAAGGTCTTAATCATATCTTACTGAGTATCAGCCAATTTTGTGATAGAGGTTTAAAGTAGTTTTTAAATCTTCAAAATGATTGGTGGTTAATATTCTTGATGATAATATCATTTTGACAAGAATTAGACATAATAATATATATATGTCTTTGATTTGAATGATCTGTCTGCATGAAAATTGAAATGTCTATCTGCTGTGAATGAGAATGATACTTTGTTATGGCATAGGAGGCTAGGAGACACCAGCATGAACACAATATCTAAAGCTATAAACATGATATGGTTATTGAAAAGGATAAAATGTGTGATGCATGCCGAAAGGGTAAACAAACTAGAGAATCTTTCAAACCAAAAAATGAGAGTTCAACCTCTAGACCTCTTCAATTACTGCATATGGACTTGTTTGGACTGATTAGAACACTTAGTCTTGGAGGAAAACAGTATGCTCTTGTGATTATGGATGATTATTGTAATACCTGTAATTTCCTTTTAACTACATTACATCCCTAGCAAGACTGAATAGACCCAGCCATAGGAATCATAAGTCGAGAACGAGGTCTTTCCAAGCTCAACCCGGTCGGTATGTTGAAACTCGGTTTTTTGGAAAATCGATTTCTCGAAAGAGCTCCGAAACACGATATGCCTGAAAAATTCGCACCAAAATTTACCCTAACTTCAAACCTGATTTTCTCTCTCATTTCTCAATGAAATTTGATGAATCAAGTATCTAGAATTATCCTCTCTTCGAGCCCAATCCTCTCGTATTCTCATAACTCAATTCTGCAGAGTTTCGTTCTCCCAAAAAGCCCCTGAAAGCCTCTATATGGGGTAATTTCATACGCAATTTTACCAAAACTTCGGTTCAAGTTTTCTTTCTCGTTTCTCATTGGAATCGTATGAAATTTGAGTCTAATTCGATCAAATTTTTGAGAACTTTCTACTCATGGCCTCGAAATGAGCATTCGATAAGGTTCACAATCCCAAACTCAGCCGCTTCGGGCCAAGGCTACTTTCTTTCACGTTGAATTATTGCACCTTACCAACTTTGCATGGCCGGCTGCCACCTATACATATAGTGCATGAAATACACTAATAAATGTATCTATAACACATGTTAATACTACATTTTATTGCTAGTGCAAGGCTAAGTCCAATATATATGCACATGCACATCAATATGACTATCACATGCATGTGGATAACACTCTAATTATAATCCTAACACCTTGCCCATTTATTGCTAGCTGCACACTTAGCCATATTAATATCATATTGTTAGTGCTTGGTGTATACATCTATATGTATATATCTATTACATGTTGCAATGAAATATACAAATCAATAGGTATAGTTTAAGCACCTTGCCCCTTTCATTTCCGGCAAGCATGAACCCCCATTGGCTAGTCAAAGTTGGAGGGTTGAATGTCATGCATGCATGGCATGGATAGAGGGGGAAACCGAGAGAGAGGTGGGGGAGGTTGCATGCACAAAATATAGAACCCATGCATTTGTAGCCCTTGTGTTGAACACAAGGCACACTTGGACCATTCTTGGTCAAATTTACAAATTATAAAGTTATTGGCTTGGTATAATATTAGCGTACAAACTATAGTATAGTACATAGGATTAATCTATCACACACACACCCACACCCACACCCACCTTGCTTCCCTATTTGCCGGTAATAAGGTGCCATTCCAAGCCAAATGTGGGCTGCTATAGAGAGGCATAAAGTGAGAACTATAGAGAGAGAGAGAGAGAGAGAGAGAGACTAGCTGTGGAAGATAGAGAAATGGAGAGATAAGGCGGGCGTGTGAGCTGCCCCATGAACCGACACCCCCCATGCTCCCTCTATATGTATATACCCCAGTTGCAAGTGTTGACCGTTATACTTGGAGAGAATTATAGAGAGTGCAAGAGATCAGAAATTAAGAAAGAAAGAGGGAGAACTTGCAGGCTGAGCAAAGGAATTGGAGAATAGGGGTTTCGGTAAACAAGAGCAAAGAAAGGAAAGCGGATTGAGGTATAAGAATTCTTCCCCTGCTACCAAAAGGCTTTGCATGCATTAACTTCTGATTAAATTGTGTATTAGTAGTTCATCTGTTGCTTTTAAGCTGTAGAGGTCTTGCATGTCATGGGTACTCATAAGAGATGGAGAAGCTTCTAGTGCACTATGTGAAAATCTGTCATGCGCAGTGATTTTCAGAGCTCAATTTCTATGGCCAAATGACATCCGATTTTAATTCTGAAATCACCGATAGATAGAAATTTTAAAAGCCTTCAATTTAGACACCAAATTCGCACAAGAACATTGTGAATTGAAAGAGAAAACCATGTTCAAACTCAAAGAGATTTCTTGCTGTAAAATCTGCAGAAATAGTCATTTTCGGAGGCTGTTTGGCTTATCCAAAAATCTTATTTCGAGCTGAAATTCTGTACACTTAAACTTTGAGATCTTTGGAAAATTTGGGATTTAGTTTCAGCCAAAAATGTTTAATATCCGAGTTATGGTGATGTTTCAAAGTCGAGCTACCACTGCAGAATTTTGAAACTCTATCCTGAGACCCCTCCCTTTTGGCAACAGTTTTGACCAAGTTAGAATCTTCAAAAGATCATGAAATTTGTACTGTATCTACTGGATGTAAGGGTGAGACTTTGTAACAAAATTCAGGTCAATTGAGTATCATCTTCCTATGTTTAGAACCTATGAAATTTGGACCATCTGCTGCAGGATCTTCCTTTCGGCAGCACTGTTTTGTTTTCTAAAATGCGAAATAAATACCTAGGCCTGTCCTTTAATTGTGAAATTTGGCATGTTTGTTCCTTGGGATGTCTATTTTTTTTTCCGTAAGTTTGGGACTCGGTTGACAAGAGAATATTTAGTTATGTCCCTTTTAGTAAGCCTGTGTCAGATTGGGCAGGTTAGCCAACTTGTTGAATTTTGGTGTTTAAGCCTAGAACCTATTCGAGTTGGAAGAGGGTTGTTTTTAGGTCTATGTTTCCAACCTCATAAGCACTCGTTGAAGAGATTTTCATTATTTCTAAACGTGGTCAAGTATCAAGCTAAGAATGGTTCTTTATATTAACTTCACAACGATGCTTCAGGTTGTGTGGTGATCTTTGCGAGATAAATGGAACGCGATTGAGGTAACCAGGTTGTATACAATATGCTTCCTTTTAAGCATTCTTACTCAATATCTTAAATTTCTAATTATCTGATCATTGGCTCTATGATATTCTCTGGCACATCCTTGCTTATCATGCTTGTTGCCTCAACTATAAAATTATAGTTTTGAACATGTCTAGAATATGTTTTGGTTGATGTGCCATGGAACCGATTAGTACATTTCCAAACGCATTTGTTGGCTGTCGCGCCCAGATTTTTTGCACTCGAGGAATACTCACACAAGTGAAAAAAATACTGTACTCTCGTTAGAACTCACCCTCTTAGAAGAATGATTGCGACTAAGTTCGAATTGAAAATGGATTGAATAAAGGGCTTTTGAAAAAAGTTTGGAGTCGCCACCTAACTTGATTTAGGTGACCTAAGAACTAAGCATAATCCGAAAACTACACTTAGGGTTTTTGGAAAAGGATTTGAAAATATCACCTCAAGAGAGGGTTTTTAAGGAAAACAGGTTGTTTGGCAACCTTTAGAAAAACATTTAGCCATTTTTTGAAAAATAACTCCTTTTGGTCTTTGAAAAGAGTGATTCTAGGTTCGGAGGTTGGTTACGTGTAGGGAAGACGCACTAAGCCATCACCCTACCCCGCCCTTTCGGTACCTACATGTTAATCTACCCTAGATTCACCTATGAGAGTCTTTAACTAACTAATGTTCAATCCCATCCACTTTGAAAAGGAATGTTTGAAAAGAAACTAACATGATGCATGATATGAAAGTGTAATAGAAGAGAGTTGACTTAGAAAACAGATTTAAAAAGAGATTTGATTTGATTTGACAAGAAAGAGATAGAAGCTTGAATTTGAAGATTGAAATTGAATTTGAAAATTGAAATTGAAGATTGAAAATAGGAATAGATCATAGAATTAAAAACTTAAAGAAAATTGTAGGATTGGAGATTGGAAAGAAATTGTAGACATAGAATTTTGAAAAATGTTATGGAATTGGAAATTTGAAAAATGTGGAGACCGCACCCATGAGGGTTGCCTACGTATCCTTTTGGAGGAATCAGGTTAGTCGTAATTCAGACAAGAGTCCGATTGAAAATAGAAGAGTTGATTTGGAAGAAAGAGGTTGAATTCGAAATTAGATTGGAAGATTGAGAAATTGAACTTAGAATAGAAGATGGAAAATTGGAATTTAGAATTCTAGAATTGAAGAGATTGGATTTTGATTTGAAAAGATAGAACTTGGAAGAAAGATTTAGACTTATTTTGGAAAAATGGAGGTTTAGGAAACCTAGACTTAGGAAAGATAGGAGACTTAGGAAAGACTTGAGATTTAGAAAGATTTGATTCGAATGTTAGACTTGGAAGATTTGGAAAGATTGGATTTTAGGAAATGTTCGAATTAGGAAAGGTCCAATTTAGGAAAGTTTCGAATTAGGAAAGTTTCATTTTTGGAAAGTTTTCATTTTAGGAAAGATTCTGAATTAGGAAAGTTCTGAATTTGGAATGTTTCAACTTAGGAAAGTTTTGGAATTAGGAAAGTTTTATTTTAAGAAAGGTTTTGAAAATAGGAAAGTGTTGAATTTAAAAATGTTTTGAATTAAGAAAAGTTTAGTTTAAGAAAGGTTTAGAATTTGGAAAGTTTAGAATTTTAGAAAGATTTTAAATTAGGAAAGTTTAGAAAAGGTTTGAATTAAGAAAGTTTCAACTTAAGAAAGTTTTGAATTAGGAAAGTTTTGAGTTTATAAAGCTTAGGATTTGGAAGATTTGAAATTTAGAAAGTTTTAGAGTTTTAGTTATAGAAAATCTTGATATTAGGAAAGGTTTGAAAACTTAAATTTGGAAAGTTAAGATTTGGAAAAGGGAAGAATTAGGAAAGATGTGGAAGTTTAGTGTTTAAGGAAAGTTTTGGGAAACTTATGATTTAGGAAATTAGGAAAGATTGATCTAGGAAAGGTTTGGATAAGGAAGGGAATTGGATCTTGTTTCTAAAAGAGGAAGTTTGATTTTGTTTTCAAAAATGGAGGATTGGATCTAGTTTCCTAAACGGGAGATTGGATTTGGTTTCCTAAAGGGAAGATTTGATTTGACAAATATTTGGAAAGGGAAGTTTTGGAAATCCTAGATTTGGAAAACTATAGTTTTGACGTAGAAAATAGGTTTTGGAAATATGATTTTGACATAGAAAACAAGAGATTTCGGAAACCTAGATTTTAAGGCAAGTTTGAAAATCATGTTTTTAAAAAGAAAACTAGGGTTTCCTAATTGTGGGTTCTAGGGCTTGACTTGGACACCAAGAAAAAGGATTTTTGGAAAGTGCGTTTTTGAAAACGAAGATTTTTAGAAAAGAAATCCTAAAGAGGAGTTTCTAGAGGGAAGATTTTGGAAAGAGTTTTTGGAAATGATTTTTGGGGGGCTATTTCTAAGAGGAAAACCTAGGGAGTGTTTTTAGAAAGTGAATTTTGAAGAGAGCGTTTTGAGAAAGAGTTGAAAAGAGAGTTTTTGAAAAATAGATTTTTGGAATGAGTTTTTGAAAACAACTTTGGAAAGGAGAGTTTTAGGAAAGTATGTTGAAAAAGAGATTGTTAGGAAGAAATTTTTGAAAAGAGAGTTTTTTTAGAAGGTATAAAAATGTCTCACTTTCCTAAAGCGATTCTAACCATAAGAAAGCTAGAACCACTTTAAGAAAGTGGTTTTGAAAACAACAAAGATTGAAAATATGGACCATATTGGTCACTTTGAATGTAACACTTTCCTAAAGCAACCCTAGCCATGGAAAAACTAGAATCACCCTAGGATTGTGATTTTGAAAACATGTTTTTGAAAAGGGAATTTTGATACAATTTTGGAAACAAGTTTGAAAACGATTTTGAAAATGAGTTTGAAAACGATTTTTGGAAGATGCATGATCATGATATGCACAATGCAAGTTTGGGAGTCGTGAACATACAAGGTTAAGGCTTCACCACATAATCAAGGGGGCCGAACCCACGTGGTCTCCGGTTAGCCTAAAAGAAAGCCCCCGACACGGTGACCCTTCAATAGTCTAATTGTACACATGGACCGGGAGTCCCCTTGTTTCAAGCATGCAAAAAGGGGGGGGGGGGGGGGGAAGAGATGGGGGATGAAAATAGAGAATACCCAAGTGGGTAAGGAGAGAGAAGAGAGAGGGGGAGTGCGAAAACGTAAAACGAAAGTCTACCTTGTGTCTTGTTTATTTTGCGCGCCTTGCTTGTCTTTGGTCTTCGTCTTGATCTTCGTCTTCAATCCTCGAGAGTTGTCTTCAATCTTTAAACTTCAGATTGCAGCTCTTCAAGTCTTCCAAGGATGATTGAAGGCTAGTGTATAAGTGTGTAGGGGTGTGTATGAGTGTATAGAAGGCTAAGGTTTAATGTATGGTGGCTAGGGTTTGGAAAACCTAAAGAGGCTAGGGTTTTTGGAGTGTTGAGCTCTATATATCGAATATTGGTGTTTTTAGACTGAGTTTGCGGACCTTTTGCATGCTGGAAGAGGCTTTGTATTTATAGAGGGAGTAATGCACAGGCGCCTGTTGCAGTGGTGCCAGGCCAAACATTACACTGGCGCCACTAGGAGTGGCTCCAGGCCATTTTTTGGCTTGGCGCCACTAGTAGTGGCGCCAACCATTTAGGAAATGTTTAAAGTCAGCAAGCAACGTATCTTTGACTAGATTTGGACGCCTGTACTAGTGACTACCATGCAATTTTTAGCCTGGCTTCACTAGGAGCGACTCCAGAAAGTCCGGGAATGATTTAAGAGACCGGGAATTACCCGGAAGGCTGAAAAAAGGGTAGGAACACTTAGAATTGTGTCCCAGAGGTATATGACTTGGAAAATGAGGATAGAATGTGTCGGAGGGGTTGACCGGGTCGTTAGGGGCAAAATGGTCAATCAGGCCGGAAAGCTACCAGGACGGACTTGGACTATCCCGGAAGAAGACTTAATATTTGGAAACATTATTCAGAATGTTTCCAAAGGTTGCTGATTTGATATCCAGAGCCGGTGTGGTCGGAAAAGGTGACCGGCCCACTAGGGGCAAAACAATCATTTTACACCAGGTTTGTCGAAACTGACTCGTAACGATCCGAAAGGACAAAGAAAGGTTTGAGGACACTATAAAAAGTATTCTCGAGAAGTTACTAGTTTGATACCCAGAGCCAGTGTGGTCGGAAAAGGTGACCGGCCCTCTAGGGGCAAAACGGTCATTTTACACTGGGTTTGCCAGAACTGACTCGGAATGATCCGGAAAGGTAGAGGAAGGTTAAGAATACTACAAGAAGTAATCTCAGAAGGTTACCGGTTTGATACCCAGAGCCGGTGTGGTTCCTGGGGCATTTGGATGCTTAGGGGCAGAATGGTCACCTTAACTGAAAAGTCTCGGAAAAGGCCCAAGGGGCAGTTTGGCCATTTTTCACCGAAGTGGGCTAGCAGGCACTGGTGTTGACCTGGGTTTTGAGTGTTTTCGCCACTTTGACGGCAGTCATCGTGACAGAGGGGTTTGTTGGCAATTCCCTATATTGACTTGTTTACGAGTATTTTTGCTACTCGGACCATCTCGAGAAATAAACTGTCTCGAGAGAGGGATTGGAATTGGAAAGGGGTCTTACAGTCTTCGGAAATATGTGCCTGATTTGGAACCATCTCGAGGAATAAACTGTCTTGAGAGAGGGATGGAAAAGGGGACTTATCGTCTTCGGAAAGACGTGCATAATTTGGAATCGTCTTGAGGAATAAACTGTCTCAAGAGAGGGATTGGAAAGGGGACTTACTGTCTTCAGAAAGACGTGCCTGATTGGGAATCGTCTCGAGGAATAAACTGTCTCAAGAGAGGGATTGGAAAGGGGACTTACTGTCTTCAGAAAGACGTGCCTGATTGGGAATCGTCTCGAGGAATAAACTGTCTCAAGAGAGGGATTGGAAAGGGGACTTACCATCTTCGGAAAGACGTGCCTGATTCCGAACCGTCTCGAGGAATAAACTGTCTCGAGAGAGGGATTGGAAAGGGGACTTACCGTCTTCAGAAAGACGTGCCTGATTTGGAACCGTCACGAGGAATAAACTGTCTCGAGAGAGGGATTGGAAAGGGGACTTACAGTCTTTGGAAAGACGTGCCTGATTCGGAACCGTCTCGAGGAATAAACTGTCTCGAGAGAGGGATTAGAAAAGGGACTTACCATCTTCTGAAAGACGTGCCTGATTGGAGTAGATTTACCGTCTCGAGGAATCAACTGTCTCGAGAGAGGGGTTAGAGTTGGAATTGGAGAGAACAATGCCCCTAAGGGCATTTTGGTCATTTTACCTCTATTTGGGCTTGGCGGGCCCGCGAAGCGATGGACAGACGGGATTTGGACTTAGAGAGTCGGTTTTAATTGGAATACGTCCATATTGACTTGAGTAGAAGTCTAGACGAAGCGTAGATTGCCGAGCGGTCAAAAATGGGGTGCTTACATTGGCCAGGATTGGTTCTTGGATGCCCTTGTGTGGCAAAGTTTGGTTATTGGATGCCCTTGTGTGGCAAAATTTGGTTATTAGATGCCCTTGTATGGCAATGGCTATATGGCGTAGGTGGCATTTGGCATGGTACTAAGAAGGGTCGGGTACAGGCCTCATAAAAATATTGAAGTACTTATTGTCGGCATGTTTTGTTTATAGTTTTGGTTAACAAATAATTATTATTTTATTACTCTGTCAAACGGATTTATTCATTGAGCTTTGCTTTGGCTATCTTGAACTTCAAGTTTGTGCTTTTATGTATTGTATACTTCCCGGTTAAATTTTAATTTTCAGACAGAAGCATATAAGGTGCTGGTCGAGCATCACTTTAAAGCTTTACTTTGGAGGCATTATATTGAGCGTTAAATATCTTGGAGCCTAGCAGAAATTACTGTAACAAGATACTTGTAGTTGAGGGAATGTCGTATTTGAATTTGTGGAGTTGTAATTGTTATCTCGGAGTTCCTAGACATGAAGAAGAAATAATCCTATTTGATGCACGATTATGCTTTATCTACTATGTGGAGAGTTCATCACGAGAGTTGAGGTTCTTCATTTTTTATTTATTAACGGCCTGATTAGCCAGGTCGTTATAATTATTCTAGATTTACTTGGACTTACTTACTTGCTCACAAAGATGAAACTATTTCTGTGTTTGTCAACTTCTATAAAAGAGTTCAAAATGAAAAAGACTTTACCATCTCTGCTATTAAAACAGATCATGGAAAAGAATTTGATAGCTCCCCATTCAAAATTTTTTGTGGTGAAAAAGGTTTTTTTACATAACTTTTCTGCCCCAAAAACTCCTCAGCAAAATAGTGTTGTTGAAAGGAAAAACAAGATTTTGGAAGAAATGGCTAGGCCTATGCTTTGTGAAAATGCTTTACAAAAATACTTTTGGGTTGAGGTAGTAAATACTACATGCTATGTTTTAAACAGAATTCTTGTTAGAAGGCATTTGAAAAAGACTCCTGTCGCGCCCAGATTTTTCGCACTCGAGGAATACTCATCCAAGCAGGAAAAATGCTGTACTCTCTCGTTAGAACTCACCCTCCAAGAAGAATGAGTGCGACTAGGTTTGAATTGAAAAATTGGTTTGAATAAAGGGCTTTTGAAAAAGATTTGGAGTTGCCACCTAACTTAATTAAGGTGAGTTAGGTCACCTAAAAACTAATAAATAATCTGAAGACTACACTTAGGCTTTTGGAAAACGATTTGAAAATATCTCCTCGAGAGAGGGTTTTTAAGAAAACAGGTTGTTTGGCAACCTTTAGAAAATATTTAGCCCTTTTTAGAAAAATGACTCCTTTTTGGTCTTTGAAAACGGTGATCTAGGTTCGGAGGTTGGTTACGTGTAGGGAAGACGCACTAAGCTATCACCCTACCCCGCCCTTTCGGTACCTACATGTCAATCTACCTTAGATTCACCTATGAGAGTCTTTAATTAACTATAGTTCAACCCCATTCACTTTGAAAAAGAATGTTTAAAACGAAACTAATATGATGCATGATATGCATGTGCAAGATGAAAGAATTGGAAAATAGAAATTGATTTGAAAAGAAATTGATTTGATTTGAAAAGATGGGATTGAAATTGGAAACTTTGAAAACTTAGAAATAGGAATTTGAAAATAGAAATTTTGAAATTGAAATTTGAAAATTGATTGGAATTTGAAATTTGGAACGATTTTGGAAACCACACCTATGAGGGTGGAATTGAAAGTTTGAAAAGTATTGTGACCGCACTTATGAAGGTTGCCTACGTATCCCTTTGGGGGAATCAGGTCAGTCGTAGTTCGGACTGAAGTCCGATTGAAAATAGATTGATTTGAAGAGAGAGATTGGATTGGAAGAAAGAGATTGAATTGAAAATTGGATTTGATTTGAGATTAGAAAAGGAGATTGGAAATTGAAATTGGAAAGATTGGACTTTGATTTGAAAAGATTGATTTTGGAAAGACTTGGTTTTGGAAAGATGGAGGTTTAGGAAACCTAGACTTAGGAAAAGGTAGGAGACCTAGGAAAGACTTGAGAATTTAAGAAAGATTGGATTTAGGAAAGGTTTGAATGAGGAAAGGCCCGATTTAGGAAAGTTTCGAACTTGGAAAGTTTCATTTTTGGAAAGTTTCGAGTTGTGAATTAGGAAAGTTTTGGTTTAGGAAAGTTTCAACTTAGGAAAGTTTTAAATTAGGAAAGTTTTAAATTAGGAAAGTTTTCAAATTAGGAGAGTTTCGAAATTAAGAAAGTTTTGAAATTAGGAAAGTTTTGAATTAAGAAAATTTTGAATTTAGAAATGTTTGAAAAAGGGAAGTTTTGATTTTGGAAAGTTTTGAAAACAAGTTTTGAAAATACGAAAGTTTCGTTTTAGAAAAATTTGAAAAAGGAAAGTTTTCAGTTTAGGAAATGTTTGAATTAAGAAAGTTTTCAACTTAAGAAAGTCTTGAATTAAGAAAGTTTTGAATTTAGAAAAGTTTTAGACTTGAAAATATTTTGAAGTTTTGGAAAGTTTAGAATTTAGGAAGATTTGAAATTTAGAAAGTTTAAGATTTAGAAAGTTTTAGGGTTTTAGGAAATCTTGAAATTAGGAAAGGTTCGAGTTTAGGGAGAGTTTGAAAACTTAGATTTGAAAAGTTAAGCTTTGAAAGGAAGGTAGAATTAGGAAATGGTTGAATTAGGAAAGATTTTTATGTTCAAGTTTTGGAAACTTAAGATTTAGGAAAGTAGAAGTTTGGGAAGGATTTGAATTAGAAAAGAATTGGATTTTGAAACTTAAGGAAAGGTTTAAAGTTTAGGTTTAGGAAACTTATGGTTTAGGAAGGAATTGAATTAGGAAAGGTTTGGACTAGGAAGGGATTGGATTTGGTTTCTAAAAGAAAAGATTTGATTTTGTTTCCAAAAACGGAGGACGGGATCTAGTTTCCTAAACAGGGAGATTGGATTTGGTTTCCTAAAGGGAAGATAGGATTTGAAAAGGGAGATTCTAGAAACCCTAGCTTTGGAAAATCGTAGTTTTAACGTAGAAAATTGGTTTTGGAAACGTGTATCGTTCGAATGTGAAAACAAGGGGTTTTGGAAACCTAGATTTGGGGCAAAGTTTGAAAACCATGTTTTTGGAAAGAAAACTTAGGGTTTCCTAATTGTGGGTTCTAGGGCTTGACTTGGGCTCTAAGGAAAGAGTTTTTGGAAAGTGCATTTTTGGACACGAAAGTTTTCTAGAAGGGAATCCTAGGGAGAAGTTTCTAGAGGGAAAAGTTTTTGGAAAGTAAATTTGAAGAGAGTTTTTGGAAAGAGATTTTAAAGAGAGGGAGTTTTGGAAAGTGTGTTTTTGGAAACGTAGATTTTGGAAGGAAGATCCTAGGGGGGAATTTCTAGAAGGGTGATTTGGGAAAATAGAGTTTTTGGAAAGATTTTTAAGGAGCGTTTTTAGAGAGTGGATTTTGGGGAAAGGAGTTTGGAAAGGAGTTGAGAAAAAAAGAGTTTTGAAAAATAGATTTTAGAGGGGAGTTTTTTGAAAACAATTTTGAAGAGGAGAGTTTTAGGAAAGTATGTTGAAAAAGAGATTTTTAGGAAGGGATTTTTGAAAAGAGAGCTTTTTAGAAGGGATAAAAACATCTCGCTTTCCTAAAGCGATTCTAACCATAAGAAGACTAGAACCACTTTAGGAAAGCGGTTTTGAAAACAACAAGACTTGAAAATATAGACCAAAAGGTCACTTTTAATGTAACACTTTCCTAAAGCAACCCTAGCCATGGAAAGGCTAGAATCACCCTAGGATTGTGATTTTGAAAACATGTTTTTGAAAAAGAGCTTTTGATGCAATTTTGAAAACAAGTTTGAAAACGATTTTTGAAAACAACGTTTTGAAAACGAATTTTGGAAGATGCAAGACTATGATATGCACAATGCAATTTGGGGTCGTGAACATACAAGGTTAAGGCTTCACCACATAATCAAGGGGGCCGGACCCACGCGGTCTTTGGTTAGACTAGAAGAAAGCCCCCGACACGGTGACTCTCCAATAGCCCAATCCTACACATGGACCGGGAGTCCCCTTGTTTCAGGCATGCAAAGAAAGGGGGGGAAAGAGATGGGGGATTAAAATAGAGAAAACCCAAGTGGGTTGGGGAGAGAAGAGAGAGGGGGGAAGTGCGGAAATTTAAATAGAAAGCCTACCTTGTTTCTTGTTTATTTTGCGCGCCGTGCAGTTTTCGGTCTTCGGTCTTTGATCTTGATCTTCACCCTCAGTCTTCAAGGATTGTCTTCAAGCTTTGAATGGCTGCTCTTCAAGTCTTGAGATAGTGGTTGAAGGCTAGTGTATGAGTGTATAGGGGTGTGCATGAGTGTATAGGAGGCTAGGGTTTGTGTATAGTGGCTAGGGTTTGGAAAACCTAGGGAGGCTAGGGTTTTTGGAGGTGTTCGAGCTCTGTGTATCGAATTGTGTGATTTCTAGGTTAAGTTTGCAGACCCTTTTCACGTTGAACGAGGCTTTGTATTTATAGAGGGAGGACAAGCCTGGCGCCTGTTGTAGTGGCGCCAAGGCAAAATTTACACTGGCGCCACTAGTAGTGGCGCTAGGCCATTTTTTGGCTTGGCGCCACTGCTAGTGGCGCCAGCCATTTAGGAAACAATTAAGGTCGGCAAGCAACGTATCTTTGACTAGATTTGAGCGCCTATACTAGTGACTACCATGTAAACTTTAGCCTGGCTTCACTAGGAGTGACTCCAGAAAGTCCGGGAATGATTTGAAAGAGCCGGGAGTGACCCGAAAGGCCGAAAAGGAGCAGGAACACTTGAAATGGTGTCCTGGGGATATTTGACTTAAAAAGTGATGACAAAATGTGCCGAAAAGGTTGACCGAGCCTTTAGGGGCAAAACGGTCAATCGGACTAGGAAGCTGCCGGGGCGAACTCGGATTGTCCCGGGAAAAGACTTGGGATCTGGAAACCTTATTTAGAATGTTCCCAGAGGTTGCCGGTTTGATTCCCAGAGCCGGCGTGGTCGGAAAAGGAGACCGGCCCACCAGGGGCAAAACGGTCATTTTGTACCGGGTTTGTCGGAACTGACTCGGAATGGTTCGGAAAGGTAAAGGAAGGTCGAGAACACTATAAAAAGTATTCTCGAGACATTACCAGTTTGATACCCAGAGCGGGTGTGGTCGGAAAAGGAGACCGGCCCACCAGGGGCAAAACGGTCATTTTGTACCGGGTTGGCCGGAACTGACTCGGAATGATCCGAAAAGGTAAAGGAAGGTTGAGAATACTATAAAAAGTATTCTCGGGACATTACCGGTTTGATACTCAAAGCCGGTATGGTCGAAGAAGGAGACCGGCCCCCTAGGGGCAAAACGGTCATTTTGTACCGGGTTGGCTGAAACTGACTCGGAATGATCCGAAAAGGTAAAGGAAGGTTGAGAATACTATAAAAAGTATTCTCGGAGGGTTACCGGTTTGATACCCAGAGCCGGTGTGGTTCTCGGGGCATCCGGATGCCTAGGGGCAAAATGGTCATCTTGACCAGAAAGTTTCGGAAAAGGTCCTAAGGGTAGTTTGGTCCTTTCCCACCAAAGTGGGCTAACAACCAGTATTGTTGACCTAGGTTTTGAGTGTTTCCGCCACTCTAACGGTGTGAGTATTTCCGCTACTCGGACGGGGTTGATGATTTGTGAGTATTTTCGCTACTCGGACGGGATTGAGTATTTCCGCTACTCTAACGGTTCTGTGAGTATTTTCGCTACTCTAACGGTTCTATGAGTATTTTCGCTACTCTAACGGTTGAGTATTTCCGCTACTCTAATGGTTCTATGAGTATTTCCGCTACTCTAACGGTTGAGTATTTCCGCTACTCTAACGGCTCTGTAAGTATTTCCGCTACTCTAACGATTGAGTATTTCTGCTACTCTAACGGCTCTGTGAGTAGTTTTGCTACTCGGACCGTCTCGAGGAATAAACTGTCTCAGAGAGGGATTGGAAAGGGGTCTTACCATCTCTGAAGAGACGTGCCTGGATTGGAACCGTCTCGAGGAATAAACTGTCTCGAGAGAGGGATTGAAAAGGGGTCTTACCGTCTCCGAAGAGACGTGCCTGGGTTTTGAGTGTTTCCGCCACTCTGACGGTTTTGTGAGTGTTTCTGCCACCCTAACGGTTCTGTGAGTGTTTCCGCCACTCTGACGGTTTTGTGAGTGTTTCCGCCACCCTAACGGTTTTGTGAGTAATTTTGCTACTCGGACCGTCTCGAGGAATAAACTGTCTCGAGAGAGGGATTGGAATTGGAAAGGAAAGGACAATGCCCCTAAGGGCATTTTGGTCATTTTGCCTCTATTTGGGCCTAACAGGCCCGCGAAGCGATGGAAAGATGAAATCTGGACCTAGGGCATTGGATTCGATAGGAATATGCCCAAAATGACTTAAAAACAAGTCTGGACGGAGTGTAGACTGCCGAGTGGTCAAAAATGGGGTGCTTACAGCTGGCCCTCTTTTTCTGTCTTTGCTTTTCAAAGACAGAAAATGATAAGAGTAAGTGTCCCATGTTGACCGCGAGGCAGTCGGAGGGACGGACACTGGAAATCTTTCGACAACGGGAGTCGAAAACGGATAACAGGCCAAAAAGGCCTTCGAAAACAAGTTTTGGCAGGAAAAAGGGCAAAACTGCCCAGAATTTAGAGGGAATTCATTTTGATCTAAGACTTGAGTTTTGAAATCTTGTTGGACAAAAAACTTGGAAAGATTTTGGAGAATAACATTTTAGGAGACATTTTGGAGGTATGAATTTAAGAACTCTTTCAGATTTGAAAATTTTTGAGATTGACAAGGATGTAGGATGGAAAACTTTGGAACTTGATAGAAATTTTGGAAGGAAGAAATTTTGGAGTGAAACCTTAAGAATTTTTAAGGATTTATTTTGTCTAAGACTCTTTTGAAAGAAAAGTTTGGGAGGGTCAGGATTTGGAAAAGGGATTTTCTTGAAGAACTAAATCAGAAAAACTTGGAGATTGATTGAAAAAAAAAAAATTTTAGACATGATTTTGAAAATAATTTTTGACCCTGATTTTCGAAGTAGAATTTGATTTTAAGAATTGATTTTGAAGATGAACTTTTGGGAAAGAGAATCAGAAAACCTTTTGAAAACTAATTTTTGGAAAGGAACTTTTAGAAGAATGAATTTTTTGAAAACTTTTGGAGGACATTAATAGGAAACCATTGGAAACTGATTTTTGAAAAAGAACTTTTGAAGGGAAGAGGTTAAGAAACTTTTTGAGAAATTTTTAAGGAACCTTTGAGAGTTGATTTAGAAAAGAAACTTTGGATAAAAAGTTTAAAAAACCCTTTAAATTGGTTTGAGTAGAATTTATATGAAAGTTATGTCATTCATTTTCATTTATATTTATCTTTGGTTATCATCATTATTAATTTTTTCCTTGCTTTTATTTCTTATCTTTTCAACTGCATATACCGTGTATGAGTACCTCTTACCTTGACTCACCTTTGAGGACGAGATACACTGGCGATGACGATTCCGATAGGAGACACTGCTTTGGGAAGGTGGACCAAACAGATTCTGTCGGCAGCTCCGTCCACTCTAGGGGTAGTTAGCACTTTGCCAATCGAACATCTTCTAGCCAGGGTGGGAGGGGGGAGTAGATCTCCAGTCGACCCCTTTCTTTTGGTCAAGCCAGCCTTTGAAGAGAAAATGGATGTTGAAGTTTCCCACCTTTTAACCTTTAGGATGGCCGATGCTATTTTGAGTTGACTGTGGATTTGGTATGACGAATATATTCCAGGTGAGCAAGCCATTTTTCACTAGTTCTTTGATTGCATGGCTTCTCTCCTATTGGCGCAGCTTGTTTTCTGGCATTGGTTCCCTTTTTGGCCACCTAACCCGTCTTTCTTGGGGAATGTGAGCTTGCCCCTACTCCCCATGAGTATGGCTTCCTCCTAGGTCTTCGGGATGATTCAGCTGACATTATGAGACCTACTTTTCCTAATGGCTGCATCGCGATTGTCTCTTCTCAGCTTGGGCTTCGTTGTGCAGCCTTTTCTTCTGATTTGCTGCCCCAGTTTCCTCACATCTCGGTGAAGTTCCAGTTTCTCTCATTTTGAGTTTGCGACAAATAGAGGACTGGCATACTCCTTAAGATTGGTCCATTTATCCATGGTAACCCTAGCTCTGCTTCTCCTGAACTTGTTGATGTTTCCACTGGGCGGGATGACTTGGTCGATTGTCAGTTATGTGCACTGCTTATCAAGATCCGTGAGGGACACTCCCATGCTCCTATGGTCGTGGGAGAGACCTTCATGATTTGGCAGGGGGGCGATGCTCATTGTTGGGGATATGCTTCATTATTCCAGCTTTGGGTGATTGGACACTTATTCACTACCCCTCTTTCGAAGTCGTTTGATTGGGGAGGTCGAGGGTGGGCCATTGCCCTATTCTCAGTTTCTTGTTGGTCATGGAAATCTGAGCTCTCCTTTTTTTTTCTTTTTTTTTTTTTTTTTGAGGTGTGAGTCGGTGCTGGAGATATCTGAGGGGTGGCTTTAGCTCCTTTTTATGTTTTGCCTCGTTCCCTGTTTCCTATTTGAGAGAGAGAGAAAGACATAGAGTGAGTTTTGTACAAAAACAGTTCAAGAATGCCCCGGTAAGGGGTGAATACATGTCGTACCAATATTCGATATACAAAGCTCGTACACTCCCAAAACCCTAGCTTCCCTAGGTTCTCCAAACCCTAGCTATTATACACAAACCCTAAGCCTTATATACACTCATACACACCCTTACACCCTTATACACTAGCCTCCAGCCCTCCTTTGAAGACTTAAAGACCTGCAATCTGAAGTTTGAAGATTGAAGACAACTCTTAAGGATTGAAAACGAAGATTGAAGACAAGCAAGGTGCGCAACATAAACAAGACACGAGGTAGGCTTTTGTTTTACGTTTCTGCACTCCCCTCTCTCTCTTCTCTCTCCTAACCCACTTGGATTTTCTCTATTTTAATCCCGCATCTATTTCCTCCCCTTTCTTTCCATGCTTGAAACAAGGGGACTCCCGGTCCATGTGTAGGATTAGACTATTGGAGGGTCACCGTGTCGGGGGCTTTCCTTTATGCTAACCGGAGACCACGTGGGTTCGGCCCCCTTGATTATGTGGTGAAGCCTTAGCCTTGTATGTCCACGATCCCAAATTTGCATTGTGCATATCATCATCTTGCATTCTTCCAAAAATTGTTTTCAAACTCGTTTTCAAAGCTTGCAGTAAACTTGTTTTCAAAATTACATCAAAATCTCCTTTTTCAAAACATGTTTTCAAAATCACAATCCTAGGGTGATTCTCGCCTTTCCATGGCTAGGATTGCTTTAGGAAAGTGTTACATTCAAAGTGATCAATATGGTCCATATTTTCAACCCTTGTTGTTTTCATGACCACTTTCTTAAAGTAGTTCTAGCATTCTTATGGTTAGAATTACTTTAGGAAAGTGAGATATTTTTTATACTGTCCAAGAAAACTCTTTTTTCAAAAATTTCTTTTCCTAAAACCTACTCTTTCAACATACTTTCCTAAAACTTTCCTTTCTAAAGTTGTTTTCAAAAACTCCCTCCAAAAATCTATTTTTCAAAACTCCCTTCTTCAACTCCTTTCCAAAATACTCTCCCCAAAATCCACTTTCTAAAAACACTCCCTAAAAATCTTTTCAAAACCTCTCTCCAACAATCTTCTATCAAAATATTTCAAAAAACTCTTCCCAAAATCTTTCTTCTAGAAACTCCCCTCTAGGATTTTCCTTCTAAAAACTCGTTTCCAAAAACACATTTTCCAAAAACTCCCCTCTAGGATTTTCCTTCTAAAAATCTTCGTTTCTAAAAGCACACTTTCCAAAAAATCCTTTTTCTTGGTGCCCAAGTCAAGCCCTAGAACCCACAATTAGGAAACCCTAATTTTCTTTCCAAAAACATGGTTTTCAAACTTGCCTTAGAACCTAAGTTTCCAAAATATCTTGTTTTCACATCAAAACTATACATATTTCCAAAACCTCCTATTTTCTATGTCAAAACTATAGCCTTCCAAATCTAGGGTTTCTAAAACCTCCCTTTCCAAATCCTTGTAAATTCTAATCTTCCTTTTAGGAAACCAAATCAAATCTTCCCATTTAGGAAACTAGATCCGATCCTCCGTTTTTGGAAACAAAATCAAACATTCCCTTTTAGAAACAAAATCCAATCCCTTCCAAGTTCAAATCTTTCCTAGTTCAAATCCTTCCTAATCTTCTACTTTCCTAAATCTTAAATTTCCAAAACTTGAACATAAAAATCTTTCCAAAATTTTAAACCTTAACTTCCACATCTTTCCTAATTCTACCCTTTTTCAAATCTTAACTTTCCAAATCTAAGTTTTCAAATCTTTCCTAAACTCAAACCTTTCCTAATCTCAAAACTTTCTAAATCCTAAACTTTTTAAATTCCAAATCTTTCCAAATCCAAACCTTTCCAAGTTCAAAACTTTCTTAAGTTAAGACTTTCCAAATCTAAAACTTTCTAAACTTAAAACTTTCTTATTCTCAAAACTTTCTTATTTTCTAGGCCTTTCCTATTTCAAAACCTTTCTTAAAATGAAACTTTCTTAATTCAAATATTTTCTAAATCTTTCCTAATTTAAAATCTTTCTAAAATTCTAAGCTTCCCAAATTCAAAACTTTCTTAACTTGAAACTTTCCAAATTCTAGACCTTTCTTTAACTAAACTTTTCCTAATTCAAAACATTTTTAAATTCGACCTTTCCTCTTTCAAAACCTTTCTTAAAACAAAACTTTCTAATTTCTAAACTTTCCTAAGTTGAGATTTTCCCAAATTGACAACTTTCTTAATTCAAAACTTTCCTAAGTTGAAACTTTCCTAATTCCAAAACTTTCCTAAAATGACAGTTTCCTAATCCGAATCTTTCCTAAATTCTAAGCTTTCCTAATCTTCCAAGTCAAATATTCAAGTCAATTCTTTTCTAAAAATCTTTCCAAGTCAAATTCAATCCTTCTTTTCTAATTCTCAAGTCTTTTTAGGTTTCCTAAAACAAAGTCTTTCAAAATCAAATCTTTTCAAATCTTCTAATCAAAGTTCAATCTCTCAATCTTCCAATCCAATTTCCAATTCAATCTCTTTCTTCCAATCAACTTTTCTATTTTCAATCGGACTTTTGTCCGAACTATGACTGACCTGATTCCTCTAAAATGATACGTAGGCAACCCTCATGGGTGCGGTCTCCACATTGTTCAAATTTTCAATTCCACAACATTTTTCAAAATTCTATTTCTACAATTTCTTTCCAATTTCCAATCCTACAATTTTCTTCAAGTTTTCAATTCTATGATCTATTTCTATTTTCAATCTTCAATCTCAATCTTCAAATTCAAGCTTCTATCTCTTTCTTTCCAAATCAAATCAAACTCTTTTCAAATCTATTTCCAAATCTCTTTTCTTGCACATGCATATCATGCATCATGTTAGTTTCTTTTCAAACATTATTTTTCAAAGTGGATAGGATTGAACACTAGTTAGTTAAAGACTCTCATAGGTGAATCTAGGGTAGATTGACATGTAGGTACCGAAAGGGCGGGGTAGGGTGATGGCTTAGTGCGTCTTCCCTACACGTAACCAACCTCCGAACCTAGATCACTGATTTCAAAGACCAAAAAGGAGTTATTTTTCAGAAAAAGCTAAATGTTTTCTAAAGGTTGCCAAACAACCTGTTTTCCTAAAAAACCGTCTCTTGAGGTGATATTTTCAAAATTGTTTTTTTAAAAACCCTAAGTGTAGTTTTTGGATTATGCTTAGTTTTTAGGTGACCTAACTCACCTTAATCAAGTTAGGTGGCGACTCCAAATCTTTTCCAAAAGCCCTTTATTCAAACCAAATTTTCAATTCAAACCTAGTCGCACTCATTCTTCTAGGAGGGTGAGTTCTAACGAGAGAGTACAACATTTTTCCCACTTGTGTGAGTATTCCTCGAGTGTGAAAAATCTGAGCGCGACATCTGGCGACTCCGCCGGGGAGACTTAGAGGGTTAGGCCGTTAGTCATGTCTTTTTACCCTTCACCCATGTAGAGTCTTCAATTAACTTGTTCAATCTTATTCACTTGAAATCTTCAAAACAAAATTTTCGATAGTGTTTTCAAAAACAAAAAAAAAAATGCATTTATTCATATTATCTTGTATTATGTTTGTCATCCACATACTAACATTTGCATCTTTGTTTTGTAGGTACACATTTTATTTAAATTTTATTAACTACTACTGCATGTGCACCTGCATTCTGCCTAGTTGCATTATTACCCTCATGTGACCTTTCTAGTTAGAAAGGGGGAACGGTATATTGGTTATGGGCAAGATGCTGTGTCAGTTTCTTCGTCTACGGCCTCTTAATGGTTCCCCCGCTCGGATCACCAACCGATCATGGCATCACCTTGGGGAGTGGGCTTAGGTTTAAAGATCTGGGGACTGAGCCTTTTTAGGACGCATTAGTTAACCTTTAACCTCATACTCATATAGACACCATGCATAGCCGAACCTCTACCGGATTTAAGACATGGGCACTGTTTTCAAAACTACGGAGGAAATGGCAACTGCTCTTACTTTCATTTATACCTGCTTATGCCTGCTGTTATACTGACTGTATTCATACTGTTATAATGCCTGTCTAACTGCTCATGCGTGCACATTTATCTTGCTATTGCATTCTCTCTCCTTATAATCTTTGCATACTCATGTTCATGCATTCAATATTCCATGTCAAGACAAGAGTTCCAAGTAACTCAAGTTACTGCATTCTCATGCATATGATCAACCCATTGAGAGTGACATCAAGGTCACTCTCCCTTGCATTAAACCTACCCAAACCCTAAGGGTTCTCGCATAACCCTAAGGACTCATTGCATGTATCTCAATTCATTCCATAAGAGGGGCCCCAATCCCTCTAGGCTCACGGAGATAGGATTGCCATGAAGACAAGGGGTAACCAATCAGCAAGGCCTCTCAGCGACCTCCTTGATAATAAATCCCAAGAAGGCGAATCCGAAGACTCAAGAGTAGTTTAGGGTTTTCCGTTGTAAAAGTAGATAGGTGGAAGTCCAAAGGAAAATGTTCCCCCTTCCCCTATTAAAATGTATTTCAATTCTTTTGTATCTTAAACCCAAAATTTAATGTACTTCTTTACTTTTATGAATGAATGCATGGATGGCTGAAGGTTCCTACTTGATGGTATAGTGTCTGCATACAGAGGCAAATCCCCTATCTCCAAAAGTGGGATAATACATCACGATTAGTTTCCCTTTTAAATAGGGATACCTTAGGACATGCATTGCATAAAGCTCTCTAAAAACTAGAAACTGACTTGCGATTTGTGTTTTTGTCTTCTTCTTTCTCTCTTTTTATTTTTCATTTACAGAGGTCCCCCTGCACATTGCTCCCAAGAAAGGGCAACATCTACCTAAGGATTCCATTATCACCCGGCAAAGAGTATCATTGATGGCTGCTAACCCTGAAGAATCCTCTGAGGTCTCTCGAGAGGAAGTCAACGAAATGAGGGCTAAGATGGATGAGATGCTCAAACTCATTCAAACTCTGGCCATGAAGGATGCTACTGCGGTCCCGTCATCATCTATGACTTCATCCAAAGACCTTGAACCCGCTAATCCAAGGATCATGCTTCAGTCCGACAATGCTGGGAGGACTAAGGAAGACGCCAAAGGGGTCAACACTAAAGAAGAAGAGACCATATTGCTTTCACCTACCATAAAGAAGGCCTCTCTAGACCCTCTCAGTCTGAAAATCCAAGGATTGGAAGATTCGTTGCGAAGTCTCCATGGCCACAATACTTACGGGTTCACTTCCTATGATGAGCTCTATTTCTTCTCTAACCACCCGAGACTTGCTAAGTTTAAAATGCCTGAATTTCAGAAGTACGACGGTACTGGTAACACCGTTGCTCATCTTCGTCTATATGCTGGAGTGCTAAGTGGACATGGCAACGATCCGAAGCTCCTTATGCAGCTATTCCAACGCAATCTCACAGGGTCTGCTTTACAGTGGTTTGCTCATCTGGACTTAAGGAAGATCACAACCTGGATGGAGCTAGTCAATGCGTTCAAAACCCAATACCGTCACAACATCGACCTCACTTTCGATCGATGGTCCTTAATAACGATGAGCAAGGGTGAGAAGGAGAGCTTTAAAGCATATGCCCTAAGATGGAGGGAGGCCGCTGCACAAGTGAATCCCCCGCTGGAGGAGAAGGAGTATGTACAACTGTTTGTACATACTTTTCAAGGTATATTCTACGAGAAGCAGTGCACAAGCATGGGAAAAATCTTTTCCGAGCTCATCATGCAAGGAGAGATGATAGAAAACGGCCTCAAGACAGGAAGAATTACAGATCCCTATGCCAAGACTGGAGAAAATACCGCCAACATAGCCAAAAAGGTAGCCACTACAAGGGGCATGATTAGGAAGGAAAGTGAAGTGTCCGCAATTCTGCCTAGCCAACCACCCTAATATTGACCCCCGCTACAATCACCCCCAGTCCTGCCCTTACCCACCGTGACCATGCCCGTTCCAACCTCTAACTATGGTCCTGTTAGGGCATGACCCAACTTTAATAGACTTACTCGACGCATCCGTACCTTCGACGCCTTAGCCTGCACCCAAACTGAGGCTTACCATAACCTTCTTAATAACAACATCTTGAAGCCCGTACCTGCTCGCCCGTTGTCAAGCCCTCTGCCCCCGACCTTTACTGCCGGTCTTACATGTGAATACCATTCAGGTGGCTAGGGGCACGACACCGAAAGCTATTTTGCTTTTAAGCACAAGATCCAAGACCTGATCGATAATAAGATCATTGATCTGCAGCCGATAAAACGTGCTCCTACTCCTAATGTGACCACTCTGCTGGATCACACCGTCAATATGATACTAGCAAAAATGCAAGGAGAGGGAGAATTCAACAAGCTCAGGGCTGAAGGTTATGAGAACGATTGGGAGGTCGATGAAGAAAACGACTGGGAGGAGGATCTCCCATTGTGCCCGATTTATCTTTATGACCCTGAGGACGTGCCTGATGCTTCTGACTGGCCCATTGAGGAGCCAATATTTCCAGAAGATGAGATGACCAAGAACACGACAATTGATGGATGGGTGTCGCGCCCAGATTTTTCGCACTCGAGGAATACTCACACAAGTGGGAAAAATGCTGTACTCTCTCGTTAGAACTCACCCTCCTAAAAGAATGAGTGCGACTAGGTTTGAATTGAAAATTGATTTAAATAAAAGGCTTTTGGAAAAAAATTCGGAGTCGCCACCTAACTTGATTAATGTGAGTTAGGTCACCTAAAAACTAAGAATAATCCGAAGACTACACTTAGGGTTTTTGGAAAACGATTTTGGAAAACATCCTCAAGAGAGGGTTTTAAAGAAAATAAGTTGTTTGGCAACCTTTGAAAAATATTTAGCCCTTTTTAGAAAAACAACTCCTTTTGGTCTTTGAAATCAGTGATCTAGGTTCGGAGGTTGGTTACGTGTAGGGAAGACGCACTAAGCTATCACCCTACCCTGCCCTTTCGGTACCTACATGTCAATCTACCCTAGGTTCACCTATAAGAGTCTTCAACTAACTATTGGCCAATCCTATCCACTTTGGAAAACAACGCTTGAAAAGAAAACTAACATGATGTATGATATGCAAGTGCAATTGAAGAAAATTGAAAAATAAATTTGGAAAGAGATTGATTTGAAATTAATTTGATTTGAAAATAGATTTGAAGTGATGGAATTGAAATTGGAAAGTTTAAAAATTTGGAAATAGAAATTTGAAATTGGAAGTTTGAAAGTAGATTGGAATTTGAGATTTGAAAAGATTTTGAAAACCACACCCATGAGGGTGGAATTGAAAGTTTGAAAAGTGTTGCGACCGCACCTATGAAGCTTGCCTACGTATCCCTTTGGGGGAATCAGGTCAGCCGTAGTTCGGACCGGAGTCCGATTAAAAATAGATTGATTTGAAGAGAGAGATTGAATTGGAAGAAAGAGATTGAATTGAAAATTGAATTTGATTTGAGATTAGAAGAGGAGATTGGAAATTGAAATTAAGAAGATTGGACTTGCTTTGGAAAGATGGATTTTGGAAAGACTTGGTTTTGAAAAGATGGAGGTTTAGGAAAACTAGACTTAGGAAATGTAGGAGATCTAGGAAAGACTTGAGATTAAGAAAGATTAGATTGGAATGTTGGATTTGGAAAAATCTTGAAAGATTTGAAAACTTGGAATTTAGGAAAGATTTAGATTAGGAAAGTTTCGAATTAGGAAAGTGTTCTTTTTGGAAAGTTTCATTTTTGGAAAGTTTTGAAATGGGGAAATATTGAATTTAGAAATGTTTTGAATTAGGAAAAGTTTAGTTTAGGAAAGACTTAGAATTTAGAAAGTTTCAAGTTAAGAAAGTTTTGAATTTCGGAATGTTTCAAAAAAGGGAAGTTTTGAAAGTGGAAAAGTTTCAAAAAACAAGGAAGTTTTGAAAATAAGAAAGTTTCGTTTTAGGAAAGGTTTGAAAAAGGAAAGTTTTCAATTTAGGAAATGTTTGAATTAAGAAAGTTTTGAGTTTAGAAAAGCCTTAGATTTAGAAAGATTTTGAAGTTTTGGAAAGTTTAGAATCTAGAAAGATTTAGGTTTAGAAAGATTTAACTTGAGAAAGTTTCAAATTTTGAAAGTTTTGATCTTAGAAAGATTTGAAATTTAGAAAGTTTAGGATTTAGAAAGTTTTAGAGTTTGAATTTTAGAAAGTCTTGAAATTAGGAAAGGCTTGAATTTAGGAAAGGTTTTGAAAACTTGAATTTGGAAAGTTAAGATTTAGAAAGGGGGTTAAATTAGGAAAGGGTTGAATTCTAGAATTTTAGGAAAGATTTTTATGTTCAAGTTTTGGAAACTTAAGGTTTAGGAAAGTGGAAGTTTAGGAAGGATTTGAATTAGAAAAGATTTGGATTTGGAAGGGATCGGATTTGGTCTCTAAAAGAAAAGATTGGATTTTGTTTCCAAAAAACGGAGGACGGGATCTAGTTTCCTAAACGGGAAGATTTGATTCGGTTTCCTAAAGGGAAGATAAGATTTAGCAAGGATTTGGAAAAGGAGATTCTAGAAACCCTAGGTTTGGAAAATTATAGTTTTGACGTAGAAAAGAGGTTTTGGAAACATGTATAGTTTGGATGTGAAAACAAGAGATTTTGGAAACCTAGGTTTGGGGCAAAGTTTGAAAATCATGTTTTTGGAAAGAAAATTAGGGTTTTCTAATTGTGGACTCTAAGGCTTGACTTGGGCTCTAAGAAAAGAGTTTTTGGAAAGTGCGTTTCTAGAAACGTAGATTTTAGAAGGAAAATCCTAGAGAAGAAATTTCTAAAGGAAGATTTTGGAAAGAGAGTGTTTTAGAAAGGTTTTTGGAGAGAGTTTTTATGAAGGTGAATCTAGGGAGTGTTGTTAGAAAGTGGATTTTGAAGAAAAGATTTTGGAGAGGAGTTGAAAAAGAGGGTTTTGAAAAATAGATTTTGGAAGGGAGTTTTTGAAAACAATTTTGAAGAGGAGAGTTTTAGGAAAGTATGTTGAAAAAGAGATTTTTAGAAAGAGATTTTTGAAGAGAGAGTTTTTTAGAAAGTATGAAAACGTCTCACTTTCCTAAAGCGATTCTGGCCATAAGAGGACTAGAACCACTTTAAGAAAGTGGTTTTGGAAAACAATAAGATTTGAAAATATAGACCAAAAAGGTCACTTTTAATGTAACACTTTCCTAATGCAACCCTAGCCATAGAAAGGCTAGAATCACTCTAGAATTGTGGTTTTGAAAACAAGTTTTTGAAAAAGCGATTTTGATGCAATTTTGAAAACAAGTTTGAAAACGATTTTGAAAACGAGTTTGAAAATGAATTTTGGAAGATCCAAGACTATGATATGCACAATGCAATTTGGGGTCGTGAACATACAAGGATAAGGCTTCACCACATAATCAAGGGGGCCGGACCCACGTGGTCTTTGGTTAGACCAGAAGAAAGCCCCCGACACGGTGACTCTCTAATAGCCCAATCCTACACATGGACCGGGAATCCCCCCTTGTTTCAAGCATGCAAAGAAAGGGGGGGAAAGAGATGGGGGATTAAAATAGAGAAAACCCAAGTGGGTTAGGAGAGAGAAGAGAGAGGGGGGAAGCGCGAAAATTTAAATAGGGAGCCTACTGTATGTCTTGTTATATTACGCGCCTTGCTTTCTTCGGTCTTCGGTCTTGATCTTCGTCTTCAGTCTTTGAGAGTTGTCTTCAAGCTTTGGATTGCAGCTCTTCAAGTCTTCAAAGAATGGTTGAAGGCTAGTGTATGAGTGTATGGGGGAGTGTATAAGTGTATAGGAGGCTAGGGTTTGTGTAGAGTGGCTAGGGTTCGGAAAACCTAAGGAAACTAGGGTTTAAGAGGTGCTCGAGCTCTGTATATCCAAATATATGATTTTTAGGTTGAGTTTGCGGATCCTTTTTACGTTGAATAAGGCTCTGTATTTATAGAGGTTGGACAAACCTGGCGCCTGTTGCAGTGGCGCCAGGGCAAAATTGCTCTTGGCGCCACTAGAAGTGGCACCAGACCAATTCTTATAGTGGCGCCAGCTAGTTAGGAAACTTGATAAGTCGGCAAGCAACGTATCTTTGACTAGATTTGAGCACCTGTACTAGTGACTACCATGCAATTTTTAGCCTGGCTTCACTATGAGTGACTCTGGAAAGTCCGGGAATGATTTAGAGGAGCCGGGAATTACCCGGAAGGCCGGAAAGGAGCAAGAACACTTAAAATAGTGTCCTGGAGGTATTTGATTTGAAAAGTGAGGATAAGATGTGTCGGAAAAGTTGACCAAGCCCTCAGGGGCAAAGCGGTTAATCAAACCAGGAAGCTGCCGGGGCGAACTCGGACTGTCCCGGAAGAAGACTTGGGATCTGGAAACATTATTTAGGATGTTCCTAGAGGTTGCCGGTTTGATTTCCAGAGCCAGCGTGGACGGAAAAGGAGACCGGCCCACCAAGGGCAAAACGATCATTTTGTATCGGGTTTGTCGGAACTGACTCGGAATGATCCGGAAAGATAAAGGAAGGTTGAGAACACTATAAAAAGTAGTCTCAGGAGGTTACCGGTTTGATACCTAGAGCCGGTGTGGTCGAAGAAGGAGACCGGCCCACCAGGGGCAAAATGGTCATTTTGTACGGGGTTGGCCGGAACTGACTCGGAATGATCCGGAAAGATAAAGGAAGGTTGAGAATACTATAAAAAGTAGTCTCAGGAGATTACCGGTTTGGTACCCAGAGCCGGTGTGGTTCTCGGGGCGTTGGGATGCTTGGAGTGGAACCATCTCGAGGAATAAACTGTCTCGAGAGTGGGATTGGAAAGGGGTCTTACCGTCTCCGAAGAGACGTGCCTGGATTGGAACCGTCTTAAGAAATAAACTGTCTCGAGAGTGGGATTAGAAAGGAGTCTTATCGTCTCCGGAGAGACGTGCCTGGGTTGGAACCGTCTCGAGGAATAAATTGTCTTGAGAGTGAGATTGGAAAGGGGTCTTACCGTCTCCGAAGAGACGTGCCTGGAATGGAACCGTCTCGAGGAATAAACTATCTCGAGAGTGGGATTGGAAAGGGGTCTTACCGTCTTCGAAGAGACGTGCTTGGATTGGAACCGTCTCGAGGAATAAACTGTCTCGAGAGTGGGATTAGAAAGGGGTCTTACCGTCTTCGAAGAGACATGCCTGGATTGGAACCGTCTCAAGGGATAAACTGTCTCGAGAGTGGGATTGGAAAGGGGTCTTACCGCCTCTAAAAAGACGTGCCTGGATTGGAACCGTCTCGAGGAATAAACTGTCTCGAGAGTGGGATTAGAAAGGGAAAGCAAAGGACAATGCCCCTAAGGGCATTTTGGTCATTTTGCCTCTATTTGGGTCTGACAGGCCTGCGAAGTGATGGAAAGATGGAATTTGGACCTAGAGAATTGGTTTCGATTGGAATATGCCCACAATGACTTGAATACAAGTCTGGACGGAGTGTAGACTGCTGAGTGGTCAAAAATGGGGTGCTTACAATGGGGTGCTGAGTTTCTGCATCCAAAGTATGCCGCGGCGGAACGTCACTTACTGGAAAACCCTTGGCCCGCAATTGAGTACAACTATGAAGACATGGGCTGGGAACTAGAGAAGTCAAGAGAGCAGACGGAGCCGTTCGAGTTGGAAGGCGGTGAACTAGTCACCCTGTTTACAGAAGAACCCACTGCAAAGAGCAAGAAGGAGGCTGACAATCGCGCCAACAACGTCGACATCTTTGAAACTCTAGGAAAATCCTTTGCCTGTCTCGACTTAGCCGAGGATCCGGGTTGCGAATGGAGCATCGAGGATGTAGGCATTGTCCTAAGACCTTATTGAAAAAGGAGTTCCTTCAAAAGCGTACAAGAAAGGGGTGTTTTCATCCAATTTCTTTCTATCCCTTTTACTTTCTATCTCTAAATTGATGTTTACATTTCGTTTTTGCTTAGAAACTCTATGCTTTACATAAAAATGATAATAGTAGTTAAATGATGGTCTTTTATTTCATCGTTGTTGTCTTATCTTCTCTTATGAGTGGTAACTACTTCCTTCACAAGGGGCATGGTGTGTCTTATGGAATGATCCAACTTTGAGGAATGATAGCAGAAGTTAACCACTCACCAAATGATCAGCTTTCTAGAGAGAGAGAGAGGATAAGGATGAGTGAGATTACTACCTAGAGGCAGCACTTGCAGGACTTCGAAGCTAAGCGATGTGTGGCCAGTTTATCAAAATAAAGAGGAGTCATCTTTCACTTCCCCACATATAAAGAAAAGGAATAAATCACTAAATAAATAAACAAATGTGCTCATATTCCCTTTGTTTAACCCCTAGAGCCTCGTACCAAACAAAGTTTTCTTTGTCAACCCCGATCCAAGACTGTCCTCCCTACACTGAGGCAGACAATAGTTGAGAACTCTAGGAATGGTATCCACCCCTGCTGTGCTAAGGCAGCAATGAAAGCTCTATAGATCAAGCAATCTAATTCAAAGTGAAGAGAGGCCCTCCTTTCATTTCCCATACAGTCAAAAGTAACCCCTTGCCAAACCTGTTGAGCCATCTATCCTTTTCTCGAAAAAAAACCCCAACCTAGGGATCACCGCCCACATCGGGTAGATTAAACTGCCAAGGAAAAGGCCTAAGGAAAAAGAGTCGAAGAATTATTCATTTCATGAAGGAGTAGAAAGAAAAAGCAAATGAAAGGAGTTGTTAAGGGGCAAGAGGCCACAAAAAAAAAAAAGAAAAGAAAAAAAAGGAAGAAAACCATGATTCTAACGAAAGGCCTAAAGAAACCATGATTAAGTCATCTTTAAAAGGATGATAAGAAGATCAAATGAGAAGGGAGTCATGTTTTTCCCAAAAAGCATATGGAAAGGGCAAACGAAAAGGGTCAAAAGTAAGAAGAAAATTTAAAGGCGATCCTAGGTTACGAAGAGACCCAGTAGAAACAATAGGTACGAATCTTTACCCTTTTCTTGCAAAACCCCGAAACCATGGCCTACATTACAACCCTATTAAAGTCCCCTCTGATTGAAAGCAGATTGCTTGATCTAAATGAGCTAGATACGCTACCAAAGCTAAAGAAGGATGCTAATCCTACTGAAAAGTAGTCAAGGATGGTATGGATCTAAACCCTATTGAAAACAACATCAAATTTGAGTCTGCATATCCCGCTGTTTCTAAAACCCCATAACCTAGCCTACGTTACGGTCCTAAACAAAGTCTCCTCGGATTGAAATGACTGGCCACTTATCGCTCTGCCAAAGGCCAGGTAAGCTGTTGCTAAAACCCCAAGAGTCGAGAGTCTCAGTCCAATAACCATATACACTAACCCCATGATAGAGAGTTGGAGGCGATCAAAAGATTGAGAAAGGTGCGAAATGCTATCATCCAATCAAGGTAGGGTTGAGCCAGAAGAGAGGCTAAATTCCCGATGAGGAGGGAGCTACCATTCCCAGGACTACAAGTCTAACAGCACCGTAATTCTATTAACATATTTCTAACCTGTGCATATGTTAAAAAAAAAAAAAAAATCAGCGTGGGCTTTGCACACATAGGATATAATTCCCTGTAGAAATAGAAGTCACCAACATCAACTCATGTAATAGATATCTAACATCATCATACATCACATGCATCTGATCATATGCCTAGCTGTAAAGATCATAAATGTATCTGTCTATCCATGCATCTAAGTACCATAAATATCAATTTTTGTACAAAATATCAAAATAAAACTGTCTAACATAAATATAACTCAGGGACAAGGGGCAAAAGAGGATCAGAGTCTCTACAAGAGGCATCTATCACAGGTCAAAGTCGATATCATCTGGATCAAAATCCCTGAAACCCCGCATCGGAGGAGGTGGATAACTGCTCGAAGCACCGCCATCCTATAGGGAAGATAGAACCAAAATTAGCCGTATGAAAGCAGAACTAAACAACAGCAGAGTGAACAGAAGAAGTAGAGAAACGATAACATGCCCCCCCACCGCCCATCTGAGATAACCGAGCCGTCAGGGAAGCTACCTCGGCCTGGTACTGATCCCGCTCCATCTGGTACTGATCTCTTTGGTCTCTTATGGTAGTAAACTCCACCTAGGGCACATATCCTCCGGCACGGTGCCACAAGTCAACCACTTCCTGGCCAACAGCGTACCCGCCAACAACTACCTCAAACTGGGTGAAGGCAACGACCGAATGAGCCCCAAAGTGCGCAGCATAATCTGTATCCGGAGGAAGCAAGAACTCGGCACCTGGCTGAGGCTCCTGATACGGGATAGGCACCCCCGCCACCAGGGCTCCAAACATATACTCTGGTGGAGCTCCTGCTGATCGGAACTCCTCATGAAACTGCCGCCTAGTGTCGCTCTCCAAGATAGGACTCCCAAGTGTCATCACTGAGAAAAGCAGCTCTCGACAGGGACAATGGGACCAAGTACCGGACTATCTCATAATGGACTGATCCAATAAAGGGCCGCTAGGTCACATCCCTCACCTCAATCAGCTCCAGGTTAGCTCAGAAAGTCACAAAATCGGTAATCTCTGATCGCTGGGCTACCCGGTCACGAGCCCACCTCAAACCACGAGAATAGAGATCATCCTCAACAACTACAGGGCAACGAACAGGAAGGTACTCGTAGTTCCACCAAATGAGGAAAGGCCAGAAACTAGTCATGCTGCCCCAATGGGAAGAAGTCCAGACCCACATCGACCGAAGAAAGCAGCCAAAGGAGAAGGATCCGCAGTCTAGCTCAAATAAAGCTCCAAGATTAGCTACTATACTCACCAAACGACACGGCACGAGTGACTTGTTGTTGTTGTAGAAGCAGCTAAAGATTATATACAAAACAAGTCACCGTCTCATGATGTCCCGCCCGGCAGGTGATGGCTCAATAGCGAAGGTACGGTCATCCTGACTGATCCAAGAAACTGGAAAGGCAGAACACTCAGGAGGAGGCAAGTCCAACAGCAAACAGGCCTCAGCCCTACTGACTGGATGTAGGGTGATCCACCGGTCGACAAAGGAGAGCCCTGTAATAATTGCCTAATTCAAAAGAGTGGGACCTAACTCAAAGCCGACGAAATGAAAGGTCCCAGTCTCCCCGAAGCACCTCTCAACAAGTGCTAGTACCAAATGCCGGTTTATGCAGTTAGCCTGTAATCCCATGAAGGCACTGAATCCGATCTTCGCCAAGAAGGCGCAGTATCATGGGGTAGCCTGCTGCATAGTCACAAAGACCTGATGAACGGCCCCTTTAAAAGCTATTTGTACCCGCAAAGGAGGCAAATGCTGTCTAGAGTACACACTGGGGTGATAAGCAAGATCCCCGAGTGGTGGGACATCCGGTATCTGCAGATCTCCCAAGTCAGCATGCCGTCTGTCTATGCCTGGAAGAAGCTCTCCCATAACCGGTCACCTGATCCCCAGGGCTCAGTACCTCCTCCTCGGCACCAATCTCCTCTGCAAAAGCCTACTCAACCGGAGGAAAAAGGTCGACAGGTGGCGTACTCCCCTGTCCACGCTGACTGGAGGAGGATCGTCCATTAGATCGTCGACTACCTCTAGATCGACTAGAACCGCCAGTGGAATCTGTCCGAGCCGCCTTCCCCAAGCGGCGCCTCCTCTCAGAACCGTCATCACCCACGTCCACCATCCTGAAAAGGTAAGCCAGGGTAAGAGATGTTAACATACCATACATGCAATTCAAATAATAGTAAAATAAAATAAACAACTAACACAAACAAAACAAATAAAGGATTTCGAATGATAACTCAAAACAATTTCGGCAGAGTCCTGTTAAAAAATGGCCCCTACAACACCCATGACATCGACACAAAACGCAAAATGTGCACTTCACATGGTCACAATCACATGGCATCAGCACCCGTGCACGCTTTTCAATTTTTCAAAAATTTCAAAACACATGTTTTATTTTTCCAATAAATCAATGGTTTTCAAAAATGTCCTAAAATTCCTCAAGATTCTTTCAAATGTTTTCCAAAAATATTCCTACCTTTTTCAAATTTTAAACTTTAAAAATCCCATCAATTTCTTGAGTTTTCTCATTTTTCTAAATTTTCTAAGTATTTTTCTATTTTTCAAAAAATAAAAAATTCACCGAGTTTTCAAAAAATACGAACTTCACACGGTTGTTAAACATATTTTTCTAAGGCACATTGCACAAAAATATAGCCAGAAAATCCAATGCCCAAGCTTGTAAGAAAAAATCCCCTATTCCTACAGAAAACCCCCTTCACATATTCACATATAATCACTCAAATTCAATCAAACAAGCACCCAAATGCAAAAATAATATCACCATCATGTTCAAAACACATCAAAACATCAATTTCGACTATTCCCATGATTCAAATGAAGTTCTACACATCAAAATCAACAAAATTTGAAACCTCACTTTTTGGAAGTTCTTCGGCGAAATCTTCTTTTCCGGCGACGTGGTCTCCTTCCGGCAATCACCCATGGTCTCTAAGAAGTGCCCCTTCAAGGTTCAAGTCGATCTTCACGCAAAATCTCACAAATTTGCGAAAACTCTCCAAAATGCCGCAGCTATTCGAACCAGAAATTTTCTGGTTTTAACTCCAAGCCTAGCGCCACTAGCAAGGCGCCAAGCATTTTCTGCCAAAGGCGCCACTAGTAGTGGCGCCAGTTGCAAATTCTGGGTAGCTTTGCCCCCTTTCCCGCCAAATCTCATTTTCGAAGGCCTTTTTGGCCCGCTATCCGTTTTCGACCCCCGTTGTTGAAAGATTCCCAATGTCCGTCCCTCCGACTGCCTCGCGGTCAACATGGGACTCTTACTTTCATCGTTTTCTGTCTTTGACAAGCAAAGACAAAAAGATGGGCAGCTGTAAGCACCCCATTTTTTACTGCTCAGCAGTTTACGCTCTGTCTAGACTTGTACTCAAGTCAATATGAACGTATTCTAATCGAAACCAACTCTCTAAGTCCAAATCCCGTTTGTCCATCGCATCGCGGGCCGACCAGGCCCAAATAGAGGCAAAATGACCAAAATGCCCTTAGGGGCATTGTCTTTTCCAATTCCAACTCCAACCCCTCTCTCGAGACAGTTTATTCCTCGAGACGGTTTCAAATCAGGCACATCTTTCCGAAGACGGTAAGTCCCCTTTCCGATTCCAAATTAGGCACGTCTTTCTGAAGACTATAAGACCCCTTTCTAATTCCAATCCCTCTCTCGAGATAGTTTATTCCTCGAGACAATTCCAAATCAGTCACGTCTTTCTGAAGACGGTAAGTCTTATTTCCAATTCTAACCCCTCTCTCGACATAGTTTATTCCTCGAGACGGTTCCAAATCAGGCACGTCTTTCCGAAGACAGTAAGTCCTCTTTCCAATTCCAACCCCTCTCTCGAGACAATTTATTCCTCGAGACGATTCCAAATCAGGCACGTCTTTCCAAAGACGATAAGTTTGCTTTCCGATTCCAAATTAGGCACGTCTTTCTGAAGACTATAAGACCCCTTTCCAATTCCAATCCCTCTCTCGAGATAGTTTATTCCTCGAGACGGTTCCAAATCAGGCACGTTTTTTCGAAGACGATAAGACCCCTTTCCAATTCCATCCCTCTCTCGAGACATTTTATTCCTCGAGATGGTTCCAAATCAGGCACGTCTTTCTAAAGACGGTAAGTCTCATTTCCAATTCCAACCCCTCTCTTGAGACAGTTTATTCTTCGAGACAGTTCCAAATCAGGCACGTCTTTCTGAAGACAGTAAGTCCCATTTCCAATTCCAACCCCTCTCTCGAGACAGTTTATTCCTCGAGACGGTTCCAAATCAGGCATGTCTTTCCGAAGACGGTAAGTCCTCTTTCCGATGCAAAATTAGGCACGTCTTTCTAAAGACTATAAGACCCCTTTCCAATTCCAATCCCTCTCTTGAGACAATTTATTCCTCGAGACGGTTCCAAATCAGGCACGTCTTTCCGAAGACGATAAGACTCCTTTCCAATTCTAATCCCTCTCTCGAGACATTTTATTCCTCGAGATGATTCGACACATTTTTTGAAGAAAATCTCTTCGAAACGGTAAGTCCCTTTAAACCTGTTAACCAAGACGAGACCCGAAGTCCCCTAGATCGTAAAATGGTCCACCTTTGGCGCCTGCTTGCCCACCAATGCAGAAATGTCCGTTTAGGCACGCCTTTCGAGAAAATTGACTTCTCAGGCACTAAGTCCCTTTAGCAGCTTCCCGAGATCAAGCAGTCTTGGGAATGATCGCGAATCGTCAGACTAGCGAAAATACTCGCAAACATCATAGCTGTTAGAGTAGCGAAAATACTCACAAACAAGTCAATATAAGGAATTGTCAACAAACCCCTGTATCACGCGACCGCCGTCCGAGTGGCAGAAACACTCAAAACCTAGGTCAACACTGGTGCCTGCTAGCCCGCTTCGGTGAAAAATGACCAAACTGCCCCTGGTGGGCTGGTCTCCTTTTCCGACCACACCGGCTTTAGGTATTGAACCGGTAACTTCTCGAGAATGCTTTTTATAGGTCCACAACCTTTCTTTGTCCTTTCGGATCGTTCCGAGTCAGTTCCGGTAAACCCGGTGTGAAATGACCATTTTGCCCTTGGTGGGCCGGTCACCTTTTCTAACCACACCGGCTTTGGGAATAAAACCGGAAACCTTTGGGAACATTCTGAATAACGTTTCCAGATCTCGAGTCTTCTTCCAGGATAATCCGAGTCCGTCTCAGCAGCTTTCCAACTCGATTAATCATTTTGCCCCTAACGGCTCGATCAACCCCTTCAACACATCCTATCGTCATTTTTCAAGTCAAATACCTCCAGGACACTATTCTAAGTGTTCCTACCCTATTCCAGCTCTCCGGGTCATTCCCGGCCTCTTCAAATTATTCCCGGACTTTCCGGAGTCACTCCTAGTGAAGCCAGACTGAAAATTGCATGGTAGTCACTAGTACAGGTGCCTAAATCTAGTCAAGGATACGTTGCTTACCGACCTAAATATTTTCCTAACTGGCTGGTGCCACTCCTAATGGCGCCAAGAGGAATTTTGCCCTGGCGCCACTGCAACAGGCGCCAGGTCTATCCCATCTCTATAAATACAGAGCCTCCTTCAGCGTGAAAGAGGTCCGCAAACTCAGTCTAAAAACACCAATATTCGATACACATAGCTCGTACACTCCCAAAACCCTAGCTTCCCTAGGTTCTCCAAACCCTAGCCATTATACACAAACCCTAAGCCTTATATACACTCATACACACCCTTACACCCTTATACACTAGCCTCCAACTCTCCTTTGAAGACTTGAAGAGCTGCAATCTAAAGTTTGAAGATTGAAGACAACTCTTAAGGATTGAAGAATCAAGACGCAGATCGAAGACAAGCAAGGCGCGCAAAATAAACAAGACACAAGGTAGGCTTTCGTTTTACGTTTCTGCACTCCCCCCTCTCTCTTCTCTCTTCTAACCCACTTGGGTTTTCTCTACTTTAATCTCCCATCTCTTTCTCCCCCTTTCTTTGCATGCTTGAAACATGGGGACTCCCAGTTCATGCGTAGGATTAGACTATTGGAGGGTCACTGTGTTGGGGGCTTTCCTTTAGGCTAACCGGAGACACGTGGGTTCGGCCCCCTTGATTATATGGTGAAGCCTTAGCCTTGTATGTTCACGACTCCAAATTTGCATTGTGCATATCATCTTGCATTCTTCCAAAAATCGTTTTCAAACTCGTTTTCAAAGCTTGCATTAAACTTGTTTTCAAAATTACATCAAAATCTCCTTCTTCAAAACATGTTTTCTAAATCAAAATCCTAGGGTGATTCTAGCCTTTTCATGGCTAGGATTGCTTTAGGAAAGTGTTACATTCAAAGTGATCAATATGGTCCATATTTTCAACCCTTGTTGTTTTCAAGACCACTTTCTTAATGTGGTTCTAGCCTTCTTATGGCTAGAATCGCTTTAGGAAAGTGAGATATTTTTTATATTGTCCAAGAAAACTCTTTTTTAAAAAATCTTTTTTCCTAAAACCTCCTCTTTCAACATACTTTCCTAAAACTTTCCTTTCTAAAGTTGTTTTCAAAAACTCCCTCCAAAAATCTATTTTTTAAAACTCCCTTCTTCAACTCCTTTCCCAAATACTCTCCCCAAAATCCACATTCTAAAAACACTCCCTAAAAATCTTTTCAAAACCTCTCTCCAACAATCTTCTACCAAAATCTTTCAAAAAACTCTTCCCAAAATCTTCCTTCTAGAAACTCCCATTTAGAATTTTTCTTCAAAAAACTCGTTTCCAAAAACACACTTTCCAAAAACTCCCCTCTAGGATTTTCCTTTTAAAAATCTTCATTTCCAAAAACACACTTTCTAAAAAATCCTTTTTCTTGGTGCCCAAGTCAAGCCCTAGAACCCACAATTAGGAAACCCTAATTTTTTTTCCAAGAACATGGTTTTCAAACTTGCCTTAGAACCTAAATTTCCAAAACCTCTTGTTTTCACATCAAAGCTATACATATTTCCAAAACCTCCTATTTTCTACGTCAAAACTATAGCCTTCCAAATCTTCCTTTGAGGAAACCAAATCAAATCTTCCCTTTAGGAAACCAAATCAAATCTTCCCATTTAGGAAACTAGATCCGATCCTCCGTTTTTGGAAACAAAATCAAACATTCCCTTTTAGAAACAAAATCCAATCCCTTCCTAATCCAAATCTTTCTAGTTCAAACCCTTCCTAATCTTCTACTTTCCTAAATCTTAAATTTTCAAAACTTGAACATAAAAATCTTTCCAAAATTTTAAACCTTAACTTCCACATCTTTCCTAATTCTACCCTTTTTCAAATCTTAACTTTCCAATTCTAAGTTTTCAAATCTTTCCTAAACTCAAACCTTTCATAATCTCAAAACTTTCTAAATCCTGAACTTTTTAAATTCCAAATCTTTCCAAATCCAAACATTTCCAAGTTCAAAACTTTCTTAAGTTAAGACTTTCCAAATCTAAAACTTTCTAAACTTAAAACTTTCTTATTCTCAAAACTTTCTTATTTTCTAGGCCTTTCCTATTTCAAAACCTTTCTTAAAATGAAACTTTCTTAATTCAAAACTTTCTTAAGTTGAAACTTTCTTAATTCAAACCTTTTCTAAACTTTCCTAATTTAAAATCTTTCTAAAATTCTAAGCTTTCCAAATTCAAAACTTTCTTAACTTGAAACTTTCCAAATTCTAGATCTTTCTTAAACTAAACTTTTCATAATTCAAAACATTTTTAAATTCGACCTTTCCTCTTTCAAAACCTTTCTTAAAACAAAACTTTCCAATTTCTAAATTTTCAGTTGAGATTTTCCCAAATTGACAACTTTCTTAATTCAAAACTTTCCCAAGTTGAAACTTTCCTAATTCCAAAACTTTCCTAAAATGACACTTTCCTAATCCGAATCTTTCCTAAATTCTAAGCTTTCCTAATCTTCCAAGTCCAATATTCAAGTTAATTCTTTTCCAAAATCTTTCCAAGTCAAATCCAATCCATCTTTTCTAAGTCTCAAGTCTTTCTAGGTTTCCTAAAACAAAGTCTTTCAAAATCAAATCTTTTCAAATCTTCTAATCAAAGTTCAATCTCTCAATCTTCCAATCCAATTTCGAATTCAATCTCTTTCTTCCAATCAACTATTCTATTTTCAATCGGACTTTTGTTCGAACTACGACTGACCTGATTCCTCCAAAAGAATACGTAGGCAACCCTCATGGGTGCGGTCTCCACATTTTTCAAATTTTCAATTCCACAATATTTTTCAAAATTCTATTTCTACAATTTCTTTCCAATTTCCAATCCTACAATTTTCTTCAAGTTTCCAATTCTATGATCTATTTTTATTTTCAATCTTCAATCTCAATCTTCAAATTCAAGCTTCTATCTCTTTCTTTCCAAATCAAATCAAACTCTTTTTAAATCTATTTCCAAATCTCTTTTCCTGCACATGCATATCATTCATCATGTTAGTTTCTTTTCAAACATTGTTTTTCAAAGTGGATAGGATTGAACACTAGTTAGTTAAAGACTCTCATAGGTGAATCTAGGGTAGATTGACATGTAGGTACCGAAAAGGCGGGGTAGGGTGATGGCTTAGTGCGCCTTCCCTATACGTAACCAACCTCCGAACCTAGATCACTGATTTCAAAGACCAAAAAGGAGTTATTTTTCAAAAAGGGCTAAATGTTTTCCAAAGGTTGCCGAACAACCTGTTTTCCAAAAAAACCCTCTTTTGAGGAGGTATTTTCAAAATCGTTTTTTTAAAAACCCTAAGTGTAGTTTTCGGATAATGCTCAGTTTTTAGGTGACCTAACTCACCTTCATCAAGTTAGGTGGCAACTCCAATTCTTTTCCAAAAGCCCTTTATTCAAACAAAATTTTCACAAATCTAGTCACACTCATTCTTCCAGGAGGGTGAGTTCTAACAAGAGAGTACATCATTTTTCCCGCTTGTGTGAGTATTCTTCGAGTGCGAAAAATATGGGCGCGACAAATATCTTGCTGGGCAGGTGGTGGCTCAACAGCAAAGGTACTGTCATCCCGACTAATCGAAGAAACTAGAAAGGTAGAATGCTTAAGAGGGGGCAAGTCCACCAGAATACATGCATCAGCCCTATTGATTGACCATAAGGTAATTCGCTGACTGACAAAGGAAAGCCCTGTGATGATCGCCCAATCCAATGGAGTGGGTCCTAACTCGAAACCCACAAAGTGGAAAGTCCCGATCTCCCCAAACCATCTCTCAACCAAGGTTAGCACTAGATGTCTGTTCAAGAGGTTAGCCTATAATCCCATGAAGGCCCCTAACCCAATCTTTGCCAAGAAAGCCTGGTAAGATGGAGCTGCCCGTTACATAGTACTGAAGACAAGATAAACAACCCCTCTAAAAGATGCGTGTACACGTGGAGGGGACAAATGCTGTTGCGAGTAGACGCTAGGATGGTAGGCCAGGTCTCCCAGTGGTGGAATATCAGGTGTCTCCAAATCCCTAAGGTTAGGATCTTTCTGTCTATGTCTGGAGGAAGCCCTCGCATATCCAGTCACCTGATCGCCAAGACCCAGTATCTCCTCTTCTGCCTCCATCTCCGCCTCAAAAGTTGCCTCAACTGGAGGGAAGGGGTTGACTAGAGGCCTACTCTCCCACCCGCTTTGGATGGAAGACACTCGTCCAGTAGAACGCTGACTACCCCAGGCGTGACTGGAGCTGCTGACAGAATTAGTTCGAGCCACCTTCCCGGAGTGGTGTCTCCTCTCAGAACCGTTATCGCCCACGTCTGCCATCCTGAAAGGTAAGCCAAGGTAAGAGGTATTAATGCACGATAAATGCAGTTCAAAAGATAAGAAAATAAGATAAAATAATAATAATAATAATGACAACCAAAGATCAAATATAAATAATTAAAAAAATAAGTGACGTAAGTCTCAATAAAGTCTGGTCAATTCAAAGGGTTTCTTAAGTTTGCTTTTCTTCAAAAAGTTTTATTTTCAAAAAACAACTCTCAAAAAGGGTTCCTAACTTTTTCTTTCAAAAATTTATCTTTAAAAATCAATTCCTATTGCTCTTAGTATTTCTTTCCAAAAACTATTTCAAAATCAAGTTCTAAAATTCTTTTCGAAATTAAATTTCCAATCTATGTTGAAGCCTTTTCTTCAAAAAGATTTCTATTCCCAAACAAACTTTAAGATTTTCCAGAACTCTTTTTCTCAAAAAAGCCATCTGAATTTTCTAAACATGTTACCGTCAAATGTCATGTCAAAACGAATTTTCTACACGTTTTATCTAAAATTCCAAAATGATTTCCAATTTAAAATTGACTTTCAAATATCAAAATTTTCCAATCAAAGTCCATCCCACCCTTTTACTCCAAAAAAGTTCTATTCCAATCAAGACATTTTAAAACTTCCTCCTTCGAAATGTCTTCTTCAAAAGTAATTCCTAAAATTTATTAGGTTTTCAAATCGCCCAAAATTTCTATTCTCGAGTTTTTCAAATTCAAAATCCATTTTCGAATCTTCCAAAACATGTTCTTATTCAAATTTTCATTTTCAAAAATCTTCCTAAATATTTCTTCCAGTAGCTTTAAGGCCCCCGAGTTTCTCGAGGCCTTCTCTGCCAAAAAGGCCTCGTCCTCAAAAGTTTTATATCTTTTTCGTTCAAAAATATTTTATTCTAAAACTTTTCCAACTCTTTCCCTAATTTCCAAAAATTTCGGCAGAGTTCCACTTAAAAATGGTCCCTATGACACCCATGACATCAACATAAAACAAACCATGCACGTCACAACATCACATTCACATAGCACCAACACCCACGCACGTTTTTCAAATTTTTAAATTTTTCAAAAGACTTGTTTTATTTTTCAACAAATCAATGGTTTTCAAAGTTATCCCAAAATTTCTCAAAATCATATCAAATCTTTTCCAAAATATTCCTGTATTTTTGTAAACACTAAACTCTAATAATTTCTCAATTTTCTCAAAATTTTCTATTTTTTAAGTATTTTTCTATTGTTTAAAAAATAAAAAATTCATTGAGTTTTCAAAAAAAATCGCAAAACTTTACACAGCTGTTAAACACATTTTTTTAAGTCACACAGTATAAAAATATAGCCAGAAAGCTTAATGGCCAAGGCTGTGGGAACAAACCCCTAATTCCTACAGAAACTCCCTTCATATAACCATGCAAAATCACTCAAATTCAATCAAACAAGTACCAAAATGCAAAAATAACTTCACCAAAGTGTTCAAAACATAACAAAACATCAATTTTCGCTAGTCACATTACTCAAACGAAACTCTACACATCAAAATTAATATAAGATCAAAAACTCACCTCTTGGAGTTCACTGGTGAAATCTTCTCTTTTGGTAACTTTTCCAGTGACGGTGTCTACTTTTGGCAATCCTTCATGGTCCTTGGGAAGCACTCCTTCAAATGTCCAAGTTGATTTCCTTATAAAGGCTCTTGGTTTTTTGAAAACTTTTCAAATCCCGCAAAAACATCGAACCAGCAGTTTGCTGGTTTTGTTCCCAGGCAAATGGCACCAAGCCAAATTTAACAAGGGCGCCACTACTAGTGGTGCCAGTGTGACAATCCAAGCAGCTTTGCCTTTTTCCCATCAAAACTTGATTTCAAACACCCTTTTGGCCAAATATCCATTTCTAAATCCCAGTTTCCAAAAAATCCTCAAAGTCCGTCCCTCTAACCGCCTCACAATCAAAATGGGACTCTTACTCTATCATTTTCTATCTTCAACAAGTAAAGACAGAAAAAGAGGAGCAGTTGTAAGTACCCTATTTTTTGTCCACTCGACAGTCTCTAGTCCGTCTAGACTTGTATTTAAGTTGATATGGATGCATTCCAGTTCAAACCAATTTTCCAGACGTAATCCAGTCAATTGATCGCTTTACGAGCCCGTCCGGTCCAAATAGAGGCAAAATGATCAAAATGCCCTTGTGGCATTATCTGGTCCAATTCGAGTGGGCATGTCTTCTCGAAGACGGTAAGTCCTATTTTCATTCTTAATTCCAGTTCAAGTCCAATTCCAATTCAATTCCAATTCAAATCCAATTCTAGTCCAATTCTAGTTCAAATCAAGTCTGGCATGCCTTTCCAGAAAGTTGATCTCTCAAGGTGGTAATTCCATCCAGTCTGGCACGTTTCTTAAGAAAAATCTTTAAAGCGGTAAGTCCCTTCAAACCTGTCGACCAGGATGAGACCCCAAGTCCCTGAGATGTTAGAACGGTCCACCTTTGGCTCCTGCTAGCCAGCCAATGAAGAATGTCTGTTTTGGCATGCCTTTTGAGAAAGTTAATTCCTCAAGCGATAAGTCCACCCAGTAGCTTCTCGAGATCAGGTTATCTCTGGAATGATAGTAAATCATCAAATTGGCAAAAACACTAGTAAACATTACAGCAGTCAGAGTGGCAAAAACACTCGTAAACAACGCAACCGTCAGAGTCGCGAAAACACTCGTAAACATGTCGTTATAGGGAATTGCCAACAAACCCCTATGTCACAGGACCACCGTTAGAGTGGTAGAAACACTCAAAACCTAGGTCAACACTAGTGCCTGCTAGCCCACTACGGTGAAA